>JARHVA010007037.1:292500-771405 GCA_037957365.1 Torreya grandis
AGATAAATCTACCTTTTTATGCATTTTTTGGGAATATTAGAGAAAATATAACATTTTCATTCCATCCATAATGTCCAAAAACTCATAGGGGATCTTTATTTCAGTTAGTTTGATTTATGTTTACACATCTTAGAGATATTATAATTTTTGAAGAGTTATAACGTAGATGTGTTTCTAAAAAAAATACATTTTATGTAAAAAAATGTAGACTAAAAGCATGTTCATTGGATTTAAATTTTTTAGAGATTACCAAAAAGTCCTCATTTGTGAAATTTTGGACTTACATGGCTCTCGTGGTGTGTGTTTGAAGTTGTAACAAAGAGTGTGATGGATTAACAACATGCCCATCACATTATTTGGGTAGCACCACTCAAATCCACCACTATTTCCATGTGGCCATTGTGCCACCACCATCACCACTAACATTTTATCTATTACTCATACAATCCCCTATTCACTTGCATTCCACCAACATGATGAGACTCCCATAAACTACTTGTACTTACACTAATTGTGTAGACTATACATGTGATTGATGCGCTTAACTGCTAGAAATTATTGTTAACCTTTGTTCAATGATGTGACTACCTATTGAGCATTTTTATCCCCCAAGGGATAACTCCTTGTCATTAACTCCTTGTTTTAAATACTTTTTATTCTAAATCTCATAGCTTTTTACCCATAAAGCTTGAAATGGTGAATTTTTTAACACCTTGCTTGCTTTTTCAAGATCTACTAAGTGATGGGGTTAATTTTTCATTTTTATAAACTATTTTTACAAATTTTTTATCTTCTTACCTGGTTTATTGTCTAACACTTACTTTTTGGACCTTCCATAAGCCATAACTTTTGACTTGTGAGTCAATTTTTCATGCATTTTTTTGAAAGTGTGTTTTTTTGCATTTTTCATAGCAGTAATATCTTTTTATTTTGAGTCTACCTTAGATGTGTAGTTTTATGTTATAATGACTTATTTGTAAAATTTAAATCATAATTCTTTGCACTAAGTATAGGTATTGCCTTGTTTTTAGAGGGGATCACTCTTTAGTGCTTCATATATCTTGTAAGTGGGTTTTTCAAATGTATATTGTGTAAATAAATTACTTATATGTTTCACAATAATGGGATAATAGATCACAAAATTAAGAGAATAATAATTATATCCACAATAATAATTGATAAAAGAGCATAATATTTGATAATTATGACTAAGTCACTTTGAGGGGAAAACCTCCAAAAAATGCAACAAGAGCATAATTCACAATATGATGATAAAAGACTAACCACTACCTATATATACTAAATTTAGCCATGTTTATTCCATAGGCCAACCATTATAAGAACATAGACAAAAGAAATAAGATAATACGAGAGGCATGTAAATTATAAGTCAGCCACACATATCCCTAGATCCACTATAGGTTACGAGTGTAGCATGCCCCTCCTCTTAAAAACAATGTTACCCTCAATGTTGAATCAAATCTAGATGTTGATTCAATAAATTTTCATCCTCCCATGTTGCATCTTCATGATTCAAACACTTCCATTTGATCAAATACTCCTTAAGCTCTCTTGTTTTTAGTCTTTTTATGCATGTGTGAAGGATATCCTCGAGTTCTAGAATGACTCTATCTTCTTCATCCAATTCAAGTAACTCAATATAGGTAGAAACATTTTGTCCAATGACCTTTAATAAATGACCACACTACCAATTTTATATAGGATCCAATAAAGGATATGATACTTAGGAGAAAGTTTTTTATCCTTTTTCTATTGCTTTAAAGACATCTATTTATATGGTTGTGAGTGTACAAAGACCCAATCACTGACATCAAAATGTATATCACTATAGTGTTGATCAGTGTGCTACTTCATTATATTATGTTTAATTATTAAATTATCCCTTAAACTAGCTAGTACCTCATGTTGATGTTGAATGTGTTCCTCAATGGCTCAAACCTTGGGTTGTACCTTTAATGATAAAGTGATGGATGGACAATGATAACCATAGATTCCATAAATGGAGATATTTTAGAATAGGTACTAAATGAAGTGTTTTACCACCATTCTACTAGTGGCAATCAATAGACCAAACGTTCAATTTTATCTGATGTAAAATAACGGAGATGCCCTTCTAGACATTTTTTGACAACCTTTGTTTGAGGATGATATGACAAGCTATGAGCCAAATAAATACCTAAACATGAAAATAAATTAGTCTAAAATTTATTGGTGAAGATAAGAATATGATCACTTAAAATTATTTTAGGAGTACCATGCAGATTTTGAATTGTATTGAGAAAAGCAATAGCTATTGTAATAGCCACAAATGGTTGTAATAAGGAAAAAATGAAATTATTTTTTAAGTCTAACCACAACTAACATGATGACATATTTAGCTAAAAACCTCACAAACCTTGTAATAAAATCAAAGGAAACCTTATCCTACCTTCATATAGGAATGGATGAAGGTTGCAGAAGACCTAGTGTCTTAATTATTTCTCTTTTATTTTGTTGACAAACCATGCATTATGTCACAAATTTTTGTATATCCCCCTTGGGTCCTTCCTGAAATAAATTTTTCTTGATTCGATGATATTTATTCAAAAATATTGAGTTCCCCTTATTGGAAATGCATGAATCTCCTAAAATATCTTGTGTTTCAGGGAAGAATCCTTACATAGGTATAATCTACCTTTATACCACAATATGTTCCCTTTCCATTTAAATTTTTTAGAAACACCCAAACCTTGCTGAATATTTTAAATTAGTACATGTGTATCCCTATCATTCTCCCATTCGAATCTTGATTCTTCTAGCCAATATTCTTTCTAAATAGTCATTACACATAAAAATGTCTCAACTAATTCATCCCTCTTATAAAGTGCATATATTACCTTATTCTCTTGTTTTTACTTATAGATTATTTAAAAGTTATATCCTAACATTTTATTCATCCATTTATGTTGTTCTTCTAATGAAAATAATTATTCCAAAAAATATTTTAGATTATCATGATCAATCTTTCCTTAAAAGTGTCTACCCATCAGGTAAGGTCTCCATTGTTTGACTGCATGAATCATAGCCATCATCTTTTTTTCATAAATTAGCTTGAGTTCATTTTCCCCTTGAATTGACAACTCTCAAATTCAATGGGTCTTACTTCTTGCATGATTATTACCCCTATATCATATTTTTATGTGTCACATTCAACAACAAATGTTTTGAAAAAAATAGGGGTCATCAAAACTGGAGTGGTGCACATAGCCTCTTTCAGCATATCAAATGCCTTGGTGGTTGGTTCAATCCAATGGAAAGAATATTTCTTCAAGGCTATGAGTGGAGTTGTTATGTGCCCATATTTTTTTACAAATATATGATATTAACCTGTTAGCCCAAAAAATCCACAAAGGTTTTTTAGGGTCTTTGACACTTGCACCTTCATTATAGGTTTGATCTTCTTAGGGTCAAATTTTACTCCATGTGAAATAATATGACCCAAGTAATCAACCTCATGGACTCTGAAAGCACATTTGAAAGGTTTGGCATAATGTTTTTTTATTCTTAATTAAATAAATGGGTCTGCATAAGGTAAATTAGTAAATAATGTGTAATAATTAAGCCATTTATTTGTGTAAATAGATTGTATTTTTACCTTTTCTAAAAATAGTAATAATATAGAGAAAAACAAGCTTAGCTAAAAATTGACTGAAACAGATGTTGCAAGGTTTGAAAATTTTTGTGCAGGCTTGGGAGACTATCATAAATAGGATCCTAGAGTTCATTTATGGATTGGACAAGAGCATCAAAAGTGAGACACCTTGTTGTTCAGTGCTTTAATCCTTTTTTGGCACTATTATCTAGGTGATCTAAGTTTTTTGGGTTTTACTTGGTAGGTTTGTGTTATTCTGTTATTGAAATATCAAAGATCAAAATTAGGTGAAGCTCATTATGCATCCATTTTAATTTTCAAATCCCTAGGATCTCTTCATGCTTGAACTTGAATGGTAACTTGAGAAAGAGAGATAAGGGGTTAGTGTGTAAAGGATACTTTGGACGCACTTCACACCTTCTGTGTGGGCATGTTACCTACATACTAATACTCTGAGGAGAGATCAAGCTAATGTAGTTCTCCCATTAAATTTCTTAGTGCAATTATGTATGAAAATGAAACTAGATGCGAAATTAGGTGTATCTCAGATAGATAGGGGCTGGTGTAAGGGTTTGAATAAGCTTGGAATAATATTGAAAGTTTGTATGTAGAGAATAGGGAAAAGTGCTTGAATGTACTTGATTGTATTCTTGCTTCTCTATTATAAATGAGTTCCAACCCTTTTAAATAGACTTTGAATGGCCTTTTATAGGGAAATTAATGATTGTGAGTTAAATGAATTCATGTTATGCTAACATGAATTAGGATAAGGATTCAAAAAAATATGACCATTAGGATCAAAAGTACACTTAGATAATAGTACCAAAAATAAGACACCATGGGTTTTAGTGATTCTATCCAAGTTAGGCATTATTGTCCAAAGGGAATGAGACCTAAGAGGATGGATCTAGGCTTGAAAGAGATACTTGGGTCTATAAGGGTTAAGTTTGAAATATTGTGAATGACTGAGAATCAGTGTTATAAAAGCTTAAAAGGTTTATGCAAGCAAGTAGGAGGACCTATAGATTAGGTGTCTTTATCCATACTCAATTAACCAAATTTTGCATTTTATATGACTAAATTTGCCCCCTCCTTTATTTTATTGATGCAGCAAAATGAAATACTAGGATAAAACAAATAGAAAGCATACCTGAATTTACCTACAAAGGTAAAGCCCATGAAGCTTGTGTGATGTTGAGTAATGTTGGATAGTGCATAAAGAGCATATTGTGCAAGTGTGAATCTATGAAATGGAAAAAAGAGTATATTATGTTTTATTATATGTGATATAAATAAGAACATATAAAATTTGAGTAAACTAAAAAAAGAGAAAGGAACGAATACACCTCACTAGGTATGCAAACCAATATAAAACCTGTTATGATCCTGAGTAAGGCTAAGTAATGTTAGATTGTGTTGGAT
This sequence comes from Torreya grandis, assembly GCA_037957365.1. NCBI lineage: Eukaryota > Viridiplantae > Streptophyta > Pinopsida > Cupressales > Taxaceae > Torreya > Torreya grandis. The sequence continues at coordinate 297,575 of JARHVA010007037.1, forward strand.
GATGTTGTACCAAAATTTATATCATGAATGGAGGTAAGTGCTCAATTCTCTAAAAAGTGGCTCAAAATACAAAGTTTGGCCCTTTGGCTCCATCGTCACCTACTGAATGAAGCTAGATGATCATGCATGTGATAATCAATGTCTGGATTGTGTGTCTAATCCCTCTGAATAGGTGGCTCAAGAATACAAAAATTGGCCCTTTAGCTCCATTATTTCCCACTAAGTGAAGATCAATAATCATGCATGTGATAATTGATGTCTAGACTATGTGTCCAATCCCTTTGAATAGGTGGCTCAAGAATATAAAGGTCAACCCTTTGGCTCCATCGTTGTCCCATGAAGTGAAGTTATGAAGTGATAATGGTATAGAATAGATTTCATATGAGATGGCTCATGGAGCCCATGGATGTTCTAAAAATATGACAATGTGGCATGGATAATTGAATGTATGCTAGAAACTAAGCCACTCTTGGCCATTTTGAAAGATAGAGATTAGGCATGTATAAAAGCCACTTTGAAATTCATGCACTAGGCTTATGTGAAAGCCAACTCAAGAACTCGGGTACTCAAGAAGCTAAACTTATATGAAAGTTCAAATTGAAGAAGATGTCAACCACTTGCAGATGGAGTAAGGCAAATAATTGCTAAGAATGTTTGGGTAATAAACTAAACTCAAAAACAAAAGAAGACCAATGTGCCACGTACATTGCCCCCAATCACTAGTGTCTGTAACATATATTATAATTTGGAAGTTATGTCAATTGCCTAATCTGAAAATAGAAGTGAGAGCCATCATGTCTACATGATACCCCCTATATCTAGATTCTCTAAGAAAACTATATTGAAACTATTGATTATGACTGATCTGGATGTGTAAAAACTATAGTTGAATTGAACTTTTTGCTTGTTACTAGAAAACCTGGGTGTTTTTATACCTAGACAAGAACACCAAAATGAGGACACCCTTGTGTTTGGTGTTGTTGTCCATTTTTGATGTTATTGTCCTATGCTGAAACCAGTTATTGATCTGGAATTGTCATTATTTTTTTATTCTATTCTGACTAGTTTGACCTCTAAATTTTAAACTAGATGATATGAATGTTGTTGTTTTGACTGCTAAGAGCTTTGATCTTTATGACAAACCCCTTGTTTGTTGCCCCTTCTTCTGAGGGTAGGAATGATTAAACCTGTAATGACTACCCTCGAAATAAAAGAGTCTTGAAAGTGTGTTATGTTGCATAGATACATGATATAGCACTGATATTTGACAAGATATCTCTAGATATAACAATATTAATATTGAGAAATTGTTAGATTAACAGGGGTATGCCTAGATAGATATAATAATGTAAAAGCATGTGCAATGTACTGAACTAAAACTAGAAATGTTAAATTTTAGTTATTAGTTGGAGGGATGGAGCATGATGTCCATCATGGCATCTGATAAATCAAGGTAAATGCATGATATGGATCATAACATTGCAAATAAGGACAACAAATCAAGCAACAAGCATACAAATCAAGAAGCAAGAAGCATATAAGGTTGTCCAAGGGGTCACGCAAATAAGGGACATGGGTACATGTCACTCAAACTAAAAATCAATTATACAAGGCATGTTCAAATGCCACATACACATAATTTAAAATAAGATAAAATTTCCAAGAGGTCCATAGGCACATTTAAGAGTACAAGCACGAGACATTGGAAAATGTCCAAAGATATACACATATGAATAGAAGTAAAGGACATCGGTAAATGTCCTAAGGCACACATAAGAAACAAAATTAGAATTATAAATACAATCACATCTAGCTACATAAAGTAGAAAAGGAAAGCATGTAAAAAATAAAAAGGTACAATCACATCTAACTAATCAAAGCAAGAGTGAAAGTATGCAAGATGTGCTTAGTACAAGACTAGGTATATGGTAGGAAATACACAAGTGCAAAATACTAGTGAGTGGTGCTATGGTAATCTATGTAATCTAGTAAGTAATGTATGTCAACATGATAACTAGAGTGTGTGGTGTAAGAATGACTTAACCTATATGGTGTAGTCATGTAGAAGATTCTCCTAGTGGGAAGATGTATGTCAATGTGTGTCTCGAATGTAGAAGTAGGATGCCCCCTTAATGGGTAGAGTGAAGCAATCAAGGATCTAGAAATCATTGTACACACTCAAAAAAATCAAGTGAAGTAAAATAATGTAGATAAATCAACATACAATAGCATGAAACTAAAAATGTAAGTCTAACATAGTAGTAGCAGTGTAAAATATGGATGATGCTTATAATCATAATACTTTTGGTGTTTTGACATATTTTTTTTATTTTTTATTTTTTTGAATGTTTTTGATATTTTTGTATAATCTATGTAAAATAAATTAGAATAGATTATGTATAATCAAATCTGAGAAAAAACTATGTACAATCATGTAGAGAAAGCAATATGTACATGATAATATAAAAGACTAGGCTAGTGGGGGGAAGGGATCCAAGGATGGAGTCCACTGGGGATGGAAATGGAGGAAAAGGTCATAGAAATCATCAAATGCCTTAATATCATCATCATAATTATCATCATATGTTGTATACATTATTTTCATGGTGTCATATTGTCAAAGGTGAACTGAAGGTTGCTCTGGAGGTAGAGATGTTGGCTCTGCTCTAGGATGTTTGGCCCTACTAGTAGATGACTTCAGTGGAAGTGGTGGATTTGGTGTGTTTGGTGGTGTTATAATCTAAATAATGCCTCAATCCTATATTTTATTCAATCTCTACTATAAATCTGTCCATGAGTTTGTATCATGGCCTATAATCTTGTGAAAGGTACAAAATGGGTGACCATCCTGATGTGACAATTTGTTGATAGATTTGTGTTGTACTATAAGTAATGTGATCAATCCATGATCAAGTAATATCTGTAACATAAACTATGGTTGATAATGTGTGTTACCTACCTAAATTTGAATAACTAACTCTATATCCATAGAGATAACCATGTGAACTGTATGTGCCAAGTGATATGATTATGGTCGTGAGTGTGGAGTATATCCTGAGAGTGTAGTGTGAGATGGTAAAAGTGTTGTAGGATGTGGTATGAGAGCTCTAGATTCATCTTTATACTCTCTTAAGATAACTGATATAAATCTCAATCCACGTAAATAGTCATAAGTGAGTGTGGGTGTCATATCATATCTAAAGAACCCTATGAATTTGTATCAATATCATATACATATGGTAACTCAAAATTTACTATAAGGAGTAACTATGATATAAGAGTCTCATCATCTATAGTAGTAGAAGATGGTGTTGTTGAAAAGGTATCTTTAATTGGTGGAGTAACTATGGAATCAACAAGAACTATTGGTAATGTTGTCAATGATAGTGGATGTGTAACAGGTGTTAAAACTGTGACCGATGAAGTAGTTAGAATGGTTGAAGTTGTTAGGACTAGAGGAATAGTTGGTGTTGATGGTGAAAAGATAAGTGGAGTAGTGTGAGAAGTGCTAGTCTTTCCAACCTCATATGTATGTACCTAATCAAGATAAATGTTATGAGGTGGTGGTTGTACTATGAGATATTGTGTCCCATCTAATGAAATAGTCAAAGATGAATCTATAGTTTGGCAATATCTGAATGGTTGGTTTTCTGTTAGACATGTGTATAGATATCCCTCATGGAAAAACTTAATACATTGATGGAGAGTGGAAGGAATGGCCTTCATAGTATGTATCTAGGGTCGTCTGAGTAAAATATTATAGTGGAGAAGCCCTGGCATGACCTAAAATTGTGTAGAGAGAGTTTTTGGTCCCACCATGATATCTAAAGTAATGGTGTCCAATATATGTCATGGTCTATCATCGAACCTTCAAATTTTATTATATGATTTTTGCATTGATGCCAAATCTACACCCATGGTCTGTAAGAATGTGATATTATATATATTTAGTTTGGAACCACTATCAATAAGAACTCTCTTGATTGCGCTAGTTTTGACTTGTAATTATATGAATAGTGGAAAATTTTGATCAATAACTATCTGAGAATGCATGTCCTCATTATCCAAATAAATTGCATCTTTTATAGTTTTTAAAGTGTTAACCACTGATGGAAAATAAGAAGGTTCTGAATCAATAGGCATAGAAGTCTGAGTGAGTACCTGATAAAGAATGTCCTTGAATACATTAGCTTGTTTAAGTAGTTCTAACATGGAAATTTTAGCTGGAGTGTTTCTAAACTGATCAATAATGTCATATGCCTTGTGCAAATTTGCCTGTGTGGGTGGGTTGGACCTGGGATGGGTTAGAATTGCAGGGTGATGGGGCTCCTAGGTAGATGGATTAAGCATAATGGAATGTCAAGTAATAGCTCTAACTGCATTATCTACTATCTATACAAGAGTAGTAGTAGCTATAAGAGGAAAGTGAAGATAATCGATGGATCAAGGTGGTGGAGGGATAAAAGGTGTCAACTAGGCTATCTGGCAATGGGTAGTGACCTGGGGAAGGGTGAAATAGACCATGCAACATAACTCAATACAAGGGAGGGGATCCAAGGGAGGTGATGCAAGGGATAGATTAACATGTTTAAGAATAAATTTCTTAACATCATCCCATATAATGAAAGATAGGCATGAAATGAAAAGAATGAAACTTGGTACTAATATATGATAGACTTCATCATTCATGTACATGATAGGGCCCACTATGATTTCCTTATTATTTCAAGAAATGTAAAAAAAAGTTGTAAATAAATGGGCATCATTTTTTCAATTTGATTATGGATGTAAGGTGATACCTCAAGAAGTCAATAGGTGCTAGCACATGCAACTAGGGATTTTTCAAAAATATTTTTACAAAATACTATAAAATTTTGAAATTAAAAATGAATTTTTGAGTTAAGTATTCAAGAAAAAAGTCAAACTTTTATCGAAAAAATTTTGATTTAATGGGACCTAGTAGATGCAACTAGGGTTTTGAGAAAAAAAATTGAAAATTACTATGAATTTTTAAAATTTGAAGTGATTTTCTAATTTTAATATGCAACTAAAAATTCAGAAAATAATTGAAAATTTACTAGGACCTAGTGTATGCAACTAGGGTTTGAAATAAAATTATTTTAAAATTTACTACAAAATTTTAGAATTTGAGAGGAATTTTTTATTTTAATATTTTAAAAAAATCAGAAATTAATGGAAAAAATTAGCTAGGAAGTTACCGTAGAGTTTCTAGGGTTTTTATGTGAAATTTGAAGTACGTCGGGTTCACCAAATGTTTTATTATTTTTTAGAATAATAGAGTTTTATTCCTAATTAAATAAATAGCTCTAAGTAGGATTAATCAGTTAATAATGTGTAATAATTAAGCCACTTATTTGTGTAAATAGATTGTATTTTTACCTTTTCTAAAAATAGTAATAATATAGAGAAAATCAAACTTAGCTAAAAACTCATTGAGATGGATGTTGCAAGGTCTAAAAATTTATGTGTAGGATTGGGATACTATCACAAACAAGATCCTAGAGTTCATTTTTGGATTGGATAAAAGCGTCAAAAGTGAGATACCCTATTATTTGGTATTATAGTCCTTTTTTGATGCTATTATCCAAGTGATCTAAGTTTTTTGGGTTCTACTCGGTAGGTTTGTGTTACTTTATCAGTGAAATATCGAAGCTTGAAAGTTTGTGAAGCTCACTATACGTCTATTTTAATATTCAAACCTCTAGGAGCTATTCATGCTTGAACTTGAATGGCAACTTGGGAAAGAGAGAGAAGGGGTTAGTGTGTAAAGGATACACTGGATGCACTTTACACCCCATGTGTGGGCATGTTACCTACATACCAATACTCCAAAGAGGGATCAAGTTAATGCAGTTTTCCCATTGAAGTGATTGGTGTAATTGTGCATGAAAATAAAACTAGATACGAAATTGAGTGTATTTCATGTGGCTAGAGGTTGGTGTAAGGGTTTGAATAAGCTTAGAATAATATTAGAAGGTTGTATGGAGAGAACAGGTAAAAGTGCTTAAATGTACTTGCTTGTATTCTTGCTTCTCTCTTGTAAATGAGTGTCAACCCTTATAAATGGACTTTGAATGGGCTTTTATAGATAAATTAATGACTTTGGGTTAAATGAATTCATGTTAGGCCAACATTAATTAGGATAAGGATTCATAAAAATATGACCGTTAGGACTAAAAGTACACTTGAACAATAGTGCCAAAAATAGGACACCTTAGGTTTCAATGCTCATGTCCAAGTTGGGCATTGTTATCTAGAGAGAATGAGACCTGGGGGATGGATTTGGGCCTAAAAGATTTGCCTAGGTCTGTCAGAGTTAAGTCTGAAAGGTTGTGGATGACTAGGAATCAGTGAAAGAAAAGCCTAAAAGGGTTGTGCAAGTAAGTAGGAGGACCTATGGATTAGGTGTCTATAGCCATAATCAAGTAACCAAATTTCATATTTTATATGAATGCAAATGCTAATATTATTCCATAGCTAATAGTATATTTTTACATATTTCAAATTTTATTCCCAAGTTTCACTATAGATTAGGATGTCATCAAAAACACCAACACAAACTTCCTTAGAAAATATCTTAAAATAGTATTAATGAAACTCTAAAATATAGATGGTGCATTTATGAGACCAAAAGGCATGACCATAAATTCAAAATGGCCTTCATGAGTTTTGAAAGTTGTTTAGGGATATCCTCATCTCTAATCTAAATTTGATGATACCTAGAATGAAGATTTAGTTTGGTAAAATAAATAGCACCATGTAATTCATCTAGAAAACTATAAATTATTAGAATATGAAACTTATCTTTGATGGTGTACTTGTTAAGTTCTTTATAGTTGGGTCACATCCTCCAAGTGTCACCCTTCTTCCACACCATGACCATTGGAGATGAATATTCACTTTTGCTATGTTGAATAATACTTGCCTTCAACATCTCCAATACCATATTTTCTATTTCAATTTTATGAGCATATGGATACCTATATAGACTAATGTTTAGTGGTGTACTACCTGTAATCAATGTTATGGCATGATCATCTTATTTACTTATTGGTAGTCTTTTTTGGTGTTATACCAAAAACCATTGGGTGGTAATCAAGAATCATTTGAAAATCAAGTTGTGTAGACACATTTATTGGTTGAGTTTCTATGAAAAATAATCATGTTACAAATCCTTCATCTCTTTTTTTTTAGAATCTCTATCATCTGATGTGAACTAACCAATTGGGAAGACTTTGTTTATAATTCTCATAGTTCAAATATCCTACTTTCAGAATGAAAGTGCATGAACAAATTCTATAAATTCATATCTAATGTGCCCAAAGGCATGAGCCATTGTACTTTAATAACAATGCCAGCCCCACCCATGGGAATAAGAAACATAGAATAATTAAGCATGTAGTCCCCTGTGGCAATCTTAATACTATGGCATTTTCTAGAACAGTCGAATTCACTTCCATTAGCATTCATGACTTGAAATTATAGAGATGAATAAATAAAATAGTTGAAACGAGAAACCAACTTACTATTGATAAAATTATTTGTACTACCTGAGTCAATCAATAGTCACCTTTTATTTCTTGAGAAATCCCACCACCTTAAGAGTTTGAGGGGTATTAATACCTAAAAGGGTATGATAGGAGATAGAATGGTGAGAATTTTCAAATTCCTCCTCTGGGTCTTCAATACCCTCACCTAAGGCTTCATTATCTTCTTCATCTTCATTGGCTCCTTTAATCTAGAACTTTTTTTGGCACATTTATGTCACTTACTCTACTTGATGTTACAATAAAAACATAACCCTTTCAAACGCTTATCTTCAATATATTGAAGAATCAATCTTGTAGGTTGAGGAAATGATGGTGTTATGAAATTATATTCACAGCCATGAGTGAAAGCCCTTATTTTGACCAAATATTTTTCCTCTACTTAGCATGTGAATGGTATGGCTTTAGAAATAGAGTTTGGATTAAACATGCGAACCTCAAGTTAGATGTTATCATTGAGCCCCTTCAAGAACAAGTTAGTCATTTTTTTCTCATTGATTTCATCTACACGTAAGGTTAGATTCTAGAATTGATGAATATAATCCTTAACATTGCATGTTTGTCATAACTTTTTTACCTAACTAAATTAATTTTCTGATACATTATTACAATTTTCCATTTGTAGATCCTTAGTAAACACTGACCAGGTAACAAGAACACCCTTATTTTTATTTTTATCACACAACCACCTATACCAAATGAATTTCTCAAGTTTTAGATATAGAGATATCATAATCACCTCTTTTGCACATGGGATTTGATGTCGATCAAATAAATTTTCTATTTGATTGATCCAAGTAAGTGTACTATTACCATAAAACTTGCACACTTCTACTTTTGGCAACATGTGATTCAAACTAATATTAGAGTTGTGATTATTTGGATTAAGATTTTTTGACTGAAATGGTGGAGGATTATTTCACAAATGTTGAGCCATAATAGTGGTCAATTGAACACTCAATGTTGACAACTGATTCTTCATATAATTCATGTACGCTTTTATTACATCGAGATTATCATTCCACACCATGATTTGTATATTAGGCTCAATTTGTTGAACCACCTCAAAAATTGATAGATCTAAGGTTTTGGACTCCATGTTGTCCTTGTGAGGATTTCTAGAGTGTCTTGATATTTCCCACATCTGTGACTATTAGGATCAGCCATGTACAAAACCTTGAATGGAGGATTTTAGGCCAAAAAAAAGTGTACCAATAGATTATATTGTTGTGATCATCTCATCGAGATGAATCCGATGACTACTAATTTGCACATGTGTGTGGAAAAAAATTATATTTTTTATTTATTTTAATTAAATTCTTCCTAGATCACAAGTTATGTTTTTTTTATTCTTCAGCTCTCTTGATCACGGTAAGACTCGATCTAAAATACAATACCACAGAAACTTGTCCAAATTAATTCTCTAATACCACTTGTATTGAAATTACTTAAATGATTTTAAATAATGGGAAAATATATTACAGAATTAAGAGTGGAATAATTAGATCCACAACAATAACTGACAAAAGAATAAAATACTTGATATTTATGATTGAGTTGTTTTAAAGGGGCAGCCTCTACAAAAATGTAATAAGCAAAAAATTTATAATATAGTGATTAAAAACTAACCACTAACTCCTATATATAGTCTACTTAGCCATAGTTATTTCATATACCAACCATACTAAGAACATAGAGAAATGCAATAAGATAATATGAAAGGAATGTAAGCCACAAGTCGGCCACACATCCTTAAATGCACTACAGGTTAAGGGCATAGCATATTGGAATCACACTAATTTATAAAGTGACATGGGGGATTTATTATTTTAGCCTTGTCTAGTATTATACATGTGTGTTTTGTATCACACCATTTTCTCATATCAGTTGTTGGGTTCTTCATGTGGCATATTGGGAACTCTCATTTGAGGATTTTTGATGAGATTTTTGGCACACCTACCACATTGATACATATTTTGAGCTCTTGATTCATTAGAGATTGATATTTGTTTTGTCTTAACTCTATAGTTAGCATTATGAGGGGTGTTTTGTACTAATAATGCTTCTTTGGTTGTTCAAATATGCTATGTACCTATTTTTTGTTCATATATACTTGGTGAATTCAAAATCTAGTTACCCAAGCATTCTAGTTAAATGGAACATGTATTATATAATCACTCTTGTTCACATAGCAAGATTCATACAAACTATTTTTTCAAAATCCTTCTTCATCTTAATCAATGAGCAATTTATTTATTCAACCACACTCTACCTTGATCATGTTTTTATATTGTTGTTAGTGTAGTGAGTAGTGTCAAATTGGTCATTCCTCTAATTGATTACATTGAATTAAGGAGTAGCAAGTTATGTTTTAGATTTTCATGCATCCGTTCTCTTATGAAAATGAGGGATTGTATTAGTATTGTATCATGACATTTTATGGCCACAATTATTGTCACTTTCAATCTCTTATTCATTTCTTAGTATCTGATTCATTCAATTAGAGGATTCATTAGATTCAATAGTTATCTACTGTAAAAACATTGTTATTCTTTTTTTCTTACATTGTACATGGGTACCTCATAAAGGCTAGTTGTCAGGACCCATACTTATGAACTTAAGAATCTGATTTTTCTACCACATCACTTATGTTGATCTTTCAAAGAGGTGTTGGTGTGTGTCATATTCCCACTTTATGTGAAGTCCACCTTATGTACTTTTGTTATCAGTGTGAGATTTATTATGTGCACAACATTATTAAATACAAATTTAATTTTGTAGTTATCATTGTATATGAAAAATATTAGGTGTACCTAGGGAATGATTTCACCTTTCACATCACCAATAAACATCTCCCACTCACCTCTTACTAATATTATATAATGAACCTTTATGTATTTTATGGATATAGAAACACTAGTCTTGAAACGTATTATAAAGTTAAGTTCATAGAGATATAGTAATTTAGGAGAACCAAAGATCATTATTTGATCCTTGGTATTATTGTTATGAAAAATTTTGTTTGCACACACTCTCCCTTGTATATTATTTTGTTTCAACTAATACATTTATATGTTGTTTATGGAATCTCTCATCTGAATACTTCTTGTTGGATGTTGTCTTTACATCTGAATTTTAGGGGCTTCCTTTTTCTTGACATGGTTTCAGAGCTAAGAGCTTTTTCCCAATACTTCTCATTAATGATAATAATCAAGAACCACCATAAGGATTGTGAATTAATGGGGAGCCCAAATCTAAATCCATCCCCCTTCCACACCACCCAAGGCTTAATGATTGTCCACACCTTTCATATGATTTTAGCCACAAAGGTCACTATAATCTTGATAAGAGCATGATAAACATACAGAGTTTGAATCCAAAATTCTTTTAGGCTCCTCATCAATAAGGGTTGTTAGAGGAGATGCATTGCTTGAAAATAACTTTCCATGCTTCTTACCCTTCAAATGGCCCTGGGGATCCTATTTGTCAATATCAGTAATCCATAGACCATTGGTGTCTTTGGATCTCCAACAAATGTCCCAAGTGACTCTATGAAATTCTATGTTGTCTTCCAAATTGGCCCAAAGGAACTCTCAATAATTTTTTCAAGCTTTCTATAGGCACCCTTGAGAGAATCCCAATAAGAGTAGTAAACATGATTGGAAACTGGACCTTTGAAACAAATTTGAAACTTTCCCACAATAAATAGAGGTTTACTAATCCACTATGAAAATTTTCTTCTCCACTATTAAGACAACATAATTCTACAACTCAACCTGGGAAGCTTGAAAAGCAAATAAAATGCCCAAGAATTCAAACATCTCCCCATGAGAAATCTATTTCCATTGATAATCCTCAATCTAAATAAGAATAAGACCATATTATTTCCTATAGCATTGATTCCTAACCCATTTGATACTAGAGCTAGAGGCCAATCAAAAAACTTGAAGGCATTCCATGGTGTTCTGAACCACCATTTTTTGTTCTAAAATAGTCAAAAGAATCATCAATGAAGTGACCATTAAGAAGTTTATCTTGAATCATGTGGGGGAAATAAATTCCATTGAGTAACCCTCTTGAATCATAATCCCCCTACAAAAATTCAAATCCTTATGTAGTTAAGACATACAAAAAAGTAACTAAGGGGTAGCCTTGTCTGATAGATCAGGAAAGACCAAAATCATCAGACTAATGACCATTAATGGTGAGACAAGTAGAATCATATTGAAAAAGAGTTTGGACAAAGTAAACAAACCTAAGACCAAAACCAAGGTCTTGAAACATAACAAGAATGAAGGGTTGTTCAATTCTATCATAGGCCTTTTTAAAATCAATTTTATTAAAAAAGAACTTTCTACTTGAATGTGTGAGCCCATTCCATCCCTTCATAAACAATAATATTTTTTTCTAGAATATATCTACTTTGAATGAATCCAATTTTCTTAGGACTAACCATCGAGGGAAGAAGGCCCCTGATTCTTAAGGCCAAAGCCTTGGCAATAATTTTATAAGAAACATTCAAAAGGGTTATAGGCCTCCAATTGGTGATTAGTTATAATTCACCAACCTTAAGAATAAACTTCATATTGTCTTTATTAATGAGCTTGATAAAATATCCCTTGGCCATAGCTTCAAGATAAACTTTGTGTAAATCAAGTCCCACACAATCCCACTAGGTTTGGTAAAACTCACAAGGAAGCCATCAATCCCTAGGGCTTTGTCATGAGCCATACTAATGACTACATTATGAAGTTTTTCAATGGAAATGAGTCTATCACATCATTATTTGGCTAGAAGTGAGTTTAAAAAGAACAACATCAAGGCATTTATTAAAGTGGAATCTATATCTTTAGAAGGGCCCTGAGCTTGAAAAACTTGTTTATAGCGTTGAATAAAGGCTTGCAAGATGTATGGAAGACTTGTGAAATAATCCCCAACTTCCTTGATAGCTTGGATTCACACAATCAATTATCTAGATCTTAGCTACATGAAAAACTATCCCCAATATTCAACAAGTGGATTCATGCTTAGATTTGAGCACCACAAGCTTGATGAATCTCACCTAATTTAAACTTTTACCTCAAGTCAGAAATTTTGTTTTGTAGAGTCTCATTCAGAGAGGATTGTACAGGTTACTTAGAAACTCTATTAAAATCCCTTATATATGTATTTTTGGCCCTTTTCTTAAAAAAATTTAAATGTTTACCAAACAACCTGAGGAAAGTGGTAGTGCAAACAATGGCCTTTTCCCACCAGTCAATCCAACCATAGACACCATTAGGGTGCAACACTAAGTTTCAAACCCTTTTAATGTGAGTAAAGTTTTTTCCATGTTTTAGATGCAATATGTTAAGGTAATAATGTTTATTGAATGCTTTGACCGACAGAGTAAACCAATAAATGGGAAATTTGATGGGTTGGTGGTTGGATAAAATAACCTATGAAAACACACTATCTGGCCTATCAAAGCTCTGGACAAAAGAAAAAATATTATATTTTGAGAGAAGGGCTCTATCCAATCTCTTAAGAACCCTATCTTTTCATTGGTAAAGTATTAAATGATGATGATTAGACTCAAACAATCCTAACTTGTTTCACATATAAAACCAAGCCTCTCGCTCACTGGCACACCACCTCATAGGTAAAACTCATTTATCCTCTGCAAGCTCTACCATATTAAAATCTTAACAAATTATCTAGTTGGCATCTATTAGTTGCTCCACTAACTACAATCAAAGAAGTTCTTGTTCCAAACTGTCATTGGAGGCATAGAGCTAATCAAGTATCAAAATAAAAATAGATCCAAGTGCATAGTTAGATAGGTTCACTCCCCAATCTCTTATAAACAAGGCAAAAATTGTCACTCATAGTGATCAATCTGCCATGTCCCATATCATGCCCAGAAATGTGACAAACAACATCAATCCAAATGGTTTTTTCTACCATCTAGAGAACAAAACCAATAATCTTCACTACTTGCATACAAAAATTGTGCAGATCTAAAAAGTTTTGACAACTAGCCCAAACTATGTACTTGTCGGTCGGATCAATTATACCATAGACATTCCATAAATAAACATTCATTGAATATTTTCAAGATTAATAGTTTTGCCATCTTTGGCCTTTAATTAGCAATAAATTCCACAAGCACTACATATTTTTGCTCACTCTACAAGAAATCCTCCTTGTTTCTTTGAGTAGAAGGGATCCACAAATGTTGTTTCCCCTAATGATGAGGGGAAAAAGGGGTTTCTATTGACTAAATTTGACATAAATTTAACCCTAGGTAAAATTTGGTCAACCTCATATATATTCAAACTTATTATATGGTCTTGTTAGGTCATAAATAGTCACATGGTCATGTCTAAGGTCACTTAATGTCTTTTGCACCTTGGTCAATTATGTCATGTCTTAATTTTCCTCTATGTCACCTTTTTGTCATTCTAGGAAGTTGTACATAATATTCATGAAAGTAAATATGTGTTAATATTTTTTATAATTTCCAAGATGTTAGTTGAGTTTTAGGAGTTGGTTATGTAACTAACATAATGCAGGTTCAACATCCATCTAAGATCATTACAAAATAGATAGTTAAGGATAGTTGTATAGATAATGAAAGTACACTTGGCATGTGGGAAGGATCAATAATGTCCCTTCAGGTCTCTTCAATTAATTTTCACATTCAAGCAGCTTTGACAGATATGAAAATGATCAAAACTGACCTCTCTCCTCTATCACTCTACTAGACAGGTCAAAAAGGTCAATCAAAATTCCTTTGGTACAAATAGGAGAAGGTGAGTTAGAGATAATGAATTTTGTGGGTGATATTACTCTCTTTTTAATTCATTTTCATGGTAGGAGTTGCAGGTTTGGTGTACTATGCTCTATGAACCATCACTAAGAAGGTTGATGACTCAAAACTATCTGTTCATCCCCATGGCCTTGGGTTTTCTTATTTGTTTGTAGTTGTTTGATGTTTCCAAGAATTTTACATGATCATTTAAATTTTTTCCTTCCACCTTATGTTGTTTCTAACCTAGTTTGTAAGTGTGAGCATAAGGATATAAACAATATCATCCTTGTGTTTGGAATGATCACCACACAATCTATTATGTTAGTGCCCAAAATTGCACTGAAGTAATTGGGCCCTGGAAAGAGAAAATTCCCAATTCCTTAGCCCAAATTTTAGCTCCAAGTGATCCTTTGAAAGGTCAAGTTCATCTAAAAAATGGCTAAGTCCTAATTTGGTCTTTGTTTGGAGAATATGTCTTTCCTTTAGACTTTTTTGGTCTTTTTGCACGAACATAATGTCTGAAGGAAATAGATCTTCAAGATTTTTATCTCAGACCAAAAGTCTAAAGACTTGTTTCCATTGGAAATTTTGTTCAATACAAAAATTTTGAAGGAATTCAATGTTTTGACCAAGTCTCACGTGCATCAGGATAAGTGTTTTGCAAAAAAACCAAAGGGTCATTTCTTTCAGACATTTTATCCATGACAAAAAGTCTGAAGGGTACTTTCCCTTCGGGCATTTTTCCATAGACAAAAAGTCTACAAGAATTACATATTATCAAGAAGTTGTAAATCCCTTAATTACCCTTCGATAAAAGTGCAAAGGTTCAATTTCTTTGGAAAACGAGCTAAGTAAAATCCCTTTAGGAAAAGTGTAAAGTCCTTATTTATTTCAGACATTTTATCCATGGAAAAAAATTTGAAGGGCACTTACCCTTCAAGAATTTTACCCACACAATAAGCTTGACAAAATTCATTTCTTTAGCAAAAGTGTAAGCTCAATTTTTTCAAAGAAAATGTTAAGTTCAATTTCTACAGAGAAATTGTTTTGAATAAAATGTTCAAAACAATTGTCCCGATGATGATAAAATGTCAAAGACTCAATTTTTGTGGAAAAAGTGAAAACGTCAATTTCTTTAAGGAAATTATTTTAAACAAAATGTCTAAAACAATTCTCCCGATAAACAAAGGACCTGGGAGCAGAAGTGCCAAAGATAAAATGCTGTAATAATTATTGTGGGATAATTGTGTTAAAGATAGAGAATCCAAAGATAAAAGGCTCAAAAACATTCTTTCAAAGACCAAATATCCTATGAGTAAAATCTATAATGAAAGGCCCAGAGCATAAGATCTGACAAGCAAATTCCTGAAGAAATTTGCTCAAATTACAAGTGTGACGGTCTCATGAACATCTTTTGACAAGTGCATAGATGTTAATTCTAAGCCATGGCAAATAGTCATTGGGTTTACAATGCCCAAAGATAGTCACATGAGTGTTAATTTTAGGCCCCATAAAATAGTTATTTGATTTCGAGTGGAATCAAATCTATGATGCATGTTAATGCAGAGTAGTATGATTTGACAGTGCATGATCAAACCTGAAGATTCAAAAGAACCCAGGACCAATGCAAGCATGACAAGTATCAAGCTCACAGGGCATGATTAAAATTTCAAGCATATTCCAAATATCTAGTGATGTAAGTAGACATTCTTTAGTTCAATAGGGATTGAGATATAGTGAGTTATTGCCACATGGCATGATAGCACTCAATGCAATAGAGACTATATGAAAGGGACACAAAAATACTATGGGGATGCCAAGTGGCATAACTTTGAGGCAGAGTGAAGATAGTAGCCAATGACATTCTACCCCTCAGATCATGATCTGATGGAGCAAATTCACCTGCCCAATCAAGATTCAATGTTAGGCAAAGAGTTGAAGTAGTCTAAGATCTTCCAAGTAGATGCAAGGAGGGCAAGTGTCAATCCCTTGATGAACAACCAAGAAAATCAATGGTTTGTGATTGATTGTGCATCCAACATATCGATGATGTGAATGAGAACAAACTTTTCAAAGGAGAAAAAGGGAAATATAACCTAAGTTTTGCATTCTTCATCTTCTTGACTGAGCTCCTCTATGGGAAAAATATTGTAGAATTACAAAATCAAAGTGGGCCACTCCAAGGAAGATGTTAAAGCATCTATGAATTAAGAATATTCTCAATCCATAATCACAAGGTAATGGGATTTCTTTGGAATGCACAGGATAAAGTCAGATGTCTAAAAGATTTTTAATTTGTCATTGATTAATAGAAAATCATATCCAGGTAGTTGGACATGAGAACAAAGTCTATTTGGCTCCTCAAATGAATATTCTCTTTCCAACTCATATGGAAGGCATCTCCTACCATGAAATCAAAGGATATGCTCCATGTCTTCATCATTTCTTGTAGAGGCAGTTGTAACAATCATTTTCACTATAGTTACATGAATATTTCAGGCATGGCAAAGGAATATCTTCCATCTAGGAGCATATTGGTAGGACTTTGGCACTTGCAAAATTGAAGTGGGTAAAAAATATATAAATAGAAGGTGTGTCTTCTATTTAAGAGGTTGGTTGGCCATTGTGTTGATTGTTGTTGGTCGTTGTTTTAGGTATCCACTTTCTCTAAGTCTAGGTTTTGCAAAAAAAATTATAGAATCAATTGTTGTGTGTAGATCTTGCTTCCTTTACTAAGGTGGTTGTAGTTGTACAATGATTAGCAAGCTTTGACAGCAATTTTATGTCTCCCTTGTCAAAAGAGTAATCTCACCATGTTTGTCCCCGTGACAAAATTTTAAAATACTAATGTGTGTAATATTTACTTTCAAGTTAATGAAAATGCTTATGATTTTTTGTTGTTTCCTGTTGATGAAGTGCAATAGCCTATTTTGCAAATATTGTTGACTAGATATCTTGTTATATGCCCATTATTGGTTATCATTTTGAATCACGATCTGGATTATAAATTCCTTCACTATTTTAGAATATGTTGTTGAATAACTTGTTAGGGCACCCTAGGTTTTTATATTCAATAGGGAAAGGCATTTGATAGATTATTTTCAGTGTATATTCTAGTCTCTCAGGGATCATTTTGTATTTCACATTGTCTTGCATTTGAAAGTGTTTTTGTATCTTTGTTAAGGAATATTGTCATGAAATACCTCTAGATACCCTATTTTTAGAAACCACCAGTATGCCACCCTCCATTTTATTATTATCTAATTATTCTACCCTATCCTACACTACAAATAATATAGCATGTTGCATACTATAAGTGTTATTTGCCTTGAAAATGCATGAGATCTTGCATACTCGAAATATGTTTATAGTTTGTGTTTTAAAGTTTAGCATTGCAATATTTTATTTGATACATGTTATTGAAAATTATCCATAATGAAATTTGAATTCATTTCCTCATCTATCTTTAGTAGCTTGTATCTAGTCTAAAACATTTGCTCATTCTATGTGACAACCCTTCCCAAGTGGAGTGATCAATTTTGGTTGTGTTCTTGTCAGATTTGAGTTCCTTTATACCAATAATCCCCATGGAGGTTGAATTGTAGAATCTCTACATGTGAGAAAGCTACCCCATAGGTCCTCTCACCATGGTTCAGATAGATCCAAAAGTAGTAGGGAGCTGACCATACCCTTTATAGGTGCCTCTAAGTCATTTTCTGCATCCAGTCCACTTTTGATGCTAAACCCATCCCCAGTTATAACAACATACTAGCATTTTTTTCAATATTGTTTGCCATTTTATTTCAAGTATACAAGGTTGAGCATATAAAGTGTACAACTAAGAACCAACACTCAACTTGTGTTATTACTAGGCACTAAACTAAAGCCTTAGTCCCTTGTGTGTTGAAGACTCTTGTAGATAACTTTAATTACTTCATGTTGTGAAATTCTTTGTTGTTACTCAACTAATCTGATTATCTTTGGTGTGTCAACATCATAGCACTCCACTAGGGATGTGCTAGGAATTTTTTAATCCTTGATAATTCACTTTTGTTGTATTCATTGCAAAGAGTTGTTAACATTGCATGTTGAAAGGTGTTTTGTCCCTTTTGAAACATTATTCTAAATATTTTAGTGTCTTTGCTTTTAATTTCATCATCACTTACAACAAGTATGTTGTCAATGTGTATCACTAACAGTTTGTCAACTGTTATATTCTAGAAGTTTGATTCTAATGGTGACTTCAACTTTATTTTTAAGTTTCAAGGAAAATTGATGATTATTTTGAATATCCTAATAACTTTCAGCTTTGAGTATCTTCTTGTTTGTAAACCTGGAAGGATTGAGATTATCTTTCAAAGGTGACCCATCTATGAAACTTGTTCCACCCTTAAGTATTCCTCAAAGAAGAAGGGGATAAGTTTGGAGGCATGTTAAAGGCCAAATTTTACTTACTAAGGGCCATCAAGATTCTGATAATCTTGAAATTTTTATTGAGATCCCCATTATTAAAGACTATCATAGCTCTTATACTGATTATAAAACTTATAGTTAATTTATTATCTAGCTCCTTCTCAACCAGTTGAATCCCCTTTGAGGTGTGAACCATAAATTCTACCTCATTCACACCCTCACATCCCTCTACCAGTTGTTCTTGAACCTCCCATTGAACCAATCATGAAGCATAGGGATCCAGATGAGAATGAGCATCCTGCATTCCATGTTCCTAGATTCAAGCCTATTAATTTCAATGAAATAGAAGTCTATCCTAATGAAGTCCCAAATGAAGTTAGGAAATACCTTCCAAAGTTCCAAGGGAACAAGGCAGTGAGTGGTGATTAGCACTTGAAGGCTTTTCACAATATCATTGAAGACTATGAGGTTGAGGATGAGGATGTGTGTAATAAGTTATTTGTGCACATGCTAGAGGAAGACGTTCATGAATGGTTCAACTCTCTTCCCCCTGGATACATCGATACGTGGGAAGAGATGAATAATGTCTTTAGAATTCAATATGGTGAAAGAGTTGATCCAAGGTTCATTTTGACTAAGTTTGAGAACATCAAGAAGAACCTCAATGAGTGTGTTCAGGACTTCAACACATGATTCAACAAAACTATGATGCAACTACCTAAAAACATTAGGCTTAGTGATACAATGTGCTTGATAAAATATTTTGATCCCTTTGACAAAAAGGTTGCATGCTTCTTGAGGGACAAGGCTCCCACTAACCTATAGTTGGTATTCAATATGGCCATCCAAATTGAGAGCAACATAAAGGTTGTGGGAAAGCCCATGAACAAGAGGGATGATATGAAATTAATCAATCATAAGAAAGCACAGTCTATTAAAATAGCCAACCTTGAGGAAACTATTAAAAATTTGGCCTTAATTGTTAAATAAATTTCATATAAGTTGGAAAGGGATGATAAGGGGATCCCTCATGTGTCTACCAGTTAAGATAGGGCTCCAAATCTAAATCAGTCACAAAGGGGGCATGTTTTCCATAATCGAGACAATGATAGAGGGAAGAGGCTTGCACATGAGAGAATAGATATAAATCAGAGCAGAGGGGTTGAAAAAAATTCTTGATCCTTTAAATTCTAAGGTGAATGATGTAGATTGTGACATTGATATTGATTGGTGTGACAAGTGTTTCCTTTCACATTCCCCACATGATACAGTTGAACTGATTGATGAATATGTGGATGAACTTGAGACTGCATCATCTGGTGATGAGATTTTGATGTTCAATTGTCAAAGCCCCTGAAGCGAGATGACTACCTCCATGGAATTGTTGAGTGTTACTACTATTGATCAATTTTGGAGTGTAGTTGAGAAGGTGAATGTCCTAACTCCCAAATTTAATTGTGATGTTAATATGGCACAAGCATAAAAATTATCCATTCATGATTTCAATTTCTTAAGCTCTATGATGACTAAGAAATATGATGGGGGAATTTTGTTAGTTGAGGATAGGTAAATGCTAATTAATGCAACTATTGTTCAAGAGAAGGAGTATCACTTAAGAATCAAATATCAAGTTGTTTTACCTCAAGACACTGGCCCTATAAATCCAAAGGCAAAGGATGTTAATAAGGAAGCTAAAAAGATTATGGTAGTCCCTAAAGATTCCAAGCTAGTGCTTGTTTCCCAAGTTGTTATGCCTAGGGGTGCTCCTATTAGGAATAAAGTGCCTTTGCTATCTAGTAACCTTAAGGGTGCAAATAAGGTTAGACAAAATCTAGCTTTGAAGGTTGCTGCTAAGAATGAAAATTCATCCCAACCTACTCTATTTCAAACCTTAAGTGATTGTATTCCAATTGAAGGTGTTATCACCCTTCCACCAAATATGCCTCATCCTTAGTATAGCATGTGTGATATAACCCAAGTGTTGAGTCAACTGAAAATCACCATGCCACTTGTTGAATTATTACAAATACCTAAACATAGGAAGAGGGCATTTGAATATTTTGAATTTGGTGAGAAGTCAACTGTGAATGAAATTGAATTACCACAAACACCTCTAGAAAGTGATGAAGAATCAGAAGAGGTTCTTGAACTTGCTCTGAAAGTCTATTTGGGAACTGCATTGTTAGAAAGTCAGCTAGATGTGGATCCATTTTATATAACTCTCTTGATTAATGTCCTAATTATTCATAATTGAATGTTTGATTATGGTGCTTCTTACAATGTGATGCCTTTAGGTGTCCTGAATGATCTCAGGGTGAAGATTACATCAGTGTTTGGCAAGTGTTATGCCATGGACTCATGAGAAGTTCTAGTTATTGGACAAGTCAAGGGGTTAGTAATGCAATTATCAGTGCATCCAGGCAAGTATTCGAGCATAGGTGTGGTGGTTTTAGATTGCTTGCCTAAGTGGGGGATGTTAATGTCATAAAAGTGGGCTGTCAGCATGGGTGGAAGTGTATAAATGGACCTTTCCTACACCATCATTCCTTTTGAGGGTAAAATGGTCAAGATTTATAGAGATCCAAAGATGTTGCATGTAACTAAAGATCCAAAGCATGCTCTAAATGAAGTATTGTATACTGATGTTGACTTGGTGGAAATTTGTTGGAAATATTGATACTAGTGAATAGCGTGATGTTCTTGATGTTGAACCTGATAAAAGGTGCATTTTGGATAATGTGCTTCGATAAGGCTTGCTCCAATCTTAGAAATGGATTTGGGGTTATCTTTTATGCCTCCAATGATAAATGTTTCATGTTTTCTTTTTATTTATCCTTTAAATGCACTAACAATAATGTTAATTATGAGGCACTCTTACTTGGTTTAAGGATTGCCTGTGAATATAGAATTAAAATTTTGATTGTCAATGGTGATTCTGAGTTAGTAGTTAAGCAGGTCTACAATGATTATGCCACCAAAAATAAAAGGTTAAAACAATATCAGAATGTTGTTTGGGATTTGCTTGAATTTTTTGATGTATTCAATCTTTGTTATCATGATAGAAGTTTCAACCAAGAAGCTGACAGACTTGTAGGATTAGGCACTCATTTTGATATTGCAAATATGAACCCTCATTGTCAATACCAAGTGGAGGTGCTTGTCAGGCCTTCAGTCCTAGAAAATTTTCATCATTGGTAAGTGTTTGATGATGATGAGCAAATTAAGAGGTTTCTCAATTATGAAGCTAAGTTCCATGATCAGATCATAGACTTGGAATCTATGGTTTAAGTTTGTGATGGGAAAGAAACCCTATTTGGTAAAGACATTAGTTAGTTAAAGACAAACATGATCCTAAGAGAATTGGTGAGTTTGGAAGCATCTTTTGATTTATCTAATAGAATCAAGTCGAGAGACTCATTTATCTCAAAGGACGTGACTGAGTGCAACATGGGTTCTCATGAGAATCCAAGGAAGGTTTGGCTAGGTACTCCCCTGAATGTAGCTGAGAATAAAACTTACATACAGTTGCTAAGAAAGTACCAAGATTTTCTTTCATGGTCTTCTTCTGAGCTGAAAGCGTATAAGGAAGACTTGTTCTAGCACATCATCTCAGTACACCCTGATAGCAAGCTTTTCAAGTAGAAATAGAGAACTATTAACCCCATCTTAGACACCAAGATGAGGGATGAATTAAATAAGCTGAGGGATGGTGGTATCATTTAGCCCATCAGGTGTTCATCATGGGTGGCAAATTTAGTCCCAATGCATAAAAAGAACGGTGACATCCGCTTGTGTGTGGATTTCCAAAATTTGAACAAGGCTTTTTTGAAAGATAATTAGCCCT
Organism: Torreya grandis; assembly: GCA_037957365.1. Lineage (NCBI taxonomy): Eukaryota > Viridiplantae > Streptophyta > Pinopsida > Cupressales > Taxaceae > Torreya > Torreya grandis. The sequence continues at coordinate 320,193 of JARHVA010007037.1, forward strand.
TGCCTAATATGGATAACCTACTACAAATTTTTACTGGGTCAGATATGTTGTCCACATTAGACAGCTTCTCAAATTACAACTAGGTTATGGTGAAGGAATCTAAGAGGTCTAAGACTACGTTCACTACACCTCGGGGTATATATATATATATATATATATATATATATATATATATATATATATATATATATATATATATATACATGAGGATACCTTTCGGGTTAATGAATATTGGTGTAATGTTTCAGTGAGCTATGTATATTGATTTTTTAAGGATAATTAACTAGTTCATTATTGTGTATCAGGATGACATTACTATATACTCCAAGACTAGAGAAGAACAGTTAGGGCATCTAAAGAAAGTGTTGATCAGATTTAGGCAATTTGGCATTTTGCTTAATCTGAAGAGGTGTCACTTTGGAGTACAAAAGGTCAATTTTATAGGACATATAGTGTCCAATGATGATGTCATGATCGATCTCAAAAGGGTCGAATCCATTAACAAAGTGCCTCTTTCGTAGTCCAAGAAAGGAATTCAATCTTTATTTGGACAAATTAACTTTGTAAGGAGTTTTATATCTAATTTTATAGAGATCACTCTACCTATTAATTCCATGTTGAAGAAGGACCAAATCATCAAGTTGGAGGAGAAAGTTATGCAAGCATTCAATGACATCAAGGGAGCTTTAAAGTTTGTTCCTATCTTGGCTAGCCCCAATTACATAAAGTCATTCCATATATTCTCTTTTGCATCATATAATATTGTTTTTGTTGTTTTGTTATAAAAGAATGAGGACAGTCATGAGCATCCCATAACTTTTTTTAGCAAAGCTATGCAAGGTCATGAACTGAACTATACCATTATGGAAAAACAAGCTTTTGCTCTCTTAAAGTTGTCAAAATGTTCAGGCCTTATATTCTAAGTTCAAAGATTATTTTTTGTCCTGCATACCATGGTGGAGGACATCTTGACTCAGACTGAAGTATCTAGCGAGAGATGCAAGTGAGTCAATAAGCTACAAGAGTATAACATGGATATTTAGACCACCAAGTTAATGTGAGGGATGGGTCTAGCCAAGCTTATGGCTGAGACCAATTTGCAAGTTATTGAGGTAAACATTGTTGTTTTAAATATTTATGATTCTTTGAGTCAATTTAACATATCTCTGTAGTATAAGGACATTGTTTACTACTTGAAAAATCTGATTTGTCCCCCTAACTTGGAAAATAATCAAAGAACTCTCAAGCTTATTTCCTAAAAATACCTATTGACTGAAAATGGACTAGCATAGAAGAATCCCGATGGGGTTCTCTTGAGATGCATGCTATAAGAATAGAGTCTTGACCTAATTGAAGACGTTCATAGTGGATTATGTGGTGGTCATTTTTCACCTAAATTTATAGCTCATAAAATTTTGAGAGCTGGTTATTGGTGGCCATCATTGTTTAAAGATGTTGCTCAAAAAATTAGGTGTGATAAATGTCAGTGCTTTACTAGGAGGATGAAAGCTTTAGGTTATCTTTCTTTACATCTTGTGATGATTGAAGGCCCATTCAAATAATGGGGAATGGATTGCATTGGAAAAATTATTGATTCATCAAACGTTGGACATAGATGGATACTAGTTGCAACTAACTACTTCACGAAATGGGTTGAGGCAGTCCCTACAAAGAAAGCAACACACCAGATAGTAATGGAGTTTTTATTAAATCATATTATTTGTAAATTTGGTGTGCCTATCAAGATAATTACATACAATTTTATGAGCTGCAAAGCTAAAATTTTAGTGGTATTGTGCAAAGAACATGGCATTGAATTGACATATGCTTCCAATTACAATCATCAAGGGAATGGGCAAGCAAAATTTAGTAATAAAAACTTATTCAAGATCATTAGGTGAACATTGGAAGAAAATAAGAAGTGAGGTGAACATCTAAAGTTTGCTTGTGGGCTGATAGGATTATGCCTAAGGGAGCTATAGGCAGAAGCCTTTTTGAGATTGTTTATAGAGATCAAGTAGTTCTGCTTATGAATTTATAGTTTCCCACCTATCAGCTCATGCAGTAACTAGAAGATGATGAGCAGATCAACCACTATGAAAGAAAGATAAACTAGATTATTATGCTTGATAAAATTTGAAGATAAGCTCATGAAAGACACCTCAAGTTCAATAAAAATTTGAATAAAATATTTGATAGGAAGGTCACTCTAAGAACCTTACAATTAGGTGATATGGTTTGACGAGTGTCATTCAACTCCTCATTTAATCAATGTTCAATTGATGTCTTATCAATCAGGGCTAGTGTCCAAAGTTGTCTGCAGTAAGATGTAGGATGGTAGATCTACAAGTCTACTTGTGGGGGTGTTTGATGGTCCTATTCTAACTTTGAATAATGAAATAAATGTGTCTTAAACTACTTGATTCACTCTTTTGCTGAAAAGAAAAAGATGTAACTATTTAATTAAATGAATCCACTCTTTTGCTTGAAAGTAAACTCACACTTCTATTTATGCTTGAATGGAAATGAAGATGTTTAACTTAAAAAAAGAAATTTGCTTCACACGTTTGTTGTAAAAAAAAACACACTTTGCTTAGAAAAAAAATGACTTTGAAATAATAAAATGCCTTTTGAACTGTGAATTTATTTTAGTGTTTTATGAATGAATGCAAATATTAGCAAGATTCTGATTAGTTATAACAAAGAGTTAATATAACATAACATAAATATCGTACATAAATCATGGTTTCAAGGAGAGTGGGCCCTTGCTCCTCTCAAACTCAAGAATAAAGATTAATCAATGTTGGAAATTGAAGTGATAATTCATAAAACTAAAGTGATTACAATCTGTCTAAAACTTGTAATATGCTTCGACGTATCTTTCATCTATTATCTTTTTAATAATAAAATTCTTACATTTTATGCTAATATAATCAACTCAAAATAGGATGCAAAGGGATAGAATTCCTTGGTCGATCCACTCATCCAAAGATAAGATATTGGATTTCCAAGAGATCTAATTATTCTGATAAAATAGATATATTATCCTATAATAGTCTTAAGATCCAAATATATACAACTTTATCAAAAATAAATCCTACAAAATAGTAGGCAAATATTTTTCTCATTTGACTCTAGATGGAATGATTCTCTCTCATCTTATCTGGCCACCAACTTCCCCATTTTTAGCTTTGTATTTACATAATCTATGGAATTGACCCTGTAGATTCGATAGGAATGAGCCTGTAGAGTCCGTAGAAACAAGCCTGTAGAGTCCATAAAAATAAGCCTACGAAGTCCATATAAACAAGCTTATGCCATCTTTCTAACTAATGCCATTCATGATGATTTATTAATGTTTCATGTTGGTCCTCCCATGTACTCATATGAATGCACGTGTCTCAAAATCATAAAAAAAAATGGACCTACAAAGTCTGTAGATTCATTCTGTGTGAGTTCATAGTTCTGCTGGATGGAGATCAAAATTAAAATTTCACTATACATCACCTGTGTCTTCTTCTTGAACATTATTCACAAAAAAATCACTAAAACATGATATGTATTAGACATTAATGACAAATTAAAGGTTTAGTCTTTGGTTCAATATAAATAAGACAAGTATCTACTTTCCATATAATAGCTATCTAATAATCTATAATTTGCATAAGATATCTTTAGAGAGATGAATTGAGGGAAATAACATGTCAATAATGAGCCATATTCTGAGCTCGTCATCTCCTCCAAGATTTACCTTTTTCAAGTCCTATTGCAAATATTTATTTACATTCATAGCTCTTACATATGTTTTTCAAACTCTGACTCAAATCATAGTCATCAAATTTATCTGTTATATGCTTGTCTAAATTGCTTATAAACCCCTAATATTCTTGAATCATTTATTTCTATATATTGAATTGATCTTTTGATTGTGGAGCTCAACTCTACCATCTTGGAATAGGTATGATCAACAAAAGGGGTCTATATCTCATGTCAATCCATTTATTTTCTCCCCCAGAGTTTATTACCTCTATTAAAATTTCTAAAATTGAGGTAGCTCTCCTCATACTCCATCTTAAGTTATTTGGAGATATGACCTCTCATTTTCTAAGAGGCACTAAAAGTTGGTCTCACCTTTTCACACTTGCAGTCACCATTGAATCAAAATTTTGTCTTAAAAATAAGTCAAAAGAAACAACATAATCATATGAAGCTTGTAAATAATGAGTTTTAACTTCATCACTTAAACAAGCACAGTTAAAATTCTTTCTGATCAATCTAGGGATAGGAAAGGCTGGTCTGATACACAATCCTGTAGTCTTAGCATGATTTATATACTCGTCAAATATTTTTTTCCATGCTAGTTGATTTTTGAATGTAGAATGCAATGCCCTCAGTTGAACTTCTCCTACATTAAGGTTTATTAATAAATTATTATGTTCATAGTCTCATATGATCAAATCATGCAAATAGAACTCACAAAGTAAATTTTACTGATTAGGTTTAGCACTATAAAAAATTTCTAAAAATATTGTTGGCTGTAAAATTTTGTAAGGAAGATGACAAGAGATCTTCAGAAGCTGTCATCTATAAAATTGTTCAAATAAAAACAAACTATATGCAGAAGAAGGATTCCTATATGCCAAAAGAGATTCTCATAAATTACATGCATCTTGTAAATTTTCTTCTAAATCTTAAACCTTAGCTTCTAATTCTTTATTTTCATTTTATAATATTTTGTTTGAAGAAGTTGCAACATTGTTTTTCTATTTGAGTATAGAATATTCTTTTTCAATTTGATTTAGCATTTGCAAGGTAGGAATACCTAGACAACTTATTTGATAACTTCAGTCAACAAATACCTTAAGAGGAGAAGGTGCAACATTAGAAGGTGCTTTGGAAGAGTTTACTAAACTAAGCAATCTTTTATTCTCCTTCAGAATTTATACATATATTCAGAGGTCTATTTGTTCACTTTCAATTTTTTTTATTCTAATCTGTGAACTTCTGCTACATGATTGGCAGATGTTGTGTCTAATTTTTACACCAATAATGAGTTGAGATGATCCTTATTCTATAATTGATTGATCAAGTCAGCAATATCAGTTGTTTGTTATTGCTCTAGAGCTTAAGCTTGAGCTTGAAAAATCTTCAAGGTTAACAACATAATAGGATCATTTAGATTAGATGACTCTCCTTTCTCATTTGTGCATATAATTTTTCCTTTATTCATTGTAGTTTCAACTAAAACATGTGGTTTTTCTACCATACTTGATTCCTATGTCGTGATTGGCTCTTCTCCTAGAATTAACTCTTCTATTATGATTGGAGAGTTCCTTTAGAAAGGATTTTATTCAACATCTACAGTTTCAAGGATACTTTGATGTATGGGGGAATGAGATACCTTTTTAAGACTATCCAAAATGTCTGCAGCCTCTTGTTCATCTTCATCTATCAAAATTGACCTTCTCTTTCTTTTGGTCACTCTCTGAGCTACACTCGGTTGTCTTTCCTTTTCAACCATCAAATCCTCGATCTTCTCAAGTTTTATAGCAACCTTTCATTTCAATTTTCTTTTTCTTGGCAAGATAATTAGTTGCACTACAAATTTTTTAAGTTCTTATGGGGACCTTGAAACTACAGGGATTTGAGACCTTGTGATTCTTCTTGAAAAAGAAGGGATTTCTTTTGAGACTATAGTCTATGATCTCTTCTTTAGAATTATTTTCTTAACTAATGCAACAGATGGAGATGAATGTTCATGTGGTAAATTTGAGGTTTCTTGTGCAGGTAGATTTGAAATTTATTGTGTTACACTATTCTTAAATTCCTTTCAAACCTCTTATCCTTGCTGAAAAAAGTGATGTTGGATAATTAGGTGGATAATGTCATGGTGCCTAAGAGCAGTATTATGAGTTATAGTCATAATTTAAAAGGCACCATATAAGAAGGATGGGAGGTTAATCTTGTAATGAGGGTTTTGCCTCCCATACTTAAGGTGTATTAATATTTTTATGACTTCTCCTCCTAAAAGATTGTTTTGCCCCTCATAAATGATATACTTGATTACCCACTTGGCTACAAATTTTTAAGGTTTAAAAATTGAATTTCTATGAATCTCTTTTGATTTTCTCTTGGAATCTATTAGACATGAAGTCCCAATCTACTCATTACCATTAAACTAAATAATTAAATCACTAAATAGAATTTTGTCTGTCGCTCTCATTCTCTCTTCTAGAACTTATATGATTTGACTTATAATTTGAGTTGAGACAAGAATAACAATACCTTTAACAATTGAAAACTCAAGGGTGAGATTAGTGATGAATTCTCTTATCGTTGTTTCATGGAAACCCTAGAACTTTTCAATGAAAGGTAGCTAGTTATTTGCTCTAAACACTACCATAAAAGCTTTATTTTTATGAAGCTTTGTTACATTTTTCAACTCTGATCTCAATTTTTGTCCCATTTCTACTCGAATTTATAGACAACTCTATTTCTTTAACTTAAATTAGGGTTTAGACCAGCTTCTATTGAAATTTGTAAGCAACAATCACTGAAGACCTGTAGAAATGAAATGTTTTGTGTGAAACTTCACAGCTTTATGAGTCCGTAGTTTGACATGATTATTTTATACAATTAAGCACCTCACATTTCTATGAAATGTGCTAGTCATTTTGTCAAATTATTACAAATTGGATGAAATGATAACATGGCACTTTGACGGTGATAGCATTTATCATTTTATTTAGAACCCTTTTATGATGTTCCATCATTATAATTATTGATGACACAATTGATTGTATCAAAGTTGCATAGGTCATCATGACGTAGACATACACCTTTGTCATCTTATTTGCATGCTTATCTATTATGATATATGTCATGTCATTCTATTTTGGAAGGCTCAAGTTTAGGTCATCTTCGTAGAATAAATCTTAATTAAATCAAAGATAATTAGTTAAATAAACAAAATAAATAGAATATATATCTTACTTTTGACCTTAGATTTATCTTTTGCTCACCATTTATCTTGCACAAATAAGTTTGCATGGATTAGTCATGTGTTGAAAGAACAATTTTTATGGCATGGAGAAGATCAATCATAGTGACATGATGAGATTCTCTTTTTTTATCTTGTATATTTTGTTTTTTCCCTTTGGCCAGCCATTGCTAGTTTTCTAGCCAAATCCCATTTTGCAATGCATAGCTAGTCAGCAAGCTGGTTTTTTGGGCATGCATTGTCAATAGTGCCCTTGAAAATATTTTCACTATTGATTTCTTTTTTTTGTATGCACAATCATCAAAGAGCATATTCTCTAGAAGAAGAAGAGTCCTCCAGAACAGCGACTTGATTTGAAGTAGTTTCCTTAGAAGAAGTAGAGTCCTTTAGAAAGTCTATTTGATCTTTTACCTTTTGAACAAATTCTTTTTTATTGAAAAGTTTCTGATAAGGCTTCAATCTATATCTATTGATTATCAGAGCTCTTCTATTTTCATCAATAGTTATTAGCTTAATAGAACCATTTTCAAAGACCTCTTCAATCTGATAAGGTCCTAACCACCTCATTTGTAGTTTTTCTTTAAACTGTTGAAATTTGGAATCAAACAACAGTGCCCAATCTCATTTTTAAAACTTTTGTTACTTGATCTTTGAATCATGCCCAACTTTTCTTTGATGTTGTACCAATTCAATTCTTTGTAGTGCTTTCATCTTCATCTCATCAAATTGATTAAGCTGTAAGAGTCTTTCGTTTTGTATTTTTTCTAATTCAATCCTTATTTTTACAACTATTTTCAAAGTTTGTAATTCAAATTCAACAGATAATAAGAGTTTCTTACCATAAACTAATTTATAAGGTGAAAATTCAGTTGTTATTTTTTAAGTAGTATTATAGGCCTAAACAGCTTCTGGGGCCTTATTTTCCCAATCCTTTCTGCTGAAATTAATAACTTTAGATAAAATAGTTTTTAATTCTCTGTTGCTGACTTCAACTTGCCCATTAGCCTATGGATGGTATGAAGATATTTTTCTATGTTAAGTTTGATATACTTTCATGAAGTGTTTTATCATATTTGACATGAAATGCGGTCCTTAATCTGAGACTATCTCCTTTAGAGCACCAAATCTTTGCATGATTTTAAAATATAAGAAATCAACTACCATCTCTTCTCTTTCATGGGTTAATACTTTCACTTTCACCCACTTGGTCACATAGTCTGTACATAATAGGAGATATTTTTTTCTCTGGAAGGAGGATCCACGACCTATAAAATCAATTCTCTATTTCTCAAATGGTTCTAAAACTAATTGAGGATGAGGATGTAGAGGCATCTCTATTGAAAGAGTAGGCAATCTAATTCTCTAACAAGAATCATAGTGTCTGACATATCTTTTTACTTACTGATGAAGATGAGGCCAATAGTATCATACTCCTAAGATTTTGCGTATGGTTCTTTGTGCTAAGTAATGACCTCCTCTTGGTTCATCATGACAAGCTCTGATGATATCATAAGCTTCAATATTTGTCACACACCTATGAAACACATGGTCAGATCTAATTTTCAATAGCATTCTGTTAAACCATTTCAAAGAACTTTCTTTGATTAAATGTTTCTTTTCTTTTTATGAAAATTACAAAGAAAACTTCTCTATGGTGAGGTAATTGACTATATCAACAAACCACAGAGATTTTGATAAAATAACAAATAGTTATTCGTCTAAAAATTCATCTTCCACCGGTTCTTCTTCACTCATAGTATTTATTTTTGATAAAAAATCATCAACCATATTAGACTTCCCTGATTTATCTATAATAGTAATATCAAATTTTTGTAAGAGCATCAACCATCTAATAATCATACCTCTTACAATTGGTTTGTTGGTAAAATATCTAATAGTTGAATAGTCTGTATAAATAAATACCTTGTACCTTGTTATGCAGTGTCAAAATTTGTTAATTGCATAGACTACAGCTAGAAATTTTTTCTCAGTTATCGTGTAGTTTCTTTCAGCAGGTGTTATGTTTTTACTAATATAATATATAACATACATGTTAGTCTCTTCATCTTTTTTTCCAAAGGCTATTTCTATTACTGTATTAGAAGCATCTGTATATATATGGAATGGCTGAGTCTAATTTGGTCCTCTCAATACTGGAGCAGTAACGAGTTTAGCTTTGATGGTCTCAAAAGCTTGCTGGTAACTATCACTCTATTCAAATGTACTGTCTTTTGTAAGCAAGAAAAAAATAGGGACAGCTATTTAGCTAAATTATCTATGAAGCATTTGTAGTAACCAGCATGTCTTAAAAAACTCTTAATTTTAGTTTGTATTTGTGGGATGGGTAAGTTGGAGATTATTTCAACCTTCTTTGGATCTACTTGAATGCCTTTTATAAAAATATTGTGTCCCAACACTATTTCTTTATCCATCATCAACAAATATTTCTCATGGCTCAAAGATAATTAGTGTTCTTCACATCTGATCAATACTCTTTCTAAGTTGGTAAGAGTCTCTTCATAAGTTCTATTATGAACGATGAAATCATCCATATATACTTCAACATAATCATTTGTAAGGTCAGAGAATATTTTTAGAACTGCTCTTTGAAAGATTGTTGGAGTATTACAAAGTCCAAATGGGAGTACTCAGTAAGCAAAAATTTCCTAAGAGTAGGTAAATGTGGTTTTATCTTGATTTTTAGCTACCACCGTTATCTGGTTATACCCACTAAACCCATCCAAGAAATAAAACTGTCTTTTTCCTTCCAAGTTGTCAAAAACTTGATCAATAAAAGGTAGAGAAAAATAATCTCTTAGTGTTGCTTTGTTCAATTCTCTATAATCTACACATACCCTTAATTTTCTATTTTTCTTGGGCATAATTACCAGGGGTGAAACCCACTGAATATCTGAGATGGGGTAAGTAAACCCAACTTCCAGCAATTTTTGGTTCTCTATTTTGACTATCTCCTTTAATATTAGGTTTATTCTTCTTTGTGGTTATATGATCGATTTGACAGATTTTGTGTAAATATGATGAGTACATATGCTGGGGTGAATTCATTTCATGTCAGTATGATCCCAAGCAAAATTCTTGGTATGTCTTTCCAGTACTTCAAAGAGTTTATCTTCTTCTTCATTTGTTAACCAACTATTGATGTTTTAAAAAATTTCAAGTAATACCATGATTGATTTTGTGCCTGGGTAGTTGGATTCTATTTACTTAAATTCACTAATCAATGAGTTCAGAAGACATGGATGAGGAAGTACCTTATAAAACATGGTTGCATTATCAATAAACTCTTCTCTAGGAGGAATTAGTCTTACTAAAGAATAATAAAATGCATCTAATAAATGAGTTTGCTGTTGTTCTACCAATTTTCACACACTTTCCTGAATCAATCCATGATCATATGGTGAGGAAACAATAGAAGAAGTAAAAGTGGAGGTTTCATAATATTTTGTCTGACCCAAGAATCCTAAACTAAGATAGTCCATAATTTCTAGACTGGTAGAGTCCATAGATATCAGACTGACAGAGTCTGTAGCTTTCAGACTGGCAGAGTTCGTAGCTTTCAGACTGACAAAGTCCATAGATTTTGGGTATATGTCTCTATTCAATTTTTTTAAGTATTTTTTAACTGTGATCATAGTTAGGGAGAAAATTTTATTTGATGTGTTGTCTAATTCATCCACCCAAAATTCTTGTATGTGATTTGTTGATAGTTTTGCAAAAAGATACAAAGAGATGCATTTAGATTTTACCCCACTATAAATGATCATGTTTCATGCCCTGCAATCAATTAATGGTGTTATAGTAACCAACCATGGTCTACCTAGGATTATGGGATATCTTAGATTCTTTGTTTTAGGTTGCAAGACCATGAAATCTACTAGATATTTTTAAGACTCTATTAGTACTTCAATATTTTTTATAGTCCATTCTGGTTTAGTTACAGATTGATCCACCATTTGAATAATGATAGTTGTGGGTTGCATTCTCATAAGAGATAATGTATGGAGAGTATCAGTTGTCATAACATTAATTGCTACTCCCAAATCTACTAAGATGTTAGGAATTTTTTTACCTCTGATTGTGACTGTGGTCACTGGACTTCCTAGATCTGCATATTTTGAAACTAATAGTTTCCCTGCTAATAAATCAGCAACTTTTTTGTCAACATGAATAGTTCCTAGATATTTTGCTTTCCTCTCAGGGGTCTTGATACAAAGGTTTTTGATGATCTTGTTCAATTCAGGTATATCCCTAATAGCTTGTAGTAGGGGTACCTCAATATTGATCTTTTGCAACTCATGGACTAAGTTTGATTATAGTTTAATATCAATTTCTTTTAATCTTTCAGGAAAAGGAACTAATGGTGTAGTAGTATTTTCTTTATTTGCTTCAAGGCTCATTTTGATTTCGACTTCTCTAATATTTAATTGAGATGATTCTATTTTTTCTTTTTTATCAGAGATCTCAGAAATAAAAACTAAAAATTTTTATATAATTTTCACTGATATTAAATATATATCTGAACAATCAATAGCTCTAATATTTATTATTTCTTCCTGTTTATTAACATAAATAGGTGTTGGTTGTTTATTTTTTGGATTTATTATTAGTTGTGCAGATATTGAAGGTTGATTGATTTGTCCTTGTTGCTAAATAATTATGGGTGGAATTATAGTCTATTTTTGAAGCGGTCTTCTTTGTTGGATGAATTATTGTTGTGGGTTCCACAGCGAATTTCATTGTTGATATTATTGTGGCATCCATTGTTGTTGTGGTACCCATTGTTGTTGTGGTTGTGACTATGGCACCATCTATGGGGGTGTTGGCATCCAATCTTATCCTGCCCTTAGATTTTGGATTGATGGAATTTGGGATTGATTCTAAAAAGGTGAAAGAACTGAAACATTTCATGGTGTCATCCATGAATTAACTGGGTTTCTTGCATTAAACTATCATTGAACCTAGTTTTATGGGGTAAAACTTTGTCTCTGGATATAATTTACTTCTTCAGTGGACTAGACTTGTATTTTCATTTAATTTTTTAAAACAAGTAGAAAGATGTAATGTTTGGTATCATGATATGTTGCATCACAAATCTCACATGATGAAACATTGGTTTTATCTAAGGGCAGTCTTTAAGGGCATGTTTCTGTTTGCACTTAGGACAGTAGACTGCTAAGGGTTCTGTTGCATTTGCCTTAACTTGAAGTCCATTCAAAGTATTGTTTAGTGTAACTAGAATATCCGTCTTTAGATTGGTAAAATTTTCCATTAATTTACCCACTTTATTAGATTTTTCAAACCTTCCTCTCTAGGTTTTATTCGAGAGTAGTTGGTACAAAGCTCAGAAATTTGATTGAAAGCCAACTTATTTATATCTCCACCTCCCATCAGATTTAAGGCATCTTTAGTATCTTTGTCCAACCCTTTTAATAAAACCAATTTTTGAACTTCTTTAATGAGTAGATAATTACTTTTTTATGAGTGAACATGAATCTATCCAAATAATCCTCTAAAAATTAATCCTCATTTTGTTTAATTTTAAATAAAAACTCTTTTCTTTCTCGCACTCGGTAGTAATCTTGATACTTGTTTAAGAATTATGTCTCCATGTCATCCCATGCTCTATTAAAATCACCAAGTAAACCCATGAACCATCTCATAGCTGCATCTTTAAGTGTAGAGGGAAATAGTTTTAATTTTTGGCTATCTGTTGTGTAATCATAGGTTTGACATAGCACCTTAAACTCAAACAAAAATTGATCAAGATCTTCTGTAGATATTCTCAAAAAATTTGGTAGATTAGCTGGTGAAATATTTTTCATGGAGATTTGATCAGTAAGATCTGTAACAATAGAAAAGGAAAACGTCCTTCCTGGTTGTGCAAATTATTGATTTTATTGATTTTGTTGAAGAGCCATATTTTTTTCTTCTGATGATGTTTCAAAGATGGGATGATCTTCTCATTGAATATTTGTGGTATCAGTTATGGGTTCCCAAAGTTCTAAAAAAAATTCAGCTATGGATTCTTGAAATGTTTCTTTTAAGTCCTTGGCAATTTCTAAATAATATCTCCATGTAAGAGATTGATCCTGAGGAATTTATCCTATGGGGCTTGCTTGTGGCAATGGCCTAGTTTCTATCCAAATTTTTGAATATTTTTTCAGATAAGTTTCACTCGTAACTTCTGTTTCACTAATCAGAGATGTTGAAGGAGTTTCAACTTGTGTTCTTGATGGAAATTTTGGGATGAATCATCATTTAGAGTCTCTAGGATGGTACATCAATTTATTATTTTTTTTTAGATTTTATGATTTTTACAATTTTTTTCTGTTTTTCACTCTAAACCAATAATTATTACCTTATTAACACCTTATTTCCCTAACAATGGCACCAAAAATGATGAGATGTCGTTCAACTCCTCATTTAATCAATATTTAATTGATGTCTTATCAACCAGGGTTGGTGTCCAAAGTTGTCTGCAGTAAGATGTAGGATGGTAGATCTAGAAGTCTACTTGTGGGGGTGTTTAATGGTCATAGTCTAACTTTGAATAATGAAAGAAATGTGTCTTAAACTACTTGATTCACTCTTTTGCTAAAAAGGAAAAGATGTAACTATTTAATCAAATGAATCCACTCTTTTGCTTGAAAGTAAAATCACACTCATATTTACGCTTGTGTGGAAATGGAGATGTTTAACTTTTTAAAAAAAATTGCTTCACACATTTGTTGTAAAAGAAAACACACTTTGCTTAGAAAAGAAATGACTTTGGAATAAAGAAATGCCTTTTGAACTGTGAATTTATTTTGATGTTTTATGAATGAATGCAAACATTAGCAAGATTTTGATTAGTTATAACAAAGAGTTAATATAACATAACAGAAATACCGTACATAATTCCTGGTTCTAAGGAGAGTGGCCCTTTGCTCCTCTCAGACTCAGGAACAAAAAATTATCAATATTCAAAATTGAAGTGATAATTCATAAAACTGAAATGATTGCAATCTATCTAAAACCTGTAATATGCTTGTACATGTCTTTCATCTATTATCTTTTTAATAACAAAAGTCTTACATTTTATGCTAATACAATCAACTCAAAATAGGATGTAAAGAGATAAGATTCCTTGGTCGATCCACTCATCCAAAGATAGGAGATTAGATTTTCAAGAGATCCAATTATTCTGATGAAATAGATATACTATCCTATAATAGTCCTAAGATCCAAATATATACAACTTTATCAAAATTAAATCCTATAAAATAGTAGGTGAATATTTTCCTAATTTGACTTCAGCTGAAATGATTCTCTCTCATCTTATATGGCCGTCAGTTTCCCCATTTGTAGCTTTGTCTTTATAGAATCCACGAAATTGACCCTGTAGAGTCGGTAGGAACGAGCATGCAGAGTCCGTAGAAACAAGCATGTGAAGTCCATAGAAACAAGCATGCAAAGTCCATAGAAATAAGCCTACATCATCCTTCAAATTTATGTCATTCATGATAATTTCTTATTGTTTCATGTTGGTCCTCCCATGTACTCATATGAACACACGTCTCAAAAGCATGAAAAAATAGACCTGCAGAGTCCATAGATTCATTATGTGTGAGTTCGTAGTTTTACTGGATGGAGATCAAAATTAAACTTTTACTATACATTACCTGTGTCTTTTTCTTGAACATTTTTTACAACAAAAATCACTAAAACATGTTATGTATTAGACATTAATGACAAAGTAAAGGTTTAGTCTTTGGTTCAATATAAACAAGATAAGTATCTATTTTTTATGTAATAGCTATCTAACAATCTATGATTTGCATAAGATAATATCTTTAGAGAGATGAATTGAAGAAAATAACATATCAATAATGAGTCATATTTTGAGCTCATCATGGTTATACTTTAGGATAGTAGACATGAAGAGAAAGAAAAGCATGGAAAATTTGATGCCTTGAAGATGGGTCCCAATTCATTGACTGTCGGATTGGGGAGCATACTTTATTATTGAAAGACCTGGATGGTGAAATACTAGAGTTGTCAATTAATGGCAGACATCTGAAACACTTCTTTGATTGAATCCATCTACAACTATGTACATCAGTATATATTGTATATTTTTATCTTTTTGTTGTTTTGTTGTCTTGTTGACCCTCTATTTTGGGCTTTGTTTATACAGTGTCCTTCCATGTTTTTATCATGTGTTCATTTCTAGATCCTTCTGATCTTTTTTTGTCATGTATGTCATGTTTTATTGAGCCTTCATGAATTTTTGCTGAAAATTGCTAAGTCTTGACTCTGTGACCCAATGGATTGGCACCTAGTCTTACGTTTTCAAATCCTTTGCATACCTGTAGAGGGTGTGCATCATTAGATAAGAACTAGTGTTAGTCTCTAATATTGCACTGAAACAATTAGGCTTTTGTCATGTGAAAATGTCCAAGTACTTAGCCAAACTTCCATCTCCAAGTGTTCCTTTGAAAGGTCAAGTTCATGTGAAAATTGGCTAAGTCCTAATTTGGTCTTTGCTTGACAAATGTGTCTTTTCCTTAATCTTTTTCAAGCTTTTTGTGCGAACACAATGTCCGAATGAAATAGGTCTTCAAACCTTTTATCTGGGACAAAAAACTTTAATACTTATTTTTGTCAGACATTTTGTCTGTTACAAAAAGTCTGAAAGAATTCAATGTCTTGGCCAAGTCCCACTTGCATCAGGGTAAGTGTTTTGCAAAAAATCTAAAGGGTCATTTCTTTCAAACATTTTGTTCGTGATAAAAAGTTTGAAGGGCACTTTATCGTGGGAAAAAATTCTAAAAGAATTGCATATTGTCGAGAAGATGTAAAGTCCTTATTTATCCTTCGGCAAAAGTGCAAAGGTCTGATTTCTCTGGCAAAAGACCTAAGTCCAATCCCTTTGAAAAAAATGTAAAGTCCTTATTTGTTTCAAACATTTTTTCTTTGGCAAAAGTGTAAGATCAATATTTTCTAAGAAAATGCCAAGTTAAATTTCTGTAAGGAAATTATTTTGGACAAAATGTCTACAACAATTGTCCCGACAATGACAAAATGTTGAACACTCAATTTTTACAGGAAAAGTGTAAAGGTCAATTTCTTTGAGGAAAATGTTTTGGACAAAATGTCCAAAAAAATCTCTTGATAAACAGAGGACCTAGGAGCAGAAGTGCCAAAAATAAAATCCCACAACAATTGTTGTGGGACAATTGTGCCTAAGACAAAGAAACCGAAGACAAAAATCCCAAAAAAAATATTCCAAAGACCAAAGTGTCGATGAGTAAAGTCCAGATTGAAAGGCCCAAAGCATAATATCTGACAAGCAAAGTCCTGAAGAAATTTTTCCAAATTGTAAGTGCAACGGTCTCGTGGACGTCTTCTGACAAGCACACAGATGTCAATTAAAAGCCATGGCAAATAGTCATTGGGTTCCAAATGCCCCAACACAGTCACACAAGTGTCAATTTTAGGCCTCGTAAAATAGCCATTTGATTTCAAATGAAGAAAAATCTATGGTAAACATTATCACGGAGCAAGATGATTTGATAGTGCGTGATCAAAGCTAAAGAGTTAAAGGAACCGAACACCGGTGATAGGCGTGACAAGAGTCAAGCTCGTGGGGCATGATTAAAATTTTGAGCATGATCTGAAGATCCAATGATGTGAATGAATAGTTGACAGTTTAATATGCCATGAGATCTAGCGATTTGTTGCCACATGGTGCAATAGTGCTCAATGCAATAGAGACTATTTGAAAGGAACACAAAAATTCCACGGGCATTCCAAATGGCACAATCTCAGGGCCGAGTGCAGATAGTACCCAATAACATTTTACCCATCAAATCATGATTCAACAGAGCGCGTTTGCCTACCCAAGCAAGATCTAACGTCAGGCAAAGAGTCGAAGCAATCCAATATCCTCTAGGGAGATGCAAGGAGGATAAGTGTCAAGCTCTCAGTGAGCGACCAAAAAAATCAATGATTCATAATTGATCGTGTATCCATCAGATCAACAATGTGAATGAGAGCAAAATTTTTAAAGGAGAAAAAGAGAAATATAACCTAAGTTTTGCATTCTTCATCTACTTGACCGAGTTCCTCCATGGAAAAGATATTACAAGATTACAACATCAAAGTGGGCCACTCCAAGGAAGATCTTCAAGCAACCATGAATCAAGAATATTCTCAAGCCATCATCACAATGTAATGGGTTTTATTTGGTGCGCACAAGAGAAAGGCAGTTGTCCAAAAGATTCCAAATTTGCCATCAATTAATAGAAAAGCATCTCCAGACAGTTGCACATGAACACAAAGTCTGTTTGGCTCGTCAAACGAATATTCTCTTTCCAACTCTTGTGGAAGGCATTTTCCACCATGAAATCAAAGGATATGCCCCATGTCTTCATTATTTCTTATAGAGGTAGTTGCAACAATCATTTTCCTTGCAGTTACATAAAGATTTCAAGTATGGCAAAGGAAAATCTTCCAGCTAGGAGCATCTTGGCAGGACTTTGGCACTTGCAGATTTGAAGTGGGTAAAAAATGTATAAATAGAAGGTTTGCCTTCTATTCAAGAGGTTGGTTGGCCATTATGTTGGTGGTTGTTGGTCATTGTTTTAGGTGTCCACCTTCTCTAAGTCTAGGTTCTACAGAAATTTTTTGGGATCAATTGTTGTGTGTAGATCTTGTCTCCCTTGCTAAGGTGGTTGTCACTATACAGCTATTAGCAAGCTTTGAGAGCATGTTTATGTCTCCCTTCTCAAAAAATCAATCTCACCATGCTTGTCCCCATGGCAGCATTTTGAAATACTGATGTGTGTAATATTTATTTTCAAGTTAATGAAAATGCTTGTGGTTTTTTTGTTGTTTCATGTTGATGAAGTGCACTGACCTATTTTTCAAATATTTTTGACTAGATATCTCATTTTATGCCCATTACTGGTTGTCATTTTGGATTTTGATCTAGATTATAGATCCCTTTTTGCACTATTTTAGAATATGTTGTTGAATAACTTATTAGGGCACCCTAGGTTTATAAATTCAATAGAGAAAGGCATTTGAAATATTAGTTTCAGTGTATACTCTAGTCTCTCGGGGATCATTTTTTATTTACCATTATATTGCATTTGAAAGTGTTTCTGCATCTTTGCTAAGGAATATTGTCATGAAATACTCCTAGATATCCTGTTGTTGGAAACCACCAACAAGCCATCCTCCATTTTATAATTATCTAACTATTCTACCATGTCCTACCCTACAAATAATACACCATATTACATATTATAAGTGTTATTTGCCTTACAAATGCATAATATCTTGCATACTTGAAATGTGTTTGCATTTTGTGTTTTAAAGTTTAGCATTATAGTGTTTTATTTGATACATGTTGAAAATCCTTTAGAATGAAAGTTATAGTCATTTCCTCATCTATCTTCAATAGCTTGTATCTGGTCTAAAACATTTGTTCATTCCGTGTGACAACCCTTCCCAGGTGGAGTGAATGAGTATGGTTGTGTTTTGGTCATATTTGTGTTCCTTTTTGCTAATAATCCCCATGGATGTTGAATTGTAGAATCTC
Organism: Torreya grandis; assembly: GCA_037957365.1. Classification (NCBI taxonomy): domain Eukaryota; kingdom Viridiplantae; phylum Streptophyta; class Pinopsida; order Cupressales; family Taxaceae; genus Torreya; species Torreya grandis. Next base: position 338,801 of record JARHVA010007037.1, read on the forward strand.
TCCATGTGAGCAAGTTACCTCATAGGTCCTCTCACATTGATTCAAGCAGAGCCAGAAGCAGCAGGGCCCTGACCATACCCTTTGTAGGTGCCTCTTAGTCATTTTTTGCATCGAGTACAGTCTTGATTCTAAACCCATACCCGGTTATAATGACATACTACCAAGTTTTTCATCACTATTTGTCATTTTCTTTCAAGTGTGCAAGGTCGAGCGTACAAGGTGTACAACTGGGAACCAACATATTGGATGGGGTTTTGTCAATTTTAATTTTATGTTATCCTATGTGTGATTCCAAGCCAATGTTAAAATGTTGTTCTCACTTCCTGCGTAGCATAAATGGTCTATGCTTTCCATCGAAGGACCTAGAAGTTGATAGAGATGAGTTTCTAGTTCACTAAGTGAAGACTAGTTAGAGTTCCCATATGCATATTCATTTACAATCATTTGTAGGTGTGTATATAAGAGTACAAGGCCACTCACATTCCAAAGAGCAGGGTATACACATTTCCATGACTTGAATGAAGGTTCTCAAGTCATCTATGGCTCATAGTGTTGATTCTTGCAGTCATTTCAAAACCTTGCAGTCTATCAAAGTAAGAAAGTTGCAAATGGGATTGAGTTACCTTAATATCTTTGAAAAGGGATTTTTCCCTATATATTGCCATCTTGTGATGAGAATACATGAGGTCTGAGTGAGTTTTGTGTCTCCATCCTTGTAGCATGGACATGGTAGTAACATTTAGACATGAAAGGAGGTGATTTTGGTTAAGATAAAACAATGTAAAGGAGCCCCAATACAAGCAAGTTCTCACTGAATCCATTCAGTAGACTACGGTCCCATTTTAGTCCACATAAACCTATAACTTATAATGACCTTTGGTCTATTGAGGACAATGGTGTGAGAACATGATATCAAAGCATGGGATGGGTTCCCACATGCATGGAAAGGCCTAACGGACTCAGTGGAAACAAAGGTGTAAGGACAGTCAGGGATATGATCATCTACATGAACATCACGATTGTGCATTGAGTCAAATGGGCCTAGAACAACAGTGACAATGTAGAATAGAGAATGATGCATGGTACCAAGGCATGAGTTGAGAATATTGAGGTACGAAATAGTGATAATGATCTAGGGATAGATCAAAGGGTATTAAACACATTACTTAGACTTGAATATCTACCGATAGGAGGTTCTTGACTCTCCAAATGAGTCCTTACAATCTACCATAATCACAAGTTGCTCATGCTAGTGAAGGATGCATGCTTGTCTAATGGCCAGAAACATAAAATGAATGAATATGTATAAACCAATTGCATAAGGATGAAGTCATTTCCCATGTGTTTCTTGATAAACACCAACACCTACAAGAATCCCATGATTCCTAAAAATGAACATCTACAGTTTGGTTTATATTATAGATTAGCCTAAGCATATCAAAAACGCAGGTTGGCTTGGTATGCAATGGTGTAAGATTGAATGACTATGCTAAATCAACATCACTAAAATATATCACATTCCTTGTGACCTTCATGGATGGGATAAACAGAACAAGGATTGGGTTTTGTACCCCAACTTATAGTCAACTAAACCCTGCTTACATTCATAAGCCTAGAAAGCTAGTCATGAGATATTATGATGTTGAAGGGTCTATAGGTGTGATCAAGCTCTGAAATTTGGTACTTATCATCATCATGATCTAAATGAGAACCCCATGGACTCCTTCAGTAAGTAAAAATAAGGGAGATGCCCTTTGTTTGGTCTCAGACAAAGGGCACTCCATGAGCAATGTACTCTGCAGGTTTGGTTCATGAGAGAGTAAAGAGATGAATGAAAGGGATTGGATCACTGTAGGAGGATGTATACAGTTGCATTGAAGATGGACAAAGTGTTGGGAAGCCTTACATCCATTGAACCACACATAGGTGGGTTATATGCATGGAAGACATAGTCAAGCCTATTAGGCCTAGAACCAGGCTTAAACCCCACAGATGCTTAGACTAATTTATATGACCATGAGAGTTTTCCAAACACCTTGAGGACCTTAAAGGGAAGATGGATCACTAGTGAGAGCCATTTGTTTGCAGAGAGCATCACCAAGTTGGTCAATTTGGCCTAATTCCCTAACAGACCTACTCAGAATGCACTATAAGATCTTGAAGGCCATGTTCTTTCACTCACAACTATATGGACCTTGTGCATGAGAACTCAAGAACTTGGGGAGAGTTGAAAGGGGTTTTGTACCCCAACTTTGTGGAATTTGTTCAAAGGTTGGACATCATGATTTTATGAACAATCCTTAACAGTCCAAACCACCAAAAACCTTCTCAAAACCCTGGTTTGGACCTGATGGACAAAATATGGAGAGTAATGCATTCAAGAGGGGTCAAAAAACCATGAAGGTGATTTAGACATGTCTGGAACTCTCCCAGGTCCTTTGACATCCACTTTTGTCATATTGTCATATGTGCAGACAAAGCTAATTCTTTATTTTTTGTAAGATTTGAATTGTTTGACAGGTATAGAAGAGAATGGGCAAGTAAATATCATTGTGGGAGGTCCTTAGGGACTTGTCCTAACTCCTAGAATTCATTTCTCACCTTTTTTGAACATGAAAAGACTTCTGCTATCTCATTCATAATAGGCAGTCTAAATAGACAGTGAGAAGTCAAGATGACTATCAAGTGATGGAAGTGAGGAGTGTTCCATGAGTTTCATTGAGGTCTATTTGATAGACCAAAGGACAAAGGATATTCATTTGAGTTGCCTAGCACCTCTTCAACGCATTTCTTTGAGCAACTGCAAGTCACTTTGACAACAAGTGTGGGGAGAAACCTAGGAGACTAGTGATGAATGGTTGCAGGCAATGAATGACACATTTCAAGGATGAATTCATCAATTAGGGACGAGTAGATGACATGTATTGACCTCTCCTCTACCTTCTCATGATAGACCATATGTTTCAAAGCTTCATATGGCAGTTTTGGACACTCAAGTGCACTCCTCACCATCATGAAGGCAGTTTCAAATTAAAGCAATGAAGGGTCTACGCCAGTTTGAGGAAGGTGCTCTGTTTGATATTTACACATGTTCACAGCAACCTCTTGACCTCTTTTCCACTTCATTTCATGGAAATTGTAACTGGTTTATGAAGTTTTACACCTGGTCTTGTAACCCTTCATCTTCACTTCTCTCTCTTCTCATGTGTTCTATAAATTCAAGCCTTTTTGGATTTGTATGGGATCCACAATTGGTATGGCAAAGCCCTATTGGTTTTGACACATTATTTGCCTTTGAATAAAGTTTCCTAAGTTGAATTCATTATCTACAATCTCTTACTTGAATGTGTTAAGTGGTTTGTGTGTTGACAAGTGATGAAGATGTTCTCCTTGTTTCCATGTCTACTCTTGCATGTTTGTATAAATGAGATCTCTTCTAACAGGTTTCATAAAGTGTATTTTTGGTTAAGTGTGTCTTGAAATGTGAGAGAGAATAGTAGTGTTGTGTATCAACCTTATTTTCACCCACCTCTAAATACACATAGAAATCTACCTCCATTATAAATACTTATGCTAGGAGGATATAGGGTTGAATTCAGTTTGAGTAGTCTTCTTTCTTAAATGCAAACGCAAGTGTGTTGTGTGGAGTTGTCTTGGTGTATCACCTCATTATCATAGGTATATTTTATGTCTCCTTCCCTTTTCACCCCTAATAGTGATTATATTAGTGTAGTGTGAGCCTAAGAGACAAATCAAGGGAACTAGCCCTTTCAAACCAAGAGATATATCTCTTGTAGTGGCTTGTCTATGAAGGGAGATAGTTCCATGTTGTCTTAAAATTGAGAAGGTCTACTTGACTTATCTAGGGTGCAATTTTAGGCTACAATAGTTTTGGCATGCCCAGTGGCACATGAAATCTATGAAGGTTGTTCAAGGTAAATGTTGGCTTTGACAACAAGGAGTTGTAACAGTACACTTCTTGCAGTATTTGGCGACTCCAAAGTTTCAATCTTGATTGCATACTAGTGCACCCTTTCATGCCTAAGGTAAACACAAGGTCTCTTACCAAAGGCATACCTTTTTAATTTCAAGAGCTCCCTCATTCTTCCTACAAAGCAAGTAGGTTTGAGCACACCCATCCCTATCCAAAGAGGTCCTATCTTGCTCACAAGCCCATAAGAAAGTTCTTGATTCATCCATTCTTGCAAAGTCCTAAAGCCACCATGTCAAGGAACCATCTTTTGGTTAATTTTAATGGCTATATACCTCTAAATATTGCTCACTATGATGATATCCCCATATCTACTCTCAAAAGTGTTCCATCATACACTGGTGGGTCCTCATCACACCCATTGAACATATAAGGAATATTGCTAACTTTTACAATATCCATCACATCATAGAGGAGAACATTGAAATCAGGGTGTTGGTTGTCTCCTTCAAAGGAAAAGCTCTTGACTGGTATGGAACATTGGCACACGGATCAATTACAACTTGGGATGAGCTAGGAGATGCATTGAGAAGAAGATTTGAGGACAAGAGTGACAACTTGTCACTAACGGAGTAGCTAACCACCATTAAAAGAGCAACTCAAGAAGTCATTCAAGACTTCAATACAAGATTTCAAAAGACATGGAGTAGAATCCCAATCTTGGTAAGACCAATAGCTTATCATGCTTTCCTTTATTACCTTAAAGCATTTGATAATGGCATTTCAATGATGATTTAATGTATGGGAGGTGACATTGTCTAATGCTTATGAGGTGGCCATTAGGGTAGAGAATTGTTTGATTCAGGTTGAGAATATTGCCCAAGACCTCCCATGCCTCTTTTTCCTGACTTGCAAACTCATACACCTGTTGTTGCTCCCATTCTTGCACCTAAAAACAAGTTTGTTGCCCCTAGTCAACCAAACAAACCTAATGAGGTAGAAAGGATGAGAGTTATGGAACAAGAGATCCTGGGTCTAAAGAAGATCATTCAACAATAGCAAGTTAATCCATTCCAAAGTCACTATCAACCTAATGAATCATCTACCAACTATCAAGGTAATAGACCTCCTTTCCAAGGTCATACTCAAGCTCAAGGACAGTTGGGCCAATCTAAGACATATGGTGGTTACAATCCCGATGCTCCTTCTACCTCAAGGTCACCACTGCCTACTCAAAATAATCTTTCCCAAGAGCACAACAGTCAACCTTCATTGGATCAACCTTATGATCCCTCTCTCTATGTCAACGAAGCCTTCAACCAAGCCTTCATGGCAAATTTGGGAACTATGCCAACGATGAATCAAGATGAAGTATCAAATGGAGGAGTGATTGACAGTAAGGGTGCTCAAGTGGGGGCTACATTGGTTAATTCGCAGCAAGATGACTCATGTGCAGTCAATCATCAAGAGCAACCAAGTATGGATAAAAGTTCTATAGCTACAAACATAAGGAGTAAGAGGAAGGTTGTTGAAGAAGTTCAAGGGACTGCTAATGGTTCTCTAATGAATGTTCAAATAAGTACAAGACCAAGTATGTTTAGTGCTGTTCCAAATGCACAAGTCAAAGAGATCAGCATGTTAGGAATGCTTTCATACCTTCAAATTCTCAAGGTGTAGGTAGCATAATCCTCCTAGTGGAAAAGCAAGTGTTAGTGGTCCTTTCACTAACATTGTGGAGAAAATGAAGAGGTTTTAAGTGAATGTATCAATGTGGGATACATTGGCTATACCTGGACAAGCAGACCTACTTCAATAGGAACTGTCCAAGCTCAATTTGACATCCAAACAGCTTAACCAAAGAGAGACAGCCTTGATAAACACCATGAAGCCAAGTGAAGGACAATCAAGCAAAGTTGAAAAGGTAGACAAACCTTCTCCATTATATCTATCCATCATTATTGGAGATTATTTGGTGCACAATTGTCTCATTGATAGTGGAGCTAGTACTTGTGTCATGCCCAAGATGGTAATTATCAAACTGAACTTGAAGTATGAACCCCATGCTAAAGGAGTGCTCCAATTGGATGGGTCAACTGCCAAGACCATTGGTAGAATCAGAGGTTTGCAAATCATTCTCCATGCTTGTCCTACCTTCACCATTTCTTAGAATGTTGTAGTGGTAGATGTGTCTCCTCATTTTGCACTTTGTTTGTCTAGAGAGTTAACTACTAAAATTGGAGGTTGTCTGACTTCAGACTAGTCTTACATGGATTTTAAGACTAGATAGGGTGCAAAAATAACAATTAAATCAGAGCATCTTTCTAGTTTTCATGTTGAACCCTATGTGCCTTACACTTCTAACATGAATTGCAATGTGATTGAAGAATATGATCACCCTAATGATCAATAAACTATAACTCTCCTTCATGGCATATCTGATATGTATCTTGATGAGTGGGGAGCTAAGCAAGGTGGTTTTGAAGAAACTGGTCTTGGAACTTACATACTTCATGAGGACATTGATGCAGTCCTTGAGGATGATCATGACAACATCTTAGAACAAGTTGCATTGGGAAACTATCTTGTACATTTGGATGGTGATGTGTGTATCCCAGCGATGTCAAAACATAACAGTCCTAGTGAGCAGCCCATTCTGCCTGCAAAAGAAGAAAACACTCTTGAACCTAAACCTCAAGAAGAAATGGATGAGATGTGGCAACAGTTCAATGCCATTCTTCAAGAATTTGAGGAGACTAGCAGCGTTGTAACTGTTCAAAAGGAGTGCACCCTGATGTTAAGATCAATCATGTTCCACATGATCATAAAGAGGAGCTTGAGATCTTAGTCAAGCAAGAAGCAACATTGGTAGTCCAAGATATGTTTGATGCACATGAGGAAGAGTTGAACCTCAGCTGAGCAAGAAACAACTATGGTGAACCAAGAAGTATTTGGCAGATCTAAACAAGTTATTGATGACTTCCAGCAACAGATATATATTATTTCAAATGTACATAAAGATGAAAATGTTGTGGTGATCTCTAATGATCAGGGTGAAGACTATCAAGTAAGCATGTCAAAGTCTAAGCAAGTTGTCACCTCAAATAAGTTTCTTGAAGAGGTCAATGAAGGGTTTCAGAGTGCTCCAAGTGACATACTTGAAGTCAACAGAAGCTACAAACATGGTAAGTCACTTGACTATCTTCACAAACAAGTATTCATAGACAAGCATGCCTCATATGATGGATTGTTTTCTCGGAGCAGCAGTGATGCAAGAGGCATTGTCTTTGACCCTGGTTGAAGCAATGCAGAAGATGATTTTCACCTCAAGTGCCTTGAGGTATTGTATATACTAGGATAGGTGTGCTTCCTTTCAGTTGGTTTGTGTTTTCCCTAAGTGTTCAATGAACACAAGTGTGAGTTTGTTTCTTGTCTTGTTACTTAATTCTTTTTGTGTGGTGTTTGGTGTCATTTCAAAGGCTTATCAGTGTCAAGAATAGTGTATAGGTGACCCCATATCCCAATGGATATGAGAAGGCTATTGGTCTTTGGCATAGCAGGCTTGCCACCCCTAGGAAATCGTTAAAATATTAACCAGATTTGACCCTAGGTCAAATTCGATCAACCCCCTATATAGTCAAACTTCCTATAGGGTCTTGTTAGGTCATAAATAGTCACATGGTCATGTCTAAGGTCACTTAATGTGTTTTACACCTTGGTCATTTATGCCATGTCTTAAGTTTCCTCTAAGTCACCTTTTGGTCATTATAGGAGGTTCTACGTAATATTCATGAAAGGACAGATGTGTTAAGATGTCTTCTAACGTCCAAGATGTCAGTTGAGTGTCAAGAGTCAATTCTGTAACTAACATAATGTAGGTTCAATGTCCATCTAATAATATCATTGCAAAACAAGCAGTTAAGGGCAATTGTATGGACAAGGAAAATACACTTGACATGTAGGAAGGCTCAAGAATGTCCTTTCAAGTACCCTCGGTTCATTTCCACATTCAAGGAGATTTTATAGGTCTTAAAATGAGCAAAACCGACCTCTCTCCTCCATCGCTCTCCTAGACAAATCAAAAAGGTCAACCAGTCTTCTTTTTGGTATGAATAAGAGGAGGTGAGTTAGAGCAAATCCCTTTGGTGGGTGATAGTACTCTTTGTGTACTTCCTTTTCATGGCAGGTGTTACAGGGTTAGTCTACTATGCTTTATGAACCATCACTAATAAGGTTGATAACTCAAAACTACCCGCTCATCCCCATGGCCTCGGGTTTGTTTATCTGTTTGCAGTTGTTTGATGCTTCCAAGCAATGTATGTGATCTTACAAATTTTCCCTTCCTCTTGATGTTGTTTCTAACTTGGTTTGCACGTGTGAGCATAAGGAGATAAGCAAGGTCATCTTTGAGTTTGGAGTTATCACCTCATGGTCTATTGGACAGGGTTTTGTCAATTTCAATTGTATTATCCTATGTGTGATCCCAAGCCAATGTTAAAATGTTGTTCTCACTTCCTGCATAGCATGAATGGTCCATGTTTTCCATTAAATGACCTAGAAGTTGATAGAGATTAGTTTCTAGTGCACTACGTGAAAACTGGATAGAGTTCCCATATGCATAGTCATAGTTATCTGTAGGTGTGTACAGAAGACTACAAGACCACTCACAATCCTAAGCGCAGGTTATACACATTTCCATGACTTGAATGTTCTCAAGTCATCTGTTTGCAGTCATTTCAAAACCTTGCAGTCCATCAAAGTAAGAAAGTTGCAAATGGGATTGAGTTACCTTAATATCTCTGAAAAGGGATTTTGCCCTATTGCCATCTTGTGATGAGAATCTATGAGGTCTGAGTGAGTCTTGTGTCTCCATCCTTGTAGCCTGGACATGGTAGTAACATTTAGACATGAAAGGAGGTGATTTTGGTCAAGACAAAACAATGTAAAGGAGCCCCAATACAAGCAAGTTCTCACTGAATCCATTCAATAGACTATAGTCTCATTTTAGTCTACATAAACCTATAACTTGCAGTGACCTTTGGTCTATTGAGGACAATGGTGTGAGAACATGATATCAAAGCATATGATGGGTTTGCACATGCATGGAAAGGCCTAATGGACTCAATGGAAACAAAGGTGTAAGGGCAGTCAGGGATATGATCATCTATAGGAACATCACGATTGTCCATTGAGTCAAATGGACTTGTTACAACAATGACAATGTAGAATAGAGAATGATGCATGGTCCCAAGGCATGAGTTGAGTCTGTTCAGGTATGAAATAGTGATAATGATCTAGGGAGATATCAAAGGGTATGAAACACATTGCTCAGACCTAAATAGTTCCCTGCATGAGGTTCTTGACTCTCCAAATGAGTCCTTACAGTCTAGTATAATCGCAGGTTGCTCATGCTAGTGAAGGATATGCATGCTTGTCTAATGGCCAGAAACATAAAATGAATAAGTATAAACCAATTGCAAAAGGATGATGTCACTTCCCATGTGTTTCTTGACAAATACCAACACCTACAAGAATCCCATGATTCCCTAAAATGAACATCTACAGTTTGGTCTATATTACAGACTAGCCTACACATATCAAAGACGCAGGTTGGCTTGGTATGCAGTGGTGTAAGATTGAATGACTATGCTAAATCAACCTCACTAAGATATATCGCATTCCTTGTGACCTTCAAGAATGGGAAAAACAAAACAAGGACCGGGTTTTGTACCCCAACTCATAGTCAACTAAACCATGCCTACAGTCATAAGCCTAGAAAGCTAGTCATGAGATATTGTGATGTTGAAGGGTCTATAGGTGTGATCCAACTCTGAAATTTGGTACAGATCATCACCATGACCTAAATGAGAACCCTGTGGACTCCTTCAATCCGTACAAACAAGGGAGATGCCCTCTATTTTGTCTCAGACATAGGGCACTTTGTGAGCAAGGTAATCAACAGGTTTGGTTCATGAGAGAATGAAGAGATGAATGAAAGGGCTTGGATCATTGTAGGAGGATGTATACAGTTGCATTGAAGATGAACAAAGTGTTGGGAAGCCTTACATCCATTGAACCACACACAGGTGGGTTATGTGCACATAGGACATAGCCAAGTCTATTAGGCCTAAAACCAGGGTTAAGCCCTACAGATGCTTAGACTAATCTATATGACCATGAGAGTTTTCCAAACACCTTGAGGACCTTCAGGGGAAGATGGATGACTAGTGAGAGCCATTTGTTTGCAAAGAGCATCACCAAGTTGGTCAATTTAGCCTAATTCCTTGACAGACCTACTCAGAATGCACTATAAGAGCTTGAATGGCATGTTCTTTCACTCACAACTGTACGAACCTTCTGCATGAGACCTCAAGCACTTGGGGAGAGTTGATGGGGGTCCTATACCCCAACTTTGTGGAATTTGTTCACAGGTTGGATGTTAGAATTTTACGAACAATTTTTAAGAGTCCAAACCACCAAAAACCCACTCAAAACCCTAGTTTGGACACGATGGATAAAATATGGAGAGTAATGCATTCAAGAGGGGTCAAACAACCTTGAAAGTACCTTAGACATGTTTGGAAATCTTCCAGGTCCTTTAACATCCACTTTTGTCGTACTATCATTTGTATGGACATAGCCAATTATTTGTTTCTTGTAGGATTTTAGCCAATTGACAAGTACAGAAGAGAATGGGCAAGTAAATATCATTGTGGGAGGTCCTTAGGGACTTGTCTTAACTCCTAGAATTCATTTCTCACATTTGTTGAACACGAAAATACTTCTCTTATCCCATTCATAACAGGTAATCTAAACAGATAGTGAGAAGGCAAGATGACTATCAAGTGATGGAAGTGAGAAGTGTTCCATGAGTTTCATTGAGGTCTATTTTATAGACCAGAGAACAAAGGAGATTCATTTGAGTTGCCTAGCACCTCTTCAACGCATTTCTTTGAGCAACTGCAAGTCACTTTGACAAGTGTGACGACAGACCTAGGAGACTAGTGATGAATGACTACAGGGAATGAACGACACATTTCAAGAATGAATTCATCAGTTAGGGATGAGTAGATGACATGCACTGACTTCTTCTCTACCTTCTCATGACAGACCATATGTTTCAAAGCTTCCTATAGCAGTTTTGGACACTCAAGTGCACTCTTCACCATCATGAAGATAGTTTCAAAGCAAAGCAATGAAGGGTCTACACTAACTTGAGGAAGGTGCTCTGTTTGAGATTAATATGTGTTCGCAACTACCTCCTGACCTCTTTTCCACTTCATTCCATGGCAACTATAACCGGTTTCTGAAGTTTGACACCTAGTCTTATGACCTTTCATCTTCACTTCTTCTCTCCCTTCTCATGTGTTCTATAAATTCAAGTCTTTTTGGCTTTGTATGGGATCCACAATTGGTATGACGAAGCCCTACTAGTTTTGACACCTTATTTGCCTTTGAATAAAGTTTCCTAAGTTGAATTCATTCTCTACAATCTCTTACTTGAATGTGTTAGGTGGTTTGTGTGTTGATAAGTGATGAAGATCTCTCCTTGTTTCCATGTCTACTCTTGCATGTTTGTGTGAATGAGATCTCTTCTAATAGGTTTCATAAAGTGTATTGTTTGTTAAGTGTGTCTTGAAATGTGAGAGAGAATAGTAGTTTCTTGTATCAAACCTTCTTTTCACCCACCTCTAAATAAGCATAGCAATCTACATCTATGAGAAATACTTATGCTAGAAAGATATGGGATTGAATTTAGTTTGAACACTCTTCTTTCTTAAGTGCAGATGCAAGTGTGTTGTGTGGAGTTGTCTTGGTGTATCGCCTCATTAGCATAGGTTTCTTTTGTCTCCTTTCCTTTCCATCCCCAATAGTGATTGGCTTAGTGTAGTGTGAGCCTAAGAGACAAATCAAAGGAGCTAGCCCTTTCAAACCTAGTGATCTATCTCTTGTAGTGGCTTGTCTATGAAGGGAGATAGTTCTATGTTGTCCTAAAATTGATAAGGCCTACTTGACTTCTCTAGGGTGAAATTTTAGGCTACAACAATTTCTCTAGACTTTAGAGCCAACATATGGACCTTCTAAGTCAAAGATTCTTGTGAATGAAAAAATGGGAAACTGAGAGTCAAAGACTCCTATGTTTTAAAAATCATACTTGTTGCAAGTGGAGTACTTGCCACGCCCAAGTTAGGGTTTTCTTGTCGAGCCAAAGAACCTGTGTAACCTGTGATTGGATAATTGGTTAGGGTTTGCCACAACAACGATGATTAGTTTCGAGTTGGCAACGAAAGCCCTATTATTACAATTATTCTGATTATTCCATCAACTCACAACTTTCCAATGATCATTGGCCCCTACAAGGAGTCTAGTTTGTTCAACCATGGTTTTGGCCAGTGGATTCATGGTGGCTAGGGACCCATAATCTTTAAGCATGTGGTCTGATGATTAACACCAAAAGCATGTGTTGGGAAGGTTGATATACATCACCAATTCGCTAAAACATTGCACTCCAATCTACATCTCAATGGTCTCACAAAGGTCTTGTGGGAAATCAATCTCCACAGACACATCATTGTGGTCTAACCATGTAAAATATATCAGTTTTGAAGCAAATGGACCAACTTAAGGCTTAATCAGTTGTTCCAAAAATGGCCAAAAGTGCATAGGTAAGTCAGGGAACTCAACCCAAACTGATAACTTGTGCTTAGCCTTTTCAAAGATGTCGAAGTTTTGAGTCCCGAGGGAGAAAACAAGCAACAAGCTTCTAACATAGCAAGGACCATGCTTGTGAATGGCAGTACAATGCTCCAGGTTTTCAAACCTAAAAAGGAAGAAATCCTTGGTCAAGTTTTGCACCCCAATGAGCTTTGATGCCATGACACTGCCATTGCTCTTGAACCCAACTTTTTAGCAGACTCAATGGGAATATGCCCCACAAAATATCCAATACGAATATGAGATTCAAGCTTTATCAAATTCAAGAAAATCAAACAAAACATCAAGAGGATTTTCCTCATAACAAGGTCCATTACCTTGTGGAAGACCTCAAGTACAAACTTGTGTGTTTTCTTCGACACCATTGTTGCTTCCCTCAAAGCGAGCTGCAAACGATAACCCAAGGGGCAGATTTCCAAGCTAGAGGCAATTAAATAGTATTCAAGGCAATGAACAAATTCAATAGAGTCGAATGAAGCTAACAATTTTTCACTCCTGCCATATTCACAAATGTAGGGCAAAAACTTTATGCAGAGAACAGAAATTTTGAACTTCAAAACATAATGAATGCCTCAAAATAAATGTGAAGCATCCCGAAACAAGGCATTTTCTTTCCTCATTGTAGAATCGCCATTTTAACTTTGAAAACTAATAATGTTAACACAACATCAATCACTCTCATTCATATTGTATGTAGTCACATAAGAAAGGTTGGAAATTTGTAATGCAACTTAATATATTAATTACATTGATAGGCCTTCTACAATCACAGCAAGGGAGTGTAATGAAGTGGTTCACAATTATGTTTGATGTACTCCGTCTAGGTATTCTATTTGATAGCTCTAATTATAACAACTTTTAAGGGCCAATGAAGGGCATCCAAAGAGTTCCTAAAATGAGTTAACCTATCAATAGAGATAATCATAGATTGGATGAGCAAACTAGTTTCAAAATACGAACGTCAACATCTATTGGGGCCCAATGATCCAATCCTCTCTGAAGAACATAGGGCTAAGTATGGATACCTCCCGTTGCCTAAAAATGAATCCCTATTTAATTATTGAAACAATTTAATAATAATAGTTTTTAAGTTGTCCAAAGTCACTTTATTTTATAAAAAGAACACTTACGCATTAACATTATAATGGGTTATAACTCTACAAATGTAGAAAGTAAGCCTGAAGATAGTTTCAAGTCGCAAAGCTTGTGTGGCAAACTCTACTTAGATGATGCACTAAGAAACAGTCCATTTGCAATGGATCATACGTTGAATTATGCGAGTTTGAACCCTCTCAATACAAGCCCAATCAACGGACCACGTCCTTTTGACTGTCACATAGAAAAAGAAAAAATTGTTTGAAGTAAACAAAAAAAATTGTACCATCTTGGCCATCCAGTGGAGTTTGGAACCCTTTTTTTAAGTTTGGTGGATTTCATATAGATGTATTTAAAATATCTGTAATAGTAAATATTAACATTTGCATCAATCATTAAATAGTTGAAAAGAATAAACTAAACTGTTTCCACCCTCTACATTGAATAATAGTCGGGCATCAAACAAGGATTCAGTGGTTATCTTTCCACTTGGAACTTGTTGAATCAACCAGATATTTGAGTCGCTATGTCAAAATGTACCGGTGACAGAATATAATGCAAATTTAATTTGACAAAGAATAATGCCAAGCCAATAACTTTGAAAAAATTTACATGAGTCTCACTGGGATGTTTTATAAACAATACAATATGGCCAGCATCTTGGGTAACAGTATGACAGTATAGACAAGTTTCAAATCATTCATACGCAAAGGCATTGAAAGTTTCAATCAACAAAAGCAACTGGGTTTCAGGTTCCCATGCACAGGAAAAGGTTGTCCAGAATGTACAGAGCCCCAAGAAATACTGGCAGTAAATATCCATAGTTTCTTAAAAGTAGACTCATAAAGGCTCCATGCACGGTGACAGAATATAACAAAGGAAGCCTGCAATCCATGAATAGAAATATTTAGATACTATTCGATACATTAATTAAATGACAAAATTTCTTACAGGCAAGATTGTATTAGTCCTTATGATTGAGTTTTGAATGAAGAGTATGTCCAACAAACAAATGAAAATTGAATAAAAAGAGACAATCATTACACAAAATTTTACATTATGATTTAAACGTGATTGGATCCAAACAACGAAAACATGAAAATCAGAGTAGAAAAGTTCAGAGAAATCCAAAACAAGAGATAAAGATTTCAAGAGAAAAAGTCTAGAGAACAAATATAAAACTGTAAACAAAGGTGCCTAGCATGGATATGAGCCCCCTAGGGATGGAAACACACAACTGAGACAGATGTACGTTATGGAGAGAGGGGAACACCTCAGAAATTTCTGTCCACACCTCAATGCATGCATGGCGTCTCCAGATGAAGCAGACATCCCTTGACTGGTAGATTGCAGCTAGATCATTTTGGGCATCCTTGTCCTCATTCTAACTGCATGCACACTCGTGTTGTTCTCAAGACTTAACTCTAGACATGGGAAAGCACGCTACAAGGGCAGTTGGTCTGATTATGACTCGGATCAAGAGGTCCCTTACCAAACGCATTTGTGTTGAAATGGTTTTGACCAGGAGGTCCCATATATATCAGAAGTCTCTTCCATTGTTACCTTTATGTTTGGCACTTGAAGATTTTGGCCTTTTTGTCCTTTACGGTTCATGACTTCTCTGGGCCATTATGGGGGGACGGAGCCCCCTGTTAGAAACATTGGCAGGTTGTTGAATCATTGATTTTCAAGACCTCTGTTATGGGAGTGTTAAAAATAAATTCTGTAGAGGGTAGGCAAAACATTTTGGTTTTTGCCTCATTCTTAAATTGTTTAAAATACTGTTCTGCAGATTTCACTTTTGAAATATCTGTTTTGAAGTTTTCCACTGGTACTTGATACAGCTGACTCCACTTACTTCTTTTTTTTGATCGAGAGGTACCTTACATGATTAGATGCCTCTTCCATTGTTGCCTTAACTTGTAGCACTTAAGAGATTTTGAACATTTTCACTTTACGGTCCATGACTTCTGTTGACTGTTATAGGGGGATGAAACCCCCTGTTGAGCAATTCAACAGGTTATTGATTTTCAAGACCTCTGTCACAGGACTGTTTAAACATTTTCTGTTGAGGCTGGTCACGCTGTTTTTGATTTAAAAGACTGTTCTACAGATGTCACTTTTGGAAATTTATGTTTTCCAGTGGTACTTGTTACAACTGATTGCACTTACTCTGTTCTTTCATTTGAACAACTCTATCACAGTTGACTCCTTTTTAATCTATTGGGATTCGATCCAGCTAAATATATGCGAATCTAAGGGATTCTTTTCCCATAGTTGATATGCCTTTCTCTACTCAGTTTCTGTGAACTGTGTTTCTGTTCCAATGCCTCCCTTATGATTTTCTTCACAATAGTGTACTATCTATACAGTTACTTAATCATGTCCTGGTTCATGCACTATGATAATTGATGCAGTCTAGGCAAGGGGCCAAATGAATGGCAACTGGGTCCTAGCAGCCCAAACAAAAAAAATTCCATTGTTTTCATACCCAATTCATGCTATTCCAACCTCTTTTAGTGACCTTTTACAATATATTTTAAAAATCCATCATTTAATGGACAAAATTTAACTAGTAAGCATGTAAATAGCTTTAAACTTCAGATTTTATTGAAAAGGAGGAGATATGGGGTATGAGTAAAATGACACTAGCGATGTACTCTGGAAGGTTTACAATGTCATATTCAACCCAGCTGGAACAAAGACAAAATTTTGTTAAAAAAATGGAGCTTTTAAGCATTTTTAAGGTATACGAGGAGTCTGCAATCACACAAAAAACTCTCAGATAGGGTCTCTTCTCATATTGCAATGTTATTAGGTCACAAACACTTCAAACCAAGTTACAACAGCCTTCTACACCTCCTCCTTCGATCAAGGTAGCAAAATACAATGAGTTCAGGCATTTCGTCAAACAGTTGCACGCATTTTTAGCATGAGAAATCTCAGTACAGCAGAAGATCTGTTCCAGAACGATTTGTTCCTCCGTGTACACAAAAAGCCCATCTCAAATCTAGTTTTATATTTTGGATTAGCTGCCCCAATCGCTCCAGCCTGTACACATCCCAAATGCCCCTGTTTTTGCCTCTATTTCTGCCTGAAACTGTAATTTTCTTGCTGCTCTCTGTTGATATCCTCAAACTAAGTTTTTGATATCCTCAAACTAAGTTTTCTCCCTCATTTCCAAGTCTCATGTACTCCCTTTGGACACCCCCAGTGATGGTTCCTACACTGCAGATAGAAATATGGCACTTTGGCGTCCTCTAAGGGCATTTTTGGATCATTTTCTTGTCTTTAAAACCCACGGCTGACTTATTTTTCCAACAGTTTTTATGACACCATCTTCATACAAAACCTACCAAATCTTCATCATTGGTTTCTTTCCAGATGGCTGCTAACATAATAAACCATGACAGGTGTATGCAAAATGTCTGACAAAATGTCAAACACTTGAAAAATCAGCATCTTGCTCATACAACTTAATTTCTTTGAATAGTATTGTTTTTGGGAGATGCGGATATCCATACCCCTAGAATGCTCCTGCAACAATATAATCTTGTGCAACCTGAATCACAATGGTAATTTACTGTTTGGTGCATCTCCACCTATCAGCTAACTGCATTAGGTACAGATGTAATTCTTAATCACTGCATCATATATATAAGGGAATTCAATCAAAAGACACTAAGGATCAAATTAGCTCGCTACAGTCAAGCAGGTTATAAGGACAATTGGCCACTGTTACGCAGTAATTAGCAGGCATGAATCAACCGCTGAGTCAATCAAAGACAAGGAGACTTCATCCAACTCCACGGATTCAATTATCTTGAAATGTAAGAGTTGAATCCTATGTCAGTAAATGCATATTTCCATGTTTAAAAATTAAAAATATAACTACATAGAATGCCAAACATAGAGCCATTCAACTACTCTGCATGCCAACTACTAAATTATTTAAGGCACATTGAATCGCAAAGCATTATATCAAACAAGCAATTACTATGAATGGCAAGTAAAGAATGTGTACCTGCGAAACTTGGGACAAATGTTAATATTACAAGTAGTGTATCTCCCAAACCATCCATCCACTAAATACCCAACAATTACATGGCAAACCTCCACCACATGCACTTGCCATCATCTTTACAATTGGTGCTTGAAAAAAAATATAGATTAAGTACAAACTGACTCCCCTCCAGTCCACTAGTATACAAGCAGTCATGTTCCAACTTCCACTTTATATTGAACCCTTGAAAAGTCTTGAAGTCGTTGGAATGAATTCTACAAACACTTCAAAAAATGATGTAACCTATAACAACATCAAAACGTCCCATGTAGGAAAGAACTCTTGATCACTTCTAAAACACAAATTTTCACGATCCATATCTTTTACAAGCTGCAAAGCTGATTCAGAAAATAGGTGACAATAGCAACATCAGCTGTAAAAACCCAGGGTAAAACTTGCCAAAGTGACTACATAATTATGAACTTCCATGTGACCTCACTGACGACATGGACTGTGCAGACACAGACGCGGTTGGACTGTTTGGTTCTCTATCCCCGTTAACAGTTCTTGATCTGCCACTTAATTTAAGCATGGCGTCTTGAGCAACATCAACAAACCAATCATCCTCGGGCAAGACGCTGTCAAGACATCAAGATGGAAACTATGTTAGACAAGATACCGTAAGGAAACTAAGAAAATGAATGCATAGTGTGTGCCTTAAAATAAAGCTGAATTGAATAGTTTCAAATAGCCCATTTAGCTCGTCGGTGCAAAAAAAGAAGCTTCTACTTGGAACAGTTCCAGAGCCTACCTGTTGGGAGATTAATATTAGAAAATGCTAGTCTCTCATGCATGTGAAATGGAAATTGAAATAAAGGGATTCCAAGTACGACTCAACAAAAAGCACCAAAACTGTTTCACCAAAATGATTTCCAAATTGTAATGTACCCAACCTTGTTTCAAAATAGGTTGTCACCCCCATGTTATAGTTTGCAACGATGCAATTTAAAAACCAATTTGAGTGGAGCAGTCAATTCTCAAATTGGATTCCTTTCATTTGATACTTCAATATTCTATAAGAACGTAGTCTGAACCACTTCCAAATGACATTTGATAAATACAGACATAAAGAATCCATTGTCATAAATATGCAAAGACAGAAGCTGCCACAAAAATCACTAAACCCAGCAGCTAACCATAACATGCTCCTATTAATGCAGTAAATTTGCAAGCCATAGATTTCACGTTTCTAAAATTGAATCTTCCAACTTGTTTTCTACCACAGTTAAACCTCTCAGAAAAATCAAATTTTAACCTTGTTTCTGATAATAACTGCACATTAAGATAGTTGGAAATGTACATGGGCATTATAAGGCTTCATAAAACTGCAACTAGCGTTGTTACAGTCAAATATTTGAACACTTATAACTACAATTAAGATGGAAACAAATTATGTAAGCAGGAACGATTAACAACTATCTCAGAATGCAGTTTTAATTGAACGTGGACCTTATAGCAATAGCAGAGTCCTCTTAAGAATGAACGTAACTTGAACAGTTGTGAACAATGGAAGGTAGCAAGCACATGACAACCACACCCCTGATTAAAGCTCAACCCAGGTTAAAGAGTTTCCATCTTACTAAACTATGTTTGAATTCAAAGACTCTAAGATAGAGAGTACCCAAAACATATGTTCCCAAGCAACAAAAATATAAAATTTGTGGGTCAGATGACGGTAAATGAACTATGGGTATGGGGATTGGCGCACAAATCAAGAATGTCAGAGATGATATTGACCTCAAGTTTAAGGCAACATATTCAAAAAATTATTGGACCATAAAGATGTATTTTCCTAGACATACAAGGATTTGAAAGGTGTGCCATCCAAGTTGTACATGCACATGATTACGTTAATCCCAAACACAGCTCGTTAGGAGAATATTGTACAAAATGAGCTAAATATACACAAAGAAGGCTCAGGAAGATTCAAAAGATTTATAAGATGCTAGAAGTTGGTAACATATCCCATCGTAATGCAAGTAAATGGGTTTTTCCCATAGTTGTCAGCTTGAAGAAAGAAAAGGGGCCAAATAAAAATTTGTGCGAACTTCAAGTGCTTAAACATAGTAACGACGAAGGATTTGAGATTGATTCCTTTCAGCAGCTCTATCCTCAAAGAAGTAGCCAGTTATGAGATTTGCTCTTTCATTGATGGTTCAGTATGTACAGTCCTATAAGCATAGAGGAGAATGATGGGTTGAAGACAACCTTTGTAGTCAAGAATGGAATCTATCACAGGATGCCATTCAAGTTCTGCAATACTCCAGCCACACTCCAACATAACATGTTGCCATTTTCTATGTATTTTACTATTTTCTAAACGACAATGGTGGATCTCTAGGTATTCCTGGATGTTTGATCCATCTACGAGGAAGCATCACTGCGCTTGAGGACCTTGGAATAATGTATGAAGTTCTGCTGGCATGTCAAGCTAACCCTTAACCCAAAGAAATTTCCATTCATGTTCCCATTTAGGAAGTTGCTAGGCTATTTTTCCATTTTATCATTGTTGATGATTTTATGCTGTTTTCTTATTGTCTTTGATCTGAATTGGATCATGAGAATGTTGAATTTCAGTATGATTGATGTAACCAGACCAACTTCGTAGTTTATATGACCAATGAAGTTAATTGAGAAATGCTCACACTCACTTCTTGAGGCAGAATTGGATAAACAGAAGTACATAAATTGAAAAGAGGCAGAATATAGGTGCAGAGAAGTTCAATGATGATTTGGGCATTCTGGAGCCCACAACATTTGTAATCAGTCTACAGGTACAAATTTGTCAGGTGCCAAATACAACCACCTATTCAGCAAATGCCTCTACTAAAGCAGGGGCCAAGCCATATCATTATTTGTGATTTTATGTTGTTTTCTTATTGTCTTTGATCTGAATTGGATCATGAAGAATATTGAATTTCAATATGATTGATGTAAGCAGACCAACTTCATAGTTTATATGACTAACGAAGTACTAACACACACTTCTTGAGGCAGAATTGGATAAACAGAAGTACAGAAATTGAAAAGACGCAGAAGATATGTGCAGAGAAGTTCAAGGATGATTTGGGCATTCTGGAGCCCACAACATTTTTAAAAGCAGTCTACATATACAAATTCATCAGGTGCCAAATACAACAACCTATTCAGCAAATGCCATATTTGCTCTACTAAAACAGGGGCTATGCCATATCATTATTTGTGATTTTATGCCGTTTTCTTATTGTCTTTGATCTGAATTGGATCATGAAGAATGTTGAATTTCAGTATGATTGATGTAAGCAGGCCAACTTCATAGTTTATATGACTAATGAAGTAAATTGAAAAATGCTCACACTCACTTCTTGAGGCAGAATTGGATAGACAGAAGTACAGGAATTGAAAAGAGGCAGAAGATAGGTGCAGAGAAGTTCAAGGATGATTTGGGAATTCTGAAGCCCGCAACATTTGTAAAATCAGTCTACATGTAAAAATTCATCAGGTGCCAAATACAACCACCTATTCAGCAAATGCCATATTTGCTCTACTAAAACAGGGGCTATGCCATATCATTGTCTGTGATTTTAAGTTGTTTTCTTATTGTCTTTGATCTGAATTGGATCATAAAGAATGTTGAGTTTCAGTATGATTGATGTAAACAGACCAACTTCATAGTTTATATGACTAATGAAGTAAATTGAAAAATGCTCTCGCTCGCTTCTTGAGGCAGAATTGAATAAACGGAAGTACAGAAATTGAAAAGAGGCAGAAGATAGGTGCAGAGAAGTTAAAGGTTCACATATGTCCCGCATAAAGTCATCCCCTCCATTGTCCCTTGAAATTTGAGGGGGTTTCTCTAACTATCGTCACACCTCTGTCCCCCATTCTCTGTCACCCATGCCCCCAAAACTTGGTGGAACATAGTTCAAACCGATCTCCCAAATCAGTAACCCTAGCTTATCCTCTTTCGGTCTGCCAGTTAAACTGCTTCTGTAAAGACCAGTCAGTATGTCTTCTCAGCCTATCGCACTAAAATTAGACTTAAGTCAACAGATGAAGCCAGAGATTTTACAGGAGGATTCTTCCCGCTTGCAGATATGCCTATGTTCCTTTAAACTAGCTGTATCCAAGTGAAATATCATTTTTTTTTTATATAATTTAAATCCTGAAGGTGTATAAAACATCCAGGCTCTGCATTAATTTATTAGGTTTTTTACTTTGTAGTCTCAAAACATATTTCTACAGAACTTCCACTTTATTGTTTACATGTGTCAAATTTTGCTTGTTAATCATAGAATCGCAGCAGTGTAAGACTGTATGTTCAAAATGGGTATGGATGCTTTTTGATAATGTTCGACCCCTAAGTTGAGGATTTAGCAGGCTCTTTTGACATCAGGAAATGCATAACATTTATCATCGCTATCAATAGAATTCTTTCCTTTGCTGACCAAACTAAAGACTGCTCCTCTTTCTTGGGACAAAGATACCATGCTACTTGGGCTGATTTTGGACAAGTTAATCACAATATATTATATTTATGAAAGAGTTCAACCTCTTTATGAAACAAATCGATCGATATATATATATATATATATATATATGGGAGCAGCTTGATGTATTGAAGTGCATGTGACAACAAAATCTTGGCATAGAATATGGTGCTAGCATAACCATCTTCAAATATCAAACATCAAGTCTCTGTTCCAAGAAACAACCCTTAAAGTTCTGGTTTAGGTTTCTGTTGCATTCAAAGGCTTTGAAGATTATTGTATGCTTAAACTTCAGGATTTCAGATGTTGTATGCTAAAACTTGATGAATGTGCATATATAATTTATGTGCTCAAATGTTTTCCTCAAATTTCCACATATTAGGTAGCCTAGTATTTTATGAAAACTTTTAGCAGAAAATGTGTCCTTTCCAGAAACTAGGTAATTTTAAGTTGTGATTTACACAAACAGGATCACAGATATTAAAGAGAGCATCAGAAATAAAGAAGACCAAAGATACTATTACAATTTTATACAGCTATAAGATACCTGTTTGGGTCCACCCCAGTGTTAGCAAAGACATTCATAGCTCTCAAAATAATGTCTTTAACCACTTGGTGCATATGTCTTGATAAATAGCGCCCTTGAGATGCAAACTGCATAACAAACTGCATATCCAACACAAACTGAACCCAGCAAACATTTGCACAAATCGAGTCAGTATAAATATAATTGAAATATCTCTAAAAAAAAGCTCTCAGAAAGTCTAACCTCCTACATGATTTAATTCAATCACAAACCTGCTGCAACCCTAAAGGTCCTAGAGGCTTAGGCCCATCTTCAATATCCTCCCAGAAAGTCTGATCATCAGAAAGCCAGATTATAACAGTTTCGGTAAGTCTCATCAATAACACAGTGATGACCCTTTCTCTGCCAGGTAACATTTCTGTAGCAATGTATGACAATCTGTTCAACTTGGAAAAGAGTTCCTGCATAAAACAAATATGTTAGTTTTAGAAAAGTAGATTCAAATGATCTTCTGAATGCTTAGTAGTAGTTAAAAAAATTTACCGGCTTTTAAAGCCCAGTTCAAATTTCCACAATGACAACTAAAGATTCCCTCGCTGCAACTTATGTTTGTTGGTAAGAAAAGCAAATCCAAATTAACTATACCCGCATCTAAGGTTAAACGGAAAATAAATTAAAAGAACAATGAAGACACAAAAAGCAGCAAAAGATAGTCATGAATCAGGACCTTGGACAATCTCTTCAAACATCTTACAGGTGAGTAACTTCTAAAGCCGTCTTATTACACAGCAGATAAATCTTCAAACTGCAGATACGGAGCATAAGAAGCTGACCTGTTCTTAGAAAACTGCCCTATCAAAACTAAAATTCCCTAGAACTATAAAATAATATCTTACAGAATCATGTAAATGAGCTACTGTGCTGTTGGATGTTTGTACTAGGCACAAAGAACAGTACCCCCAGAGCCTTCAGGACCCTAAATAAAGAACGAAAATAAGAAATATTTGCCTGGCATTCAACCTTCCACAGCTTAACAAAACATGCATTATTCCTGACCAAAATAGCTACCGAACGAAAAGAAATGCATATTAAAAATTTGTGCTCAATTAGCATTTCGATCCATGGAAGTTTATATTAGCTATTATTTAAAATAAGGGTGGATGGTACTTGTTAAATAGAAGTTAAAATAGGTAACACCACCTAAGGGTAACATAGCTAACATTTACGTTACCTCCAATTTGTGCCCCTTTTAATTAGTGTCTCTTCTACAACTTTGATTGAATGTATAAACCTACGTTACCAATACAGATAAGGGGATACAGGGATTTTTTTGGGGGAGTGGGTTTGGATACAGCCGTACAAAAATATATATAAAATATTAAAAATATAAAAATATAGCCATATAAGCAAAATTAACAACAAAATATGCATAGAGAAAACAAAATAAGTTAAATAAAAACTTCCATATGATGTCCATAGCTGTATTTTGAAGTCCAAGAGTGAACAAATGTGCAATGTGTTAGGAAGTGAAGTGAATATCCAGACCTCCAACAACTGTAATGGTGTGACATCTTGTAATCCCCTTGGCAATATCATTTGCGGGACGACAAGCCATCTGGCATGAGGGGGGTTGCAGGGGGGGCTGTTTAAGCCCCCCCTGCGCAGGGGTTCAGGGGCAGAGCCCCTGAAAAAAATTCACACAGCATTTGATTTAATGAGTGTGAATCTGCTTTTAGGGTTGGGAATCCACTTTAGTTTGTTTTTATTTGTATTGTGAAGTCCATGTTTGACTTTTCATTGGGCGAAATTTAAAAAAGAAAAAAGAAAAATGTTTTTGACATCCGGGAGAGTGGGGATGTGCCTAGGGACGCTCCCTGGGCGTATCCCCTGTGCTCCTCCCGCACTCCCATATCCTGGGGCATACCCCCTGTGCTCCCAGGGCCGGGAAGGCATATCCGGTAATGTAGGTATAAACTATAATCCAATATGATATCAAAGCCATGATAGGTCTCAGAGACCTGCCAGCATACAGGAGGAGAATGAAGTAGTACGAGATTGCAGGTTATAAAGGTCGAAGAATAAAGACAAGCTTAGTTTTACTATTTCAAGTATTAAAAGTTACATGTATATTTGGAGATATAATATTCTTAAGATTGAAGGCGAAAGAAAATATCCAAGTTAAAAGTTCCATTGTCTTGTAAGGATAAATATTTATTATTTACAAACTACTTTGAGAATTAAAAGTTAAATGTATATTCCAGGATATAAAATTATTAAGATCAAAGGCAAAAATATCCAAGTTAAAAGATCCACATGCTTAAGAGGAGATACCTACAAACTATAAAATTCTTAATTTCCATCGTCTAAGAAAAGTTTTAAAAGTATAAGTCCATTAATATTGGTCGAAGACCTTCCTCTTACCTTACAAATTAAAATCGACATACAGTTTTGAGCCAATGTAGATAACTGAAAAAAAGGGGTGCTATTTGTGCCTGGTCCTGAGACACAGTTGCGTCAGACAAACCTAGTCAGAGTTTTTCATGTGCCGCCACATCCAAATCTGTACATCTTTCTCTAAAGAGAGTTTTATTCCCAGATATCTAAGACAATTTTATTTCTCTATGGATATTTCAGAAATATTATGCCAAATGTATTCGAAGAGTTTTTGTCCCCTACCTAGCAGTATATCTAAATTAGTTAGTTCCCTCTAAACACTAGCACAGAACATCATTGGCTTCATAAAGGACAAGCTTATAACCTAGTAGGAGTTTTAAGCAGTTTCTAGGGAGAAATTCTACTCACATTTCAGAAGAGGAGTTTGTGATTTCTGAGTTTTTTAACAGTAGGGCATAGAAGAATATTCAAGGGCGTTATGCAGGGTTTTCTGTATTTCTTTAATAAATGCACAGTTCTGAGAAATCTTCCATTTCCAAAAAGTGATATTCCTATAGAGACTTTTGATTAGCATCTTCAGGAAAAAAAAAGCCGTCAGCATGTGACTAAACAGAATCAGAAGATTTAGAGGGTTATGTCTAAACACAGCAGCATGACACACAGAAACAGCCTGAACAAACGTATTTAAGAATAGCAACACAAGTATGTCTTTTACCTTTTCTGTTTTATGGAAAAGAAAAAAAATTAAGTGTGGGCATGTAGATAGTGGAGAGTGGTCCTGTTGATGGAGATTACAGACGCTTTTCTGCAGAGGTTTTGATGAAGTGTTTTATATGAACTATCGTTGTAAATCTTTTTTAATGTATTTTTGTTGGTGACTGTGACTGATTCATTTGAGAGACTGGTAGTTCTGAAGCAATCATTTTTAGTGATACATTTTAATGAATATCATCCAATTTGCAAAGCTACTATTTCCATCCTATCAAAGCCTCAGAAGTTGGCTAAAGATAGATATATGCCATTTGGAGTCAAAAGATCAAAATATATTTTAGGGTGAAAGGGCTGTGGGATATTGTTGATGAAACAAGACAGAGACCGCCAGAAGGGGATACAGCACAAGTTCGTTACATCTAAACTTGAAATCCTCTGGTGCATTATGAATTCTGTGATGACAACATTATACCCTCTATTTCTGATACAAACAATGGTGTTTCTGCAGTTTTGTATGTTAGCTCAAATTGATACCAAGATCCTTTACATTTGAATTAAAAACTTTACACTTAAATATTACTAAAAGGCAGATCCAGAGAGAGAATCTTAAGAAGTTGGAGGACATCTGAAGCCAGCTTGTAGGAGTAAGAGAAACTATGGATGCTAAACAACTCAAATCAATTGCGTTCAACAGTTTGCCTGATGCCTATGAAGGAGCAGTTGAAACACCTGTTGCTACAACCTAGTAGAAAGAACAGCAGATGCAAAACAGACAAGGTTGAAAGAAGTTAAGGTTTTTGTAGCACGTATGAAAACTAAATGCAAAGGGGTATCACAATGAAATGCGAATGTGCATGGAGATAATGTTGTGGTAAACCAGGTCATGTTGCAAGGATCTGTAGGGCTGCATCTCCTTAGAAACTCAAAAAGGCAGGAAATAAATTTGCTGCAACTTCTGGAGGACGGAAAGAGACAGAGGATTGAAGACAGAGGACAATTATGATCTTAGAAGACATGGCACACAGTTTCGTTATTAATAAAGGATGTTATTTGTTAAGTATAAGTTAAATTGGGTATACCCAGATATTGATTACATACCTAACATTG
Organism: Torreya grandis; assembly: GCA_037957365.1. Classification (NCBI taxonomy): domain Eukaryota; kingdom Viridiplantae; phylum Streptophyta; class Pinopsida; order Cupressales; family Taxaceae; genus Torreya; species Torreya grandis. The sequence goes on from JARHVA010007037.1 coordinate 365,809, forward strand.
AAGCAAGTAATTATATATAATGATGCAGGAGCATCCCAGGTAAAGCCACCATCCTGCATGAACCTAAGTTTTGAATCGTGCAGGTGAAGGAAAAGATGGGCGCCAGAGGACACCACGAAAGGGGTTACTGATCAAGCGTGCAGAGAAACCAGTTAAGTAGTGTGCGGGGAGACGAGTTGGGCAGCGCACGTGGGTGGCACGCAGATTAACTAGCCAGCTGAGTCCCGAGGAGCTAGACAAGTAGCGCACAGAAGGAACACTCACAACCCAGAAAGCAATCAAAGGCACAGAAGCTTCTACACAGCCCAAGAAAAGCCAAACTGAATGAAAAACTTGCCACGTGGGCTAGCTATTTGAACGCGTGGTGTGTTGGATACAACTGCATAGATGACAAGTACTGACACAATCTAATCCATGATGATTTAATCAATCTGCTATCAGAACCGCAAAGCTCAAGGTCCGTAAAAGGCAAGGCTACACATAGGGCAAGCCAGCTGGTGACAGCTGCCAGTCTCCAGACCGGATGCACCGGTAAGCAGACCACCACATCTATAAATAGAAGAGCAAGCCAACCGAAAAGGCTGTTGTTGGCTGATGATCATTGATGGCAGATAGTAGTTATTAAAGGCTGAGGATTGTTTTCGGCAGTTGTTGTTGCTAGAAGGTGCAGAGGACCAATAATGGCTGAGATTGTTGCTGTGGGGAGGAGGATCGAGGCCTAAGGGCCAAGACTGTCAAAATGCCAAACAGAGAGACAAACAGAAAAGGCGAGAGAGAGCCGAGGGCACTGAACAGGCCTGCAGCCTGAGTGTAGAGAATGGGATGAGAGACTAAGGCCTGAAGCCTGAGAGAGAGAGTGTGTGTGTGTGTGTGAATGTGTGAGCGGAAAGCCATGAGAGTTCCACTATTGTAAGAAGGGGACTGTGCACCATGTAAAGCCACGAGGCTGATAATATCGTGTCATTGTTATTAAATTAATGAAAAACTTTCCAAGAAACCACTGTGTGGCTCTGAGGACTGCACGGTGAGGCAACCCTTAACTGGGAACCCAGCCACGACTGCATCATATAAGCATTCATACATCCATGAAATTACCTCTCATTCATGCCTCTTATTATTGATGGCTCTTCTACTCCTTCAATTGAATGCATAAATCCATATATGTATATTTACTATAATAGTCTCAATAGCTCTTATAATAGCTCTTATTTAAAACAAGCAAGGTTATTAGTAAAGGATGTTATTTATTAAAAAGAAATTAAATTGGGTATAACCAAATATTGATTGCATACCTAGCATTGAAGCAAGTACATACATACATATAAGCATCCATACATCAATGAAGTTACCTCTCATTCATGCCTCTTTTTATTGATGTCCCTTCTACTGCCACAATTGAATGCATAAATCTATTAATGTATATTTACTGTAATAGTTGTCATGATATCCCCCACTACAACTCCCCTTATTAGAAACATATTCGTCAATAAACTCTAAGGGTCTTGGATTCTCAGATGGACCAGTGTCTTTGCAGGTTTGGCCAGTAAAAGTTTCAAAAAAATTTGAGAAATTCCCAATAAAAACAAACAGATGATAATGAAAACTTTCAAATATAACACCCTCTTAACATCCCATAAGAGCTCCTCTAAAATCATTCTGAATTCTTCAAAAACTAACATGAACACCTAAAAATGGAACTCAGTGTTTTATATTTTTCTTGTGCATCAATCAAAGAGTCTTATTTATGTGTAAGCAGTTTATTGATTTTAGTTTGGGGCATTTTTATTATTTAATCTAATATTGTTTTACAGATCCCTATCCTGAAAATGCATAAGAGATCCTCTAAAATCATTCTGAATTCTTCAAAAATTAACATGAACACCTAAAAACGGAACTCAGTGTTTTATATTTTTCTTGTGCATCAATCAATTAGTCTTATTTATGTGTATGCAGTTTATTGATTTTAGTTTGGGGCATTTTTATTATTTAATCTAATTTTGTTTTACAGATTTTAACCTTTGATATTCGCAGTCCATGTCTGTCCACAAAGACAATACAAATAATTGCATCGTCTTAAACATGGTTAAGAACTTTAGATAAACATTAAAAGTTGACTAGAGACTGCTTCCTTAGAAAAAAAGTTGGGTTTCCTGGGACAAAATGGAAAGTTGATCATGATCCGAGCATGGAAACATTATGAGTTAATGTCTTACCAATTGTCTGATTCCTTAGCATTTTTCAAAATTTACATTTGCCAATTTGTAAAGTTGCCCAAAAACATTAGCCAAACGTGTATATGAAGTTTATCTAATTTTACCATATTTGCCAGGTTTTCACCTATTACAAGCAAATCCTATGACCTTTATCAGATACTAGAATATAAAATTTATATTTCTTATTTTATGCAATGATAATTTTTTACAACTATTTTAGAAATACTATCACAACTAATCATAATGAGCATAAATAAATGAACCCAATAACATTGCAAACTACCACAGATACAAACGCTATGCAATCCTAAACAACCACACGTCAATTTTAAATATTGAAAACAAACCTGAAATATTGGAGAAGGAAAAGCATCTTGATGCCACGAAGAACTGTCAGCCTTTTCATCTAAATAAAGATACATATCTGCACTTAACTGTGCATCACTTTCTTCAGTAAAAATCAAATCTAGGGCATGTTGCTGGCAGAATTTATCACGCAGTCTATCAACACTCCGCTGTAACCGCCTTCGCCAATCTCTCTGCTCAGGAAGACGAATCTGCCTTTCAGATGATCTCTTTCGAGGATCTTCTTTTCCACTAGTTTGAAGTGGGACAAGCTTTAGTGCAGCACGTGGTAGTAACTCATCTGCTAGTGCAGCTGCATTTCCCAGGAGTGCAATCTGTTGGGTCTCAGTCTCAGCTAACCTTACTATTTTGTTTCCTGACACCTCTAAGCTGCCATCCTCGTCAACTGAAGCAGGCAAAGCCTTTATTAACAAGGTAACATATGAATCAAACACCTGTGCTAGACCATCCAAGGTTGGTCCTCCCAGTTGCATGCTCAGAAGTGGCGCTACATCCTCAAAAAATTCCTGCAGTAATAACTATTTCCTCAATAACAGCATATACAAATACCTTGTATAAGTTACACCAATAAGTTGGGAAAAGCTTTGATGGTAACAATGGATATTCCATATTAGGTTTACCACATGAAATGAAAGTCTTGGGTAATAAATGATGTCTGGTATGACTACACTGAGCAAGAGCATAATTCTCAAGAGAAACAATAAATATTTTATACTTAATGCTTCATAATATGCAAGCCTTGCATTAACACAACAAGCAATACAGTGAGCAAGTTCATATTTTTCATGACAAATAATATACCATGTTCATTAAGTACTGCATTTAGATGATTTAGAAATGGCGACATAAATATCAAACAACAGACATGATCAGATCAGTCACCACTTGATGCTATCTTTCCTTTTGTGCTACAAAAGCCTCTAACTTAATTTAGAAGTATTATTACAAATACTAGTACAGATATCTTAAATACATCTATCTGAAAAATGCTCAGAGATATCAATCTCAAGGCAGCTATCTTGGATTTGTCACAGCACATTGATTAATGAATCCATTATATTTTCTGCTAGTTTCTTGCTGATTGGTGACAGATGGCCTCAATCTAGCTCCACCATTGTGTCAAGCTTGAAAAAATCTCTAGCTAAAAAACAAACGGATTCCAAACTCCTCTGTATGCCCAAGATATTACAATTTTTTGATTGACTTCTCCAAGCAAGAAGAAAAACTTCCATAAGGCAGTCAAAGGGATATCAAATTTAAGGTTGAAACCGTCCTATGACGGTCCAATGGACGTCATATTTAAGGTTGAAACTGCCCTATAATGGTCCAATGCACGTCAAATTTAAGGTCAGCCATTAATTGTTATCGTCTTGGGGACATTACAGTCCACCACCACCCCTGGCTGTCATTCTAGGTTACACCTATCGGCATAACCAGTCAGCATGACTACTTCCAAGAACAAGCAAATCATTGAGCTATTAAAGCTATTTAAAAAGCCAAGGCTGAACTATCTACATATATTTGCCTCAATTTTGAAATAAAACTAAGAAGTCATGGGCTGACATTATTTAGAAGTTATTCGCAGATTACTAAAATTATAACCTAATCAATAAATGCAGCATATGGATTGTAAGACATAGTTAAAGACCAAGCAAAACAGCTTATCGTGATCATAAAGAGGGAAAATTTTGGAAAAGAAAAGACCCAAGCATTATAATCATAAACTCGCTTGTAAATAGAATTTAATTTACATTAGTAATAGAATCTTAGTGAGATAAATGAGATAAAGTGAGGCATTCATTCTCCCTATAGATGGATTGTGGCTTAGATGCGCTTTAGAATTACTGCAGCTGATGGTATAAACCTGATGGAGAAAGATTTCTTTACCATTTTGACCAGAACCAACATACCAAAGGAACTGAAAGTGTAAACAAGCATCAGATACAAGTTATGAAACCAGTTTCGTATAGAACCGCACAGATTTAAAAATTTGCAGCTGCAAAAGATTCATATCTTGGCAGTTTAAACTTTATTCGAGGTAAAAACCTCTAGGATGATATACGTTTGTCCCAAACCTTGGGAGGTTTCTTGGAGTAATAAATGGCGGAAATGAGCCCATGTAGCATATAATATTCTCATGCTGGATAATTGTTAAACCACAAAGGTTGAAAATTTTCAGACTGGAATCTTGATTATAAATCCATTAAGCCCTATGTTAGATCCTTGTGCAAGATTTTACCAGTTTCAAATTATTTACTTGCACGTTTCATTTTTGATGTTTGAGTACTTCCTACAATAGCCTATTTTATCTACTGCATTCCAATAAGTGCAAGTTAACATAGTGTTATGCAGATTAAGAGGGTTGTCATGTAGGTGCAAGACTTTAATCTCTTACAGAAAGCTGAGTACAACACCTGAACCATTGAATTGAACCTGTGTGCACTGCTTGAAAGCTTCAACTGGAATGAAATCCCTCCGGTTGAAATGTTTGAAGCTCTACTGAATGGCCGCGTAGTAGCAGGTGAATGTGTCAGCACCCAATCATCAGCTGCAGCAAGAGCAGCAGTACTCTCCTCAATACGTTTTAAATTGGCATCCAATGCTTGTTCCACACTGGGTCTAAATAACTTTAGAAGAACAGGACAGAGTGCCATTCCCTGAGCTTCTAGCAAAGAGCAATGTCCTAAAGCTATCTGGACACATTCTGCAGCAGCTCGAAGCCCTCCAGCAGCTGCTGAAGAAGCAAGTGCATGCCTCTTCACAAGGAGTGCAAAGTCCTCAGTTTGTTTGCTAGCCCACATTACAATCTCTGATGCATATGCCGATTCCTCTCCAAAAACAACCAAAGAATCACTTGCAGCTTGTGCAATAGCAGAAAATACAAGTTGTGAAAGGGCCGCAGTGTATGCACCACCATAAGAAGTGCTAGATGGTCGTAAACCTTGCATGTTGTACTGAAGCCGTTGGTAATGAGCATTAAGTAATAAAGTATGGGCCCGAGGACCATCACCAAGTCTTTTGAGTGCAGATATTGCAGCACGAAGTTCAGCACCACGAGTAGATGGCTGGTGAGCGGCTTCAGCAAGCTGCTCAGCAAGCCGGCTTCTACAATCAGATATTGAATTGTGCAATAAAGAGAGCGCAGTCTGATTCAAGCTCCCCTTCTGTCGTGCATCTGCAGCTACTTGCTCACCCTCATCTAGGGCAGCCAAAGCTTCATCTACTCTCCGTTCTGCTAAAAGAACATCCAGAACATCAGGAAGTTCCAGGGACCATTTCTCTAAATCTGAAGACTCACTATCTTCAGAGAAAGGACGGTCCTGAATTGAGGATATCCCAGAACTATTTGATAATGAATCCATATGAACACCATCTGCAAGTCCATGAATTAAAGCAGCCTGAGTTGAAAGTAAATTTCTAATCGAAAGAAGCTCGCCCTCAAGGTCTGATATCTCTTTCGAAGTGCTGTAAACAACCAATTGTTAATACAAAAAAAAAACAGGTCTTTGTAATTTGAAAATGATAGCACTATGTGCAATTAATAAACTCCATATATATAAAGCACCAAACAGATCTTTTCTTAGAATCAAAATTAGTGACAGAAAAAGTCGTAAAAATTATTCAAGATTCAAATATGAAGATCAAATTAATATGTTACTAGAAAAAGCCTCAATTTACAATCTTGTTCAGTTCTATGTCAAAATGATTAGAAAGAATACCTGCAAAGCATCTATGTAGAGATCAATGGTCACAAGACTACAAACTATGTGATTTGAACTTGGAAAACCTATCAGATATTGGACAAATGTTTGCTGCTTCTGCAATTACACAAGCATACATTGGACACCCTTTGGGATAGGTATTTCTACCCATAATTTATCAGAACAAAAGCATCTTCTGCAGCTACCACAAAATTTGTCGAATCCTTTTCATAGTTGCACTACTGTGGCACACTTTGCCTCATGCCAAAGTGAAAACCAAAAATGTACAATCTCCAATCACTGCCTCGAGGCCTTAAAATTTCCGTATCTTACCAAAAGGGCACATGTTCTCTTTTAGTGTCCATTGCACCTTTGAGGCTTTGCGCTATGCCTCACTCAATGAAACTTCACATTTCTGAAAAGATTTACTTCCCAAACTGTCATTTAGCAATGTTGCAGATGATATAAATTACAGTTCTTTATTTCCTAATTTTATAGCCTAAATGTGAAGTCTTTCCCATTACCCTAGTTCTTATCTATTGTAACTGGTCTTACTTTTGAGTCCAATTGACCTATTTGATCATTTGTGTACATTGATATGATTTCTTTCATTCTTTTTTTCTTCTAATGAACTGTGATTGAAAATTCAGTTATACGCCTATACTTAAAAAGCACTTCATAGTCGCAATCCTCCTCAAAAATTAATTATCCCTGTGATACAGTGGGATCCAGATCAATATATCTAGTAGTAGTAAGGAACCACCATCACAGCTCCTGAGAATGAATGCCTCACTTTAAGATCAATAGAATCTTAGTGAGATACATGAGATAAAGTGAGACAACGTGAAGAGCGTTATGGCAAAATAAAGCTCTTCATGTTGTCTTTACTTTCTCATTATTTTCATTTTTCATTCCAGGGTCAACGTTGCCTGGTTTGCCCGTCCAATTATCAGTTCACATCCAACTATCCATGATCCTCCCCTGTAAAACAACATATTCTTAGCTGTAGCCACCTTCCTGATATTCAGAAATAGTTTGCAACGTATTTTCAACCGAAATGGATAAAGCTCTTAACAAAGTTTCTTTCTTTCTCTATAAACAAAGGTTTTGTTGTAATCGCCTTGCAGATATTCAGAAAATGGTCAAAGGATTGTTATCCAAAACATCAGCTTTCCCGAGCAAACAAAAAAGATTACCTGAAAGAGAGGTTCTCCAAAAGAAAATCAGATTCAACTTATATCATGCAAAAAATCAATTTCCATTCACACACACATGCTAATAGATGATTGAATTTTGAGACCTTTAACGTCAGAAGACTCAGAACCACCAAACAAGCTGGTAAAGCAGAGATGTAATTTCTCAACAAAATTTGATGGATAGTGAATCTGGGCTTTGTAAAGGCATTACTGGTGCTTTGCATAGTCTTGACGGTACTGATAGAACCAAAACAAAACAAAATCACTGCTTTATTCTGACCCAAAATCAAAGGTGTGTAGAGCAATACCATAACGCTGACTATCAATTTTGGCATAGGAACAAAAGAATATCCTACACAACAGTTACCAGCTGTAGTTTCTACCCACTTGCTATTGTTTTTTCTATCCATGCACATTCTTTATCCTGCTTTAGAGACCAGCTTGTTAAAATAAGTTGCGAGTAAACATTCTTACCTTACAAGTAGATATCAAGACTTAATGGCTTGGACTTGGTGTGGGTGCATCTTTGCCTTCAACTCTGATATTAGGAACTTCTTTGTATATTCTTCACCTAAGAAATCCTTCTGGAAATAGTAGGGTCCAGCTCAAATCCCACGGGGCCATTTTGTTAAGTCAAAATGAAACTCACCAGAATCAACTTTTTAGTGCTTCTAAAGACAATTTCTATCATGAAAATACCAAAGCATCCACGTGTTTCAGTGCAAATTGATGTTTGTCCTTCTGAATAAGGAACTATTATCTGGCCAAGATAAACTTGAATTGGCTCAACTGTGTGAGAACTTTGATCTCACCCCCAAAGTTCTATTGTGGGTCCTTTGCTAGTATGTTATGGTAGACCCTCATATTTATAGTTTTTCAATCATGTGTGTTGCCATCCTTCCGAGTCCATATGTGGAGGGTTATCTTCCATATTTGGTGGTGCACAAGTACTAAGGCCAAGACTGGACTAACACCAAACACATAGGGAGACAAACTTACAAAATAAACTAACAAAGTTTTTCCCCTAATTTTTCTTTTAGCTAACGAAAACAAAGACTATTGACATAGTAAGGTGTAGGAACAGAAAACAACAAACAAGAGGATGGGATTGAAAAATGAGATTTATATTTTTTTAGTTTCTGACAAAAGCCCCTCCCACACTAGAATTTTTAAAAAATATAAGAAATGACAACAGCAACAAAGGAAAACAAGACCAGTTATAGTGTTTCACTTAACAAGAAGAAAAAGGAACAGAGTGAAATGGGTGGGAGCACTAACAAACAAATGGTATGAGAAGGGAAAAGCTTTCTCTCATACCACTTGTAACGTAGTCATCTTAAACTAAATAACTAAAGCAAAAAGAAACAGGAAATGTCAAATGGCAAAAGGGTTGTTTGAATTAATCACCCAAAGGATTGGATAGTACCTACACTTCTAGGTGAAAGTGGAGAAATGGTCCTTCCCAAAGATAGATTGTTTTGATGAGATGATAAACCGATACATAAGATTGGGGGAGGATCCCTATTTATAAGGAGGACATAAAATCCCAATAAATTATTAACTACAAGTACTCCTAATGTCACTTAATTTGCCCATTTATACATCCAAGTGTGTAGCATTCCGGACCTAGGACAACAACCTAATGTCAACTATATAAGAGATTAGAAACAAAAGTGTTCATTACAATACATCATATTTAGATATCCAAAACATTTCTTGGATTACGGATATAGAAATCCATAATTGTATCACTTAGGTCTTCCGCTCAGTTTCCTAAGAACTGATCTATTATCTTGTAAAAAGCCACTTAGTCTTGTATCTATTACACAACACGTGGTCAGGCTAATTCTTACAGCAGACAAAGTAACAACAGGCTATTTATGGATAGTAAGTCCATTAGAGAAGTCACAAAAGCACAGAACTCGAAGTTTCAATTTAGTTTACCAAGACCTTGTCAGAGCTATAAGAAGTCATAATTCACAAAAATGGAAAAGCGTAGAGATTAAATGCATGGCATATCTTGATAGAGAATTTAAAATACAATTCAAAGTGTAATCTTCACCTAGTTTACACGGGCATCCCATTATCTATCAGATTAGAAAAGCAAGAAAAGTTTAGAAATAATTAGAATTCAATTACATCCTGTTTAACCGATGAGTCCCTAAGAGACTTTGGCAGCAGAACTGGATGATTTAGAAAATCTGTCTCAAATTAGAATTCTTAACAGTTCATGTAAAGATGAAAGTAAAAAATAAATCAGGATGACAATAATGCACCAAGCTGCCTAGTTGGTTACCATTCTGGACTTTTTCTTCCTTATGCGGCTCCACATGTTTCCTACAGGGGCAACAATCCTGTCCACCATCACCCCAACTTGTTGCACCAATGCTTTGAATCTTTCGCTTACTAATATCTTGTGTGTTGCCTTAGGTGTTTGTAATTCATAGAGGATTCCAAAGACTAATCAATGGGATTTTAAACACGATTTTAGTAGTCATACAATTGGATAGCTAATTAGGACAAAGATAAAGAGATGGATTGAAAAGAAAGAAAGAAATTAAGCAAATTTTTTTTCCTGGAAATGACCAAAGTCGGTCAATGAGAAAGCAAAAGCTAAGATACCAAAAATAAGGGAAGGGGTGCCCAATCCCACATAAATAAAAGGTGGGTTTACCAGGAAAAAATAAACCCAATCCAAGAAGTTACAACAATATATGGTTCGAGCTACAGTATCATATGTAACCTAGCGATAATGTCCTATATATTCTTCATGTACACTTGTTTTTTTTGAGTCGCCTAGTGGCAGTTTCTACGTAGGACCAGTATGACTCTTGACTAGTACTTTTGAGATGACCTGAACTCTCTCTTTCGAGGTGCCCTTAAGGATCAGGTTCTGTGCTACCCTATTGGCCCCTTTCATAAGTGAAAAGGAAACTCCCGCAGTGTCACCACACCTTTTGGGGGACTTTCTCAGAGTGGCTTACATCCAAACCATAATTGTCTTTATAAAGCTGCGACTCCACCTAGAAAGTGCACTTACATTTTTCTGGGTGGTCTAATGGCTATTTTCTCATTTTTTGAATTGTGGCACTTTCTTTTACAGGTGTGTGATGAATTTATTCTCCCCTTACTACCCTTAAGGGTCCCATACATAAAGAAACCTCCGAAAACCATTTTACAGACCATTATATGATCTAAACTTTCTATCGCTCCATCTCGCTGGCTATCATTGCACACTTCAGCTATCTCATATCTACACCAGCAAAGCTTTATATCACTTGCAGCTATCTTATTTGGTAGTTGCATCTGGTGATTTTGCTTCCCTCTCGGTATTCTTCCTTGCTGCCTCAAGTCACTAATCATAGAGCTGCTAGCCATACTTCCAGAGGATCAATGGCACCTTCCAACCTTATACTGCCACAAGGACTTTGGACTCCAGGAATCAGATTAGTGGTACTAACATATCCCATTGGGACAATTTTTTAGGGTTCTTACATTTATCATTAGATCATATGTCCTTCATTGCCCTAATATTTGTATTACTGGGGGTTTTGATCAACTATTTTCTCACGCATGCTGGATTGCATTTAGGGTTTCTATTTTTTGTATTGCATCCATTTGCATGCTCTTTCAAAATTGGGTTTCTACATCTGATTTACCCTAGGCTGATCTTATTATCCTTAGGGCATGTCCATCACACAAAATTCCTTCCGTGTCAGTGAAAACCCTTGTTCAGTCCTTTGCTTGCTCTTCTAACCCATCTTCCTAGCATTGCACCTTCGTTCCAGTTTTTACAATTACACCTAATTATTATGATTACACAATCCTAAAGGGTACAAAGTGAAATGTCATGCCAAGATGAAAGCAGAAAACAAATCCGAATAACAACCATGCACCATGCCACCTCTTCTAGGTGTTATCCTAAATTATTTCTTCCTTATGTGGCTATGTGTTCCTACTAAGTTAGCTTTTCCCTCCCCAGAGAATAGTAACAATCCTTAGGATTACTCATGTACAACTATCTTGTGTTTAACCTTAGGAGTTGTACTCCATAGAGAATTTCAAAAATTATTCAAAGATCTTTTATGGATGATTTTGTAACAACCATTAAGATTATTCATTTACAATTATCTTGTGTATAACTTTAGGCATTGTGCTCCATAGAGAATTTCAAGTATTATTCAAAGAAAGAAAGAAATTATATTAACATCCGCAGATGACCAAAAGTAGGTCAATGGGAATCAAGGATACGGCAGTTAACAATAGAAATTTCTAGGAAGAGAGAATCCTAGAAGCCAAATAAAGGAATAAAAGTACATAAGACAAAATAAAGCAGCGTCCCACTAACAAAGGTGGTAATGAAATCAATAAAAATAGCAATGGAGGGCAAACAGGAGCGCCCCCAAAAGCATCTGCTGATGAACCCTGAAAGGAAGCTTCATCGAATCTTTGTAGGTGCCTAATGAGGAGGAGCCCTCTAAGTCATCGATCAATGTGAAAAGATCTAATAGTGCACATCGGGAAGTACCCAATTATCCTATGCTTTAGCCTCCCTAAGTCATGTGCACATGCATTCCATCTTAAACTTCTTTTTAGGCCCTTGTAGAAGTCGGCTTGGGTGTGCATAGTGCCTAATTTAATTTCAAATATTTCCTATAAATAAATATGCCTACGAGTTCATTTAACAAGGAGAATACACAGAAAGAATAGTGAAAGAGCATACAGAGTACTATTTGCTTGCATCTCATACATAGGGACAAGGGTCTGCATCTTCATTTACACCAAACTGCTTGTTGACTTGCATGAATGTTGATTGCCAACTTGTCATCAAATAGGGGTCTAATTGAGGCAAACCCTTCATAACTACCCCTATTTTTATGCTCTTGCAAGGTCTCTTGGAGCGGATTAGAGCTTGGAGCAAGGAGAAGCGATTATAGAAATTTTGTGTATCAATTTAAGACTCTGAGAGAGGCTTGTGATCAGAAGATACAAAGTGTTCGCAAATTTTCAAAAGGATTGACACTATTGAGAAAAAGAAATGGCAATTCCAAGAAATCCGTAGCGAAGTTGAGAAAACAGGGGAGGTTTTTTATCACCTCAAACAGATAAACAAAAACCAAAAATCATTCTGGAAGTAGATCCATCCCAAGCTTTTTATGCCAATTATGGTGTGGCCAAAGAAATAGCAATTCCGAAAAATCCACAATGAATTTTAGGAAACTAAAAAAAAGTTTTTTATCAACTCAAGCAAAGGAACAAAAACCTGCAAGCATTTTGGAAATAGATTTATTTTCAAACATCTTCAACATTCGACAATGCACAAGCAAGAACCAAGGTATTCCTCTACGAAGCTCCTTTGTCAAGTTTCAAGCATCTTAATCTCAGTTTTGGCACATTTCAGAAATGTGTTTATTGCTATATTGTTGTATTTAGTTTAGATTTGTCTTGTGCGCATGTTTACATTTGTTTAGGGTACTTTTGTTAGCCTAACATCACGTTGTGTGCTTTTCCATTAAAACACATTGAAACCTCAAGATATAATAGAAATCCCATTATCAAACCCCAAAATCTACATGAACTACACCAATCCAAGATTCCACTTGACTGATGACTATCGAAGAAATTATGTGAAGGCTCACATTGGGCTGATAATGAGGCTTTATCCTCTCACTACAAGAACTCCAATCCATATATCTTCAACCAAATCTGTGGCCACCCATACAACTTAGTGGAGAAAAGGAAGCAATCAATAAACAATGGGAATTCTCATAATCTTATTATTACAATTATTATATTTCCACCATTAGAACCTTCTTTGAATATAGTCAATATTTTCCCCATGTATGACATAATCTACTTGATCCATGCACAGAAGACTCGCTTAGACCGTTCAAACAGAAAAAATGCAAGGAGATCTTGCAAATGCAATTGATCCAAGCACAAAAGACTTGCTTACGACCGTTTGAGCAGAAAAAATGCAAGGAGATTTGTCAGATGCACTAGCCCCTTTAAATACAAAATAGCCAATGCATGGAGTTTGAAAATTCCTTTAGTCATCTAGAAATCAATCCACCACTTAATGAAAAGCCTAAATGTATGAATGTAGATAGGTGTAAGTGCCTAGCATGGCTTAAGCCTTCAAGACTCATAAATGAATGTAGTCACACTCTACCCAATCTACCCAAAATCACAATTGTAGAGAACATATAAAAAGAAGATGAATAGAAAGGCAATATTGTGCATATACAGGCACCTAAAGCAAGACAACACAATCTTTCATTCATCTATGTTTGCAGAGTCTTGACCATCACATGTGGAGGTATTTATAAGAAGAGGGCGTTGTCTACCTAGGCACAACGTGTTATAGGATGTTGTTCCTTGATAGTCTTGCATTATTATCAAGTTATGTTATATTTCAGATGCTTAGACTTAGTGAAGGTTTAGGTCATGAGTTCAGGGTTTTTTGTAGGTTTGATATTTAGAGTTAGTGAAGGTTTAGGTCATGAGTTCAGGGTTTCTTGTGGGTTTGATATAAAGGGTGGTCTAACCCTAAAGAATGCATCTTTTTACCATTTCAACTTCTAATGTGTTAAAAAATTCTGCTCCTCGGATATTTGTGCTATTTTCTGTCGATCTCCACCATGGCACTCCACAATAGCTCCACCTTTTATTTTTTCCCAGGAATTAATTTCATGTATTAGCACATCTTTTAATTAAATTAGCAAGCTCCACTATATAGCAAAGACTTAATTTAAATTAAGAAATGGCCACCTTTAAAATTAAATAGCATAAGCCCCTTTTTTTATTTAAAAGCTTTTAAGTTTTTATGTATTTAAAAGGCCACGAAGGGCCATGCATGGAAGGCGTCTTAGCTTTATTTATCAAAAGAGGGGCCCACCTTGCTAAAGCTTTTAAGCTTTTGAATTAAGAAGGAAATCCATGAGTGGAATGCTAAAAGATGGAGATGCTATTTTTAAGGGCTACTTTGCATTTAGATATTAAAATATTTGGAGACATGTAAATTAAATGACAGTATTAAAAGCTTTTACCTTGGCTGCTCCACCCGGATTTTGAATCAGGAGAGCCTCTCTTTTATTCAAGTCCTCACTCCATGGAACTTTTTTTTCCAGCTCTTTGTGAGAGCCTCCACTATGAATGTTTTGCCTCAGCCATTGCTGTAATTTCATTTTATGTTGATTTCCAGCATTTTGTATATTGCAATTGTGTAGTTTAGTTCAGCACTTATATAAATTATGTGGTTTATTTCTGCTCTTGGTTCATATTTATGTGTCTTTTACCTCTTGCAAGCAAATTCTAAAATGACTGATTTGGATCTGTAGCAGTTGTTCTATGACAAGATCCTTCCTGAAACAAATTAGAACTAGACTGCAAATATGCAAAATTAAATCAGGAAATAAACAGAAACTAACGGATTATATTTAAAGAACGCAGAATTGCATTACAATTATCGCTGCCCTCTTTGAAGAGGCAACCTTCTCTAAGCAAGCTCATTTCAATACAATTCGTGGATGACTTCTCACTAGTCTAGACTCCTATTTATACTAATTTATCACAAATTAACTACTACTTCATGTGAATGTGTGATTATTACAATGGGCTTGAGGGGCATCTTACAAAGCATATGTGTCCGTAGCCTTTTATTAATGGAAAAATTTATAAAAATATGCTTAGGGCAAAGGGTCCTAACATGCCCTCCCCCTTATTAGCTTTTGCCCTCAAAGCTGCAGATGAGGAAACTGTTGTTGGATTTGAAGAAGAGGTTCCCAAGTAGCATCTTTTGGTTGCATCATGTGCCATTGTACTAGAACTTCAGTAATGACCCGATTGCAACGCTGACGAAAGCATCTGTCGAGTATAGACGCAGATGCTAAAAGAAGAGATCCTTTTGCATCAAGCTCTAGAAGCACTGTCTAGTTGGTGACATTCTGGCCAAGGACCATTTTTAAGCAAGAGACATGAAAAACAGGGTGCGTGCACGATGAAAGTGAAAGTTCCAACTTGTAGGCAACAAGGAAAATCCATTGGAGAATTTTATAGGGCCCATAGAATTTAGAAGTTAGTTTTTGGCAGCCTTTTAGCTTCAAAGAGGATTGCTTATAAGGTTGCAAGCGAAGGAAAACCATATCCCCAAGTTGAAAGGATCGTTCAGAGCAGTGTTGGTCTCCCTATTGCTTCATGCAATATTGTGCTAGGTGGAGATTATCCTTGAGGAGGCGAAGGATATTGTCAAGTGCACTAAGGGTAGTATCAACAGTCTGCCCTTGAGAGTTGCCTGGTATATATGAGAGAAGAGATGGCGTCTTTTGACCATAGATAGCTTCATACAGTGTCAACTTTGTGGTCGTGTGATAAGAAGTGTTGTACCACCATTCAACGAGAGGTAACCAATTTACCCATTGATGGTGTTGCTCCGCGACAAAACAACAAAGATAGGTCTCCAAACATTTATTGACAATTTATGTCTGGCCATCAGTCTATGGATGATATCCCAAACTCATTTTCAAATGTGTGCCAAGGCGCGTGAAAAGTTCCTACTAGAAATGACTCATGAAGGCTGAGTCACGATCTGCTACAAGGGAGGCGAGGATGCCATGAACAGAAAGATTTGATTAAGAAATGTCTGGTCTAAGGTGGAAGTAGCGTAGGGGTGGGCCAGAGCACAAAAATGAGCATATTTAGAAATGAGATCCACCACCACGAGAATGATTGAATTTCCTCCAAATTTTGGAAGGCCTTCTATCAATTCCATTGAAATGTCAGTCCAGGGACATTATAGAATGGGTAGTGGTTGGAGTAACCCAAGTGGTGCGATTGTTTCCCCTTTGTGGCGTTGGCAAGTATCACATTCAGCAACAAACATCTTGATATCCAACTTGATTTCTGAGACAAAAGAAATTGCAACAGACTCACTCATATGTGTTCAGAAAACCTGAATGGCCGAAGGGGAGGCATGCAACTCTTGTAAAATAGTCTATTTGAATTTGGAGCTTGGGATTAATAAAAGGCAACCTTTATATTGCAATGTTTGGCCACCCCAAGTATATATAGTGAGGTTTAGCAAAGGAATCAACATATAATTGGAAAATGAGTTGTTGGGTGGGGTTGTCATGATGCCACTCTTGTTGAATATCATGCAGCCATGTGGAAATGGGAATAAATACAACACACAATCATGTCTGTTCTTCAAACTGGCAAGAAAGGGCATCCGCCACCAAGTTTTTATTACCATTTTTTGTATGTGATCTCATAGTCATACCCATGAGTTTAGAAACCCATTTTTGTTGATCTGGTGAAGAGAGTCGTTGCTCTAGAAAATATTTGAGGCTTTGGTGGTCGATTTTGATGAAAAAATGTTGGCCTACCAAGAATGGTCGCCATTTGTTGACTGCATGGAGGATGGCCATCATCTCCTTGTCATACGTAGAGCGTACCAAATTGCACCTAGCGAGGACCTTGCTAGTGAAGGCAATGGGACGTTTGTCCTGCATGAGCACAACACCAAGCCCTATGCCACAAGAATCACATTCAATAACAAATGGCTTGGAGAAATCAGGCATGGCCAAGATGGGTGTGGTGCACATTGCTTGTTTAAGGCAATCAAATGCTTGTTCAAATGTTGTCGACCATACAAAGGAATCTTTCTTGAACATAGTCATCAATGGGGCTGAGATTTTACCGTCATCTTTAACAAATTTTCAGTACTAACCTGTCAAGCCAAGAAATCCATGTAGACTTTTGAGTGTCCTAGGTTTCGGCCAGTTTGTCATAACCTCAATTTTGGCGAGGTCAACACGAACACCATCGGATGAGACAAAAAGTTTGGTATTATGGAGTTCATCTAGGAGCTCATCTATTACCGGAATGGGAAATTTGTCCTTAATAGTGAGCTTGTTCAGTTTTCAAAAATCAAAGTGTAGCCGCCTGGAACCATCCTTTTTATGAACGAGCAAGACTGGGGAAGAATACAAGCTAGTGTTGGGTTGAATGACATCTGCTTGTAGGAGGTCTTGAACCGTCTTTTTATTTTTGGCCTTTTAAAGAAAGGGGTAGCAGTATGGCTGAATTTTAGGGGGTGCACTCCCTAGAAAAAGTTGGATGCAATGGTCTTCAGACCGATGAGGCAGCAATCCTGTTGGTTCCTCAAAAAATGTTGCATGCTTGACCAAAATATTTTGCAAGTTTGATGGTTGGCTAAAATCAATTGGGGAACCAGTGTGAAGAGAAAAGAGTTGGGCAACTGTTCCATAGGATCCATTTTTGATAAGTTTCTCCATGCGATGAGAGTTGATGATACTAATGGATCCAAGAAAAAGGCCTTTCAATGCATATTGATGTCCATTCTCAGAGAATTACATCCATACCTCAAAAAAATACCAAAGAATAGGTCCAAGAGTTCTTAGCCATTGGGCTCCCAAAACATCACATCCACCCAGTGGTAAAGCGAACATGTCAGTCCTAAAGGTTATAGTCTCCCACCGAAATGCATGCATTGCAACACTTGCCCTTCCAGGGCAATGTTTCACCATTGCCAATCATCACCTCAAAACTAGAACAAGGGTGCACAAAGCAGTCTACCTGCTTAGCCACCTAAGGGTAGATGAAGTTATGAGTGTTGCCTGAAGCAATAAGAATGGTGAGGGGTTCTTTCTTTGAAACCCCTTTTACACACATTGTTTGTGGAGTGTTTATCCCTGCCAAGGCATGCATGGAAATTTTTGGATGTAAATCCGAGGGCCTTGAATCGTCGATTTCCTGCTCCAACTCATCCAAATGGGAATCTATGGCATCCTCATATTCTTCTATATCAGGTGGGCAATCAACATCGAGTAGATACAATTTATGTTCAATGCATTTGTGGCCCCTAACCCAATCGTCATCACAATTGTAGCATAACCCCTTGTCGCAACATGCATGCATTTCTGCCTTGCTAAGACATTTGATGGGTGTTGCCTTGAGAGGGGGATTTGTGTTGGGGCGCTAGAAGGAAGATGGCTTGGAGGGTGCCCAATTGGAATTGCGATGTTGCGAAGTGATTTTGTCTTCTGCAAGCTTAGCTAAGCCCAAGGCTTCCAACATGGTTTAAGGTTTGAACATTTTAACCTCAGCTCAAATCTCATCCTTGAGTTTGTTGATGAATTAACTTTTGAAGAAATCGTCAAATAGGCCTTCAGTCTGATTGGCTAGTTTTTCAAACTCTGTTTGATATTCCTTAACTGTGCCAGTTTAACGAAGTTTAGTCAAGGCACCTGTGAAATCATCATAAGCACTAGGCCCAAAACGCAATAGCAAGAGTTTGGAAAAATCAACCTAATTAGAACTAGACTACAAATATGTGAAATTAAATCAGGGAATAAACAGAAATTGACTGATTATATTAAAAGAAGGCAGAATTGTATTACAAGTATGGTTGGCCTCTTTGAGGGCCTCCTTTGAGCAAGCTCAATTCAATACAATTTGTGGATGACTTATCACTAGTCTAGACTCCTATTTACACTAATTTATCACTAACTACCACTCCCTGTGAATGTGGGATTATTAGAATGGGCTTGAGGCACAGCGTACAAAGCATATGCATCTGTAGCCTTTTATTAAGGAAAGAAATTACAAAAACATGGTTAGGACAAAGGGTCATAACATTATGTGCATGTTTTCCTTTGGATGGGTTGAGGATACACTAATCTGGTGCATCACCCTTTTATTGTTTTGTTGTATTTTTTTGTTCTCCTCGCCTTTTTCACCCCCAATTTGTTTAGTATAGCACTAGAGTAGGAGCCAACCTCTCAATCTCGGAGGTGGTTTCATTGTAATTCCAACACATTGGAACTTCGTCTCTATTCTACTAGTAGGTTTTCAGCTATCAACATAATGTAAACAGATAACCCCCATTTTGTGAGAACAATTGTGCTATAGATGGATTTGTAGATGCAATCCACTCTCGGGTGAGTAGGTGCCCCCATTTTTCCGTTTTATCACTTATTCTATTTATATTTGTTGTTTTGTTTTCTGTTGTCATTTGGAATGCAGCAAGTGGTGTCAGAGCTTTAGTCAATTTTTGCAGCCGCTTTCAAAATGTCGAGGGGAGTTTATCCAAGAAACAATTCAATGTTCGTAACCAAGGATAAAATGTCAGGGAAACCCCCAGAAACAATAAACATGCTCCGATCCCTACTGAGTCAGGATCTTGCTCTACCAATTAGAACACATGTGATTACTTCTTGTATTAGCAACTAAACACGGAATTATACCAGAATCAATAAGTAACTAGAAATATGAAACAACACAGGAATATGAGAGACAATACACAATTGTATTAATAATCACTCAGAAGAATATACAATAAGGAAGATGCCACTTCTTCCTCCACCTCAAAGGTTTGCCACGCCTCAAGACCTTCTTCCCTCTCTCTCTTGGTCCCAACAATCAACTCCAATACAGAATTGATGTTCACCTCTCCAACCAGTCAGTAACACGCTGCCAGTTCACCAAGTACACAACCGTACTCCAAGTAGATCCCCTGCTCTCTGCTGCTACCTGCAAATCACTAGACCTTACTCACCATGTAGATATCTCTACACCCCTGAAGAACCCTTGTCCTTGCCTCACCAAGTCCTTATGATTCTTCAACCAGTACCCCGGTGGATCAGCTCCTTGACCTTGCAGACCTTGCAACTCTCCCTGATCATACACACTCAGCGCCCCTTTGGAACTAGGAGGAGCTACACTAGCTCTCTCTAAAAGCTCTATGGCTTTCTAGCACACTTTTACAATACAATCATGAGTCCATATATAGATCTCATCCAAACAATAATTAGACAATAATACAATAATTAAATCCGCACCTCTCAGTCTAAAAATAGCTCTAAACATGCAAACACTTGGTTCGTCAACCAACTGCCCGTAATATACTCGCAGCTCGAACCACAGGTGACCGACGTCGGTCCCTGACTGCCTGGGGGTGCCGACGTCGGCCGATCCATGACCGACGTCGGTTGCCTTCCTGTCTCCCTCCTGCCGTTGTCGGTTGTCCTGACCAACGCCGGTGTCTGTGACACTCCGCAACTCTTCTGCAACCTCCATAACTTCTCCTGTTTGCATCCTGGTGAAGCTTTTAGCTCCACAACCTAACATAAAATAAAGGGAATATTGTTTGAGTTCAACAAGCAAGTTCGAAAGGAGATTCGTTCCATGGGAAAGTAGCAGCAAGAGCAACAAGATGTTGAAGAAGAGGAATCAACCCTAGGGGAGTTTATCCAAGAAACAACTCGAAGTTCATGACCAAGGATGAGATAAAGGAGTTATTGTTTGAGTTCGCCAAGGAATTTTGAAAAGAGATTCGTTCCATGGAAAGCCAGCTACAGCAACTGGATGATAAAGAGGAGGATATCAACCCTAGGGAGGATCCTAAGCATGACCCACAAGTTCGAAAGGTGATTCATTCCATGGGAAAGCAACAAGAGCAACAAGATGATGAAGAGGAGGAATCAACCCTAGGGGGTTTATCCAAGAAACAACTCAAAGTTCGTGACCAAGGATGAGATAAGGGGGTATTGTTTGAGTTCGCCAAGGAATTTTGAAAGGAGATCCGTTGCATGGAAAGTAGCCAGAGCAACGGATGATAAAGAAGATATCAACCCTAGGGTTGATCCTAAGCATGACCCACTAGATGAGGAAGAGGAAGAAAGCTCGCAATGCCCCTCTTTTAACTTACAAATGAAAATCCTACAATATGGCTTTGGAGGTGGGACAGAGGTCCACACATCATTGAGCAAGCTCAAACTAACCTTTAGGGTACAAAATAATAAAAAGAAAGATGACAAGTTAAATGTGGCCCTACAACGTTTGGACATCGTCTATGTTGTTTGGGTACGGGTACGCGGGTACGTCATTTTTCAAAAACCTTGATTTGGATACGTTGTGGGTACGTCTGTGTATATATATATATATATATATATATATATATATATATATATATATATATATATATATATAGTATATTACTCATTTTTTTAGTAAAACACTTGAAACTACATAGTGTGAAAATATTTGTCTATAAATGATAAAACACTTAAAAATATATAATATTCATTCATTCATTACTTCAAAGACAAGATGTACATTCAAATCTAGAATAAATCATCTCGATTGTCCACAAAATCATGAATGCCACTCCCATTATTTTTCAACTTTATCATTTACTGACACTTTCTCTCACAAGGGCTCATCGGTGCATTGAATCTCACGAGTGCATGCCTTAAGGGGTGCACAGGGAATGGGGTGGGATCGGCTTGTGGCACTTTGCCAAAGATATTCTCATACTATTCTATCACGCATACATCCCTTCATGCAGCCTTCATACCTCCTATGATGTCTCCTTGAAATCTTGAAACCCTGAAATATGGCTAAGTTTGAAACCCTGAAACCCTGGAATCTGACTAACTCTTAAATATGACAGGATCCTCCAAAACCTAGAATTTGCATTATAGCTCCTAGCAGTCCGAAACCCCTGTCAAACATCCTGAAAGTATATAAATAAAATATAACTTAAAGTATAAGTTTACATCTATACGGTTGGGTTCGGACTGGATTTACATTTAGGGTTGCTTAGTTTTTAGGGTTTTTTTTTTTTAAGGATTTTCTGAGGTTTTTTTTTTTAAAAATTCGCCATTTTTCTGCTGGAATCCCTCGAGTACACGCCGGGGACGTCCCGGGTACTCTCGGAGGCTCCCGGAGGCGTGCCGGACGTTTCCGGCACACCGACAGGCGCCTCCAGGAGTACTCGGGACGTCCCCGTGCCAAAGGCATCTCCGAACAAGAGGCGTCGGGCCGAGGGGCGTATCCCTGCAACACAGGACATCGTTGCCCATACGTGGGGAGAGAGGGGCTTTACAAACCTTGATAGGTAGTTTGCTAATCTTTCCAATGCTATAACTCGAGCAAATTTTAAATGATATGGGTCATATGATAGCCAGTTAATGCACGTGTTTTACAAAGTTGTCTTTGGAGGATTACACAGAAATATTCCAAGTTTTGGAGTCCAAGCCCAAAGTCTCTTCGAATTTTGTGCAAAAGATCTATTTTTCTAATTTGCGGGCAAAGATTCGAATAGAGGTAACATGTTTGAACCCAAAATCTTATGAAAGGACTATTATTGTAGCTAGAAGAGCAGAAAAACATGTTGATGCCCTAAACAATAAAATGGTGGGAAGTACATTTTGGAAATCTTTTACTTTTGATAGGAAACCCAAGGACAAGGGAAATTTTTAGTATTCATTTCTTAAAACCCTTAGATGTCAACTACCCCTATATCCGCTACTATAAACCCCTATCGAATTGTATTCAACCATGGAGCAAAGGTCATGTAACACAAAAAAGTTTTATATCACAGAAACGTGTCCATCTAAACCAATTTCAGACCCTGATAATGAGGGTACCCCCGATCAACCTAATCCAAAGTGTGCACCAAAAAACATGTCTCCTTTTGTAGTCAAAATAGGGGAACCACCAATGTCACTTTCTGCCATGATAGGATTGGACCGTCTAGACACCTTCAATCTTTTCTCGTGCCATGAAAGCCTGGGTGTTGGTCATGGTTAATCCAGGAAGTACACTTAATATTCTATATAAGAAACAAGTATAAACTAGGCCTCCATTTAAACACCTCTACGAGTTTTTCCATTCGGGTTACAGGGCATAGAAGCATTGATTGCCTAGTAGTAGTGCATAATGTGGAACTTTCAATGGCAGATTATGCCCTCCAGAATAAATTCTATGTTGTTGATATTGGGGGAGCAGATGTTTTGGGGCTTCAGTGGTTATACTCCTTAAAACATACTCCAATAATCAGGAAAGATTCTTGACATGAAAGCAAAGAGACATTGACTATACGATCATGCCTTTTACCCCCAAGGGCAATGAAAATGATTGATTCTAGTCAAATGAACACAGTTTTGAAAAAGGGTCATTTTTGATTTGTCTCATCCTTATTGTATGGATGTAGACTCTTCTATCTGACATGAACACGTCCTATGGATTTCATAGCTACTTTGAAGCGCTTGCCACCTGACAGAAAATTGGAATACATCATTGAGCTTGACCCTACTATGGGCCCATACTATCAAATATTTTGCCCTCGAGGGTAATGAAAACAGTTGACTCAAGTCAAATGAACAAAATTTTAAAGGGGCATTTTTGGTTTATGGATCACCCTTACTATATGGATGTAGACTCTTCTATCTAACATGAGCAGGTCCTAGGGATTTCATAACTACTTTGCAAATATTAGGTAGTTTTCCAAGATCTATTGAAGCACCCGCCACCTAACAAGGAATTGAAACACATTGTTGAGCTTGACCATACTATGGGCCCAACTATGGTACACCTGCGCAGATACATGCATTTTCGGAAATCTGAGATGGAAAATTTTGTAATCAAACTCTTGGAGGCCGATATCATCATTCCTAAAGAGTTTGTACGTTACTCTAGTGGTTCTCACCAAGAAGGGTGGGTCGTATAGACTCCATATTGATTATAGGGCCTTGAACAAAATCACAATTAAAAATAAATATCATGAGCCAAGGTTTGATGACTTGATGATTTGATGAGGCGAAGTATTTCTCAAAGACAAATCCCATGTCTAGATACTATAAGATACTAGTTCTGATTCAAACCAGGAGAAGACTACATTCAAAACCCATGAGGGGCACTACCAATTTAGGATCATGCCTTTTGGTCTTAGCAACTACAACTACATTTCAGGCACTAATGAACAAGGTATTCAGTAAATTCCTATATAAGTTAGTCCTTGTATTTCTTGATGATATCCTTGTTTACAACAATTCATTGGAGTCCCATAATGAGCATCTAAAAAACGTTTTGGCAATCTTCGCTAAAGAGAAGTTGTATGCCAAGCCTTATAAGTGTGAATTCACTAACGCGTCTTATGAATCCCTTGGTCACAATAATTTGTTGCGGGGTGGTGCACTAACCCTACAATGATCAGGGTCATATGTGACTGGCCTGTGCCCAAGACTCTTAAGAAACTACATGGTTTCTTATGCTTGGCAGGATTCTATAGTAGATTCATATGGAACTACTACACAATAGCCCATCCTTTAACAGACCTTAGCAAGAAGGATTCCTTTAGGTGGTTCATTGAGGCACAAAAATCATTTGAGGATCTCAAACAAGCTCGTCTCTACTCCAATTTCAAGGACTTTTGATTTCTCCAAGTCCGTTGTCATTGAGTGAGATGCTTCTAGATCTGGACTTGGTGCAGTACTTTCTCAAAATGACCATCCCATTGCATTTGAAAGTAGGAAATTTAACGATAGGGAATGACAAATGTCAACATTTAACAAGGAGATGTTAGCCATCTTGCAAGCAATGGCCAAATGGCATCACTTTCTCTTAAGTGGGATGTTATTTATTAAGATTGACCATCTGCACTTGTTGACTCGGGGAACCTTAAAAGAGGAGCAGCATAAGTGGATTTGATCACTTATAAGCCTATGACTTTGAAATCCTTTATCAGAAAGGGAAGGAGAATGTAATGGTAAATGCACTATCACGCCTAGAGGAATCCCCTATCTTTCATACCATCTCCATAATCAACCTGCTTGGATACAAGATTTACTACATGACTACGCAATTCACCCTCCAACAACCAAGCTCATACAAGACATTGAAGATGGGACAAAAGCTAAAGCTTAGTCTAATGGGAATGACCTCATATTTTTTAAAGGATGCATTTACATAAGTGGAAAATCCCCCTTCGTTCAAACTGCACTTGAGTAAGGGCATGTGTCTCCATTTCCAAGCCATGTTGGATTCTAAGAAACTACATAAACCATCGTCTTTAATTTTTTCTAGAAAAATATGGAGTCGAGCATTTTGTAATTTGTAGCTGAGGGTAACGCCTACCAACAGAATAAGGTCGAGAGTGTTCCTTACCCAGCACTTGTGCAACCGAACGTTGTACCAAAGCAAAACTAGGAAATTGTGATAACGGGCTTTATCTAAGGTCTTCCTAACTTTGACGGTAACGATAACTTTTTTGTAATGGTAGATCGATTGACTAAGCATGCTCATTTAATTCCTACGAGGAAGGCAAGAAACAATGGCCCTATGGTTGCTAAATTGTATTTCAAACATGTTTAAGCTACATGGTATGCCAAAGAAGATTATTTGTTATCGAGATTGGATATTTCAAAGTCAATTTTGGCAAGAACTTCTCTGTAATGCAAGGGTTATATTTAACATGAGCATTGCCTGCCATCCCTAAACTGATGGTCAAATAGAGGTGGTGAACAAGTACCTAGAAGGGTGCTTGAGAATGCATGCAAGGTATAAGCAAAGCAAGTGGGTGGAATGATTCCATTTGGTTGAGTACCAATACAAACACCACATATCACTTTGCCATCAGAATGACACCCTTTAAGTACCTATAGGGGTACAAACCACTATCACCATTAGATTGGGTAATTCAAAGGGGCAAGGTACTAGCAACAGAGGAAGCAATGGAGGAGATGCAAGAAACTGCAAATTTTGAAGAACCCCCTGAGAATAAGTGCCAATAGGATGAAGCAATAGACAGATCAACACAAGACAAAGACAACTTTCGAAATCAGGGACATGGTATTTGTTCATCGATAACCATATAACCAAGCCACGTTTAAACATGCAGGTAAGCAAAAGTTGCAACCAAAATATTATGGACCATATAGGGTAAGAGCAAAGGTGGGCCAAGTTGCATGTGCACTGGACATAGCAAACAAGGGAAGACTGCATAATGTCTTCCATGTATAATGTTTGAAGAAGATAGGGATGCATATTGTGCCACAAACAGAACTTCCTATCGTAGATGGAGAGTTGGTGTTGCAACTAAAGTGTATTGACAGGGAAGAGGTAAGATAATTGTTGAATTGGTTTTGTGTGAATATTCAAAGGTCAAGTGGAAGGAGCTACCAATAGACTATTTAACCTTGGACACAGGATTCTGATGGCAAGCATCCAATCTTGCCACGTTGCTAAGAAGAAAACAAAAATTGAGGGCCTTTATTCATATGAAAAGAGGGTTTTCAAGGCAAGCATTAAAATCTTTCAATTCCGAGACGCATGCTTTTCAAGAAGTTCATTGATTATTGTCGCTTGGAGGCTTTACAAGACAATTCTTGGGCAGTTTCATACTTCTCTGTTTTTTTGACTTTGTGAAGAGTACCATTGGACTCAAGCAAGGATGTGCTCTCTCACCAACCCATTCAACATCTACATTGATGAGTTGGAGGAATTTCTTCAACACCATACCCATATGGGTGATGGTTGTTTTTTGCATGAGGTGCTTCTAGCTATGCTTCTTTTTGCCAACGATATTGTCCACCTATCACACTCTGTCCAGGGCTAACAACGGAAAATTGATGCCCTTACTCATTTTTGCAAACTCTGACAGCTTGTGGTCAACCTTAGTAAAACTAAAGTCAAGATCTTCAATATCTCCAAAAGCTCTCTCCAAATCCCAATTTTTCTACAAAGGGGACTTCTAAAGATCACATCGGCATTCACTTATTTGAGGGTCCAATTTTTTGGCCCATGCTTTAGCATGAAGTCTGCCTCTCATCTGCAGCATTGCAAGGGGTATGCCTCTCTGTATTAGAGCATCAGTGTTTCCAAATCCACTTCCAAGACACTCCTGAGTTACGCCTTTTTGATGCAATCCTCAAACCTACAATTTTATATGGTTCAGAGGTATGGGGACCATAGTTACGAAGTTCAAAAATCTGAATCCGTTTGGGAGGGGAAAAAAATCCGAAATACGGAATTCTTGAAAAAGATCGAAAAAAAATTTGGAAAAATCTGGTTCATAATATATGTGTGTATAGATATATAGATGCAAAACTATTTCAATATATCAAATAATAAACACATTTAATGAATGTAAATCACAATAACATTCACAAATATTTCAATCTACCAAAACACATTAAATGAATGCAATCACAAATTTTATTAAATATACCAAATTTAATAAAAAATTTAACATGCGCTGGTAAACGATTTACAAAATAACTTGAAAAATGCAATTTTATTATATATTACAAACAAATAATTTATTTGTAAATTTCAATAATATTAAAATTTAAAAAAATTATAAGATCTACAAAAATATGCACTAAATAAATTATTATAAGTTTAAAAAATTATATAACATAAAAATATCAAACTAAAATTAATAGACTATTAAAAAAATTAATATCACAATTTAATTAATTTTAATTATTTGTAATATATAATAAAATTTAAATTTTAAAAAAATAATAAAAGTTATATAATAAAGTTATAAGTTAGATAACTTATATAAAATAAAAATATCAAAAAAATTATAGACTATAAAAAAAAAATTAATATTACAATTTTATTAATTTTAATTAATTTGCAATATATAATAGAATTTTAATTTATTCCTTTTAAAAAAAAAACCAAAAAATATATAATCTAAATAAAATTCATATAAACTAAATAATATAAAAAAAAAATTATGGTTTATAAATTTATAAATCATAACCTAAAGTGAAAAATCTAAACCTACATGCTAAACTAAATAGGACTTATAAAATATTAAAAAGTTAACAAAAACTAAATAATATAAAATAAATTTTATAGTTTGTAAAATTATAAATTATGAACTAAAATATAAACCTAAATGCTACATAAAATGAAATGTGAAGCTACTGGAGCATTGTCATCATCAATGTCATTGGTCTGCTCATTGCCCAGTGACAATCAATCAATCTTTGGTTGACCCAATATTCGTTGCTAACCAATCATTGGTCCTGTCGTGGCCCAATTATGCTACTGCTTTGTCGCGAGGATATTGTTCCCTACTACGAAGATGTGCAGCCAACTATGCCTTGCTATGAAGACGTCCAACAAATTGTGCCCTCCCGCCTGCAACTGTGAATCCACCCAATGCGGTTGACAGTCACTACAATGCAAAGTAGACCAAATTGTGCTCTTCATATGGTTCTCTGTGTGGTTTGAGACGCTTCATTTTAGGATTTTTTTTCATTTTTTTTAATATTAAAAAGGTTGACCAAACTAGACCAAATTAATCCAAACGACTCAAAAAAATCGAATCGAACTGCATTCGGCCCAAATCCGATCGAACTTGGTAACTATGGTGGGGACCTAGCTTGGCGGCCATTGACTAGGCACGTATTGTGAGGGTCTAAACTCTCATGTTATAGCACATGATCCTTTGCAAGCGGACAATTCCTCAGCGCATCGTCCAAGATGAATTTCCTACCCAACTGCTACATCTTGATACTATCTTCAAGCTTACTTTCTAAATTCATAGACTTAGGTCCTTGGGGGACTCCGCGTTTGGTCGTGAGAGATATCCATACTTAGCACTTTGATCTTCAGAGAGAATTGCTTCACTAGTCCCCACCAGCGGTCGGCATTGTTGGTACTTTGAGACTAGGTTGTTCCTTTCAATTGGCATTTCTATGGATCGGCTACCCCCTTTCATGTATTCCCTAGACACTCCGACCCCACCCCCTCCGCCTGAGCTCCTTTCCACAAAGGATGTCATCACTAGAGCTACTAGAAAGGACATCTACAAACAGTATATCCAAGCTACCTAGATCTCTAGCACCATTGGTCCCACAACTTGAAGTTTCCCCTTGGCCAAATGAGAGTGTGTTCTCACCAATTACAGGTTGAAACATGTCACCACATTCTCCATCTGAATCGGATCTTCTATCTTTGCTCCTTCCACGAGGTGGAGACCAAGGAACACTTCATTTTCAGATGCCCCATTTACTATGAAATCCGAGGAAGACATCACTGACTCAATAGGGACTTAGCCAACACATTATCCACTTTCTTTAGATTTCCAGACCAATGATGCCTAGCTCATTTTCTTCGCAAGGTCATCACCCTTCAGCACAGAGCCCCACAGGGGAAGCCTAGAGGCTCTAGAGCCCCCATGTTGATCACCTTTCTTCCAATCCATCCAGGTGATTGGCAACACTAAGCGTCCTTTGGACACCGGTGCATCACACATCAAAGTCGATAGATCAGTTAGGTAGCACTTCTCTCAGCATATCATTACTACTCAGATCCCCCAGTCTACTCTCCCTTAGCATCGTGACTCTGCTTCTTCCCATCAGCATGGCTCTACCCCTTTTCAACAACATGGATCTATTACTTACTAGTCACCCCAAGACCATAGGGGCATACTCACATTACGAGATTCTTTTGTATTACGGGAAATACATTGGCCTTGGATGTTAGGGGAGATTCTAGAGGAAGAGCTTTGTTCCCCCTAGGATCTCCCAACCTGGCCCCTCTGGGTACTCCCCAAGGAACACTATTAAATCTTTTCACAATGATTGATGATGGATCAAACAGCTCCTACACTTCAAGAAAGACAAAGATTTTTTATGAGGTCTTCCAATCTTCATTAGCACATGCTTTTGGGGGCTCTTGTTCGCCTCCCATTGCTATTTGGATTGGTTCCATTACCACCTTTGTTAGTAGCACACTGCTTTACTTTGTCTTATGTACTTTGGCTTCTTGGTTTCTCTTTCCTTTAACTATTTATCATTAACGGTTGTATCCTTGAGTCCCATTGACTTGGTTTTGGTCATTTGTGGACAGTAATATAATTTCTTTCTTTTTCTTTTTTTCTTTCTTTCTTTCTACATTTTTGGAAAACATGCCTAAAAATGAAAAGGGAACGTCAAGAGTTTTTTTTTAAAACCCATCCTCATTCATGTATTTTGTTAAATATTATTATAGGGCGTGTTGGTTAAAGCTTCCTTTTATGATGTAGGGGTCTTGGGTTCCATTCCTGGTGCATCCTTCGCATGTATTAAAACTCAAGGTGCAAAATTTTGCACCTGGAAGGTCACCCATGCTAGTACTACTCTAGGTTGAATGCGCTCAACTTCAGAGTTTTTACTAGTGTTGAGAAAAACATATATTATAGGATGTCGTCCCTTTTTAGTCTTTGCATTGCTATTAGGTTATGTTATATTTTGGATGTTTAGAGTTAGTAAAAGGTTAGGTCATGAGTTAAGTAAGGTTTCATGTGGGTTTGATATAAAGGATAGAAAACCCCTGAAAAATGTTATCTTTTTACCATTTCAAATTCCAATGCAAACAAAGAGCCATCATTATGTGAGAATTATTGTCTTATAGACAGAATTGCAGATGCAATCCACCCTCGAGGGAGCATGTGCCCCCAATATTCTGTTTTATCACTTATTCTAATTTATATTTAAAGTTCCATTTTTTGTTGTTATTTGGAACGCCGTTGAGGGACAAGTCTGAAAAAGGGACAAATTCATAACACCCCAACAATCCCACAACATTCACTTTCCTCCCATAGTTACAAAGTTTGGAAATCCGGATCCATTTGGGAGGGCGAAAAAATCTAAAAATTCAGATTTCTTCAAAAAGTTTGGAAAAATTCGATCTGGAATATATACATGTGTGTGTGTGTGTGCGTGAATTGTTTTGTAAATATGCAAAATTGACAAATACAACGAAAAACATTAATAAAGTCATTAAATGGTAATATTTTATAATATCTATGGTTTATGGGCATTTTTTTCCTCAAATAACCTAAAACATAAAAAACTAAAATAAAATAAAAATTTGGAAAAAAATAGGGCCAACCCGGACGAATTTATCCAAGCCAGCCAAAAAAATAAATCCGGCCAGATTTTGTGCAAATCCAGCTGGATTGGTAACTATGCTTTCCTCTGACCCTTTTTCACTCATGATCTTTCAACAATCAAAGAAATGAATCAGACAAGAGAATGCTTATCCACAACACTCAGCCTTCTCTTTTTCTCTCACCCTCTCTTACAATATTTGTCAAGTAATATAAAGAGAGACATTCAGACACAACAATAACCATTTATGCTTGCTTCTATAATTATGAATGATGCAGATCAGTAGATGCAGAACTTATCCTCATATTTTCTATTCATTAAGGGGCAACCAACTAAACCTTCCAGTAACAATGCAGACCCTCCATACTATATACCTAATCACAAGATTCGGCGAATTTTAACCTAAAAATTCGAAAATAACCGTCTTTTTAAGTCTTAAATAAGTTTGAATAAATTTGTCAAAATTCAGTCAAAAATCACAGCCAAAAACCCTAAAATTAGTATTGGCAGATAGCATGAGACAGTAAAATGCAGCCAAGAAAATACATTCATGGGCAATAAAATGTTTCTTAGCCGAGTAAAGCATTCACGAACACCATCGGAAAAACTCCACAAACACCAGCATGAGCTCCTGTGAATGTTTTTTAAAAAACTCTATCATGAACATCCACAAACACCATGATGCACTAGAGTGAGCTTCCCCAACACATGCATCTGCTCCTCCACGCACGACCTGACGGGTTTTTATCTTTTTATCTCTATTTTTTTTTTTTTTTTTTAATGTTTAGCTTGTATTTATCTTTTTAATTTTACTTTCTACTTTTTTATTTTATATTTTCTCTTTATCAAATTATTTTATATGTATTTTACATTTGGTTCTTAATTTTTATAAATGTTTTAAAGTTTTTGTTATTTATTTATAGATTTTTTAATTTTATATTTTATATTTAATTTTATTTTTTGTATTTTTTTTTAATTTTGAAGTTTGGTTTTAAATAAAGAATATTTTATATTTATTTTTAAAATTATATATATTTATATTTAAAAAAAACTATAGTTCAAATTTAATGGTGATTTTTTTTCGAACTCTATCCATTGGCAAACGTGAACCGAATTTTATCCTCGTCAAATTCGAACTTGAACTCGAACCTTTTGACTTAGCTATAAACCAAGTTAATGTAAACACAAGAATACTATGTACATGCAAACCCTCTCTCTCTTCCCCCTTTTTTAATAAAACCACTGCCATCCTTGTCATTATTCATGCAAATGTATAGAAAAATAGCACAATCGCAGACTTCTATTCTTCACTTTCTCTCATGAATTTATAGAGGACGCGATTTTATATAATAGGTTTATCATATTATCATAGGTTGGAAATGTTAGTAAAAAAGCTGCCCCCATTGGTGGAGAATCAGCCATAATAACCTAAGTCTATAATGGTCTTTTAAAACAAGTCATATTATAGATTTCTACTTAAACTACTTAACCCACTCCTTTTAGTCCTTCAATCTATGATGATGGTATTGATAGGCCCTGCCTCTTCCTCTTTTTCCTCGTCAAAGTCAAACACATCAAAGACTGCAGGGGAGAGAAGAGGGATGGAAAGAGATGCCACAATGGTCCTTATGCATGTCTACAAATATTATAGACTCCTTGTGTTTTCATTGACTTGATAACAGGTCCTACCATGATTAATTTTACAATTTACATCTGCTACCACCACATTTTTGTTCACCTAGAATGAGGTCCCCACTACTACCACCAAGCTGGTTGAAGAAAGGTCATGTACCGCAGCATATGTATTCCTTCTCCAATATGTTGTTCTTGGGTCTTTCATCATTAATTTCACCAGTTGTTGGATCGTGACAACATCCTACGCATGCAGCTCCCTACCAACCTTTACACAATCCATAATCCATCCTCTTACTACATCCTATTAAATTAGTCGATACAGAGTAGTGCAAAATTCTTCCATGAGATTGTCTGTGTTGGCACTTCTCTCTCCCGGCTTGGGCCTTCCGTAACCAACACATTTCTCTCAATTAACTAGAGTTGCAAGGGGGGAGCCATTATGTAAAAGTCTACTAGATTCCCGGGGAGAATCGACTCTCTCCCTGCCTCTCATCGTTTCTTTTCCTAGAAACAAAGCCTAGAGTCGGGTCATGACTGGAGGCAATGAAGATGCAGTTCACCACCTTTGCCTAAACCTCAATTACTGCCATAAGACTAACGGTGATTGTAAAAGAAACGAGATAATAAAGGAAAAATCAAACTGCACCTATCACAGCCATTGCCCTCGCAAGCCTGTCGTATCAAAGGCTTGTGGGGACTGAATGCCATGTGTGCAGGCTTTGATTATGCAATCTTAAATTGTTGGAACTTTGGTGTCACTGTTACTCAAGTTCAACAATGAAGGTGGATTATTCCCATACAAAACCTCGAATGGACTCATACTTATTGACACAAGATGGGTGGTATCATACCAATTTTCTGCTAGGTGCAAGCACCGAAGCCACACCACGTGTAGATATCTCACACAGTTCTGCAAATAACCCTCCAAACTTCTATTTACAATTTCTGTTTGTCCATCAGTTTGAGTGTGATAGGTACTACTGAAAGATAAAGTGGCACCAGTCAATAAGTTCCTTCCAAAATTTGATAGTTAATTTTGAATCCCTATCATTAGCATTTTTTTTGGGAAGCCTGCATAATTTATAAATGTTTTCCATAAACACTATTGCAATTTGATGGGTTTTATAAGCATTGTTGATAGGAATGAACTAAGCAAAATTGACTAATCGATCAACAACCACCAAGAGGCAATCTTAACCACTTTCTTTAAAGAGACCTATGATGATGTCCATACTGATGGACTCCCATTTCTAATGGTTGAAGCAAACTTGGACTTCTAACCATGTCCACCTTGTTTCTTTGGCATTGTTCACAAGCTGCTACAAAGTTACGGACGTCATTCTTCAACCCTTTCCATTTGAAGGCATGCCTAACTTTTGCAATATTTTCAAAGAACCTAACATGTGCAGTCAATAGAGAAGAATGACTTTCAGTCATCACCTTTGTTTCAGATTTTGATTTGAGACTCAAAACAACTCCTCCTTGGTGATAAATGAGCCCATTGGGGAGCAAAATCCTGCCGTCCTCAGCCCTAGCTGCCTGCTGATACTCCAACAATGCTGCCAACTCATCAACCATGGCATACTCTGACTCAATATCATGTTGCCAGTTTGGAACAGCTGCTGAAATAGACTGAATTCTAGGAATTCTGGATAAAGCATTTGCTAAAGCATTTTTGTTACCTTTGCAACATTGAATATTAAAATCATACGCTTGTGACTTGCTCGCCTACATAGATTGCTGCTCATGGAGGTCGTGTTATGATAGAAAGTACTTCAAGCTAGTATGGTCGATCTTAACAATGAATTTGCCACAAACTAGATATTGTTTGAGCTTAGCCAAAATGCATGCATTGCTGCTAGTAGCTCCTTATCATAAATAGATAACAACTTCTCATTGTCAATTACCTTATGGCTCTCAAAGGCAATGGGTATGCCCTTCTGCATCAAAACTGCTTAAGTCCCAATCAAAATGCATCACATTCAACAATGAATGGCAAAGAGAAATATGGAATCGCCATGTTGTGACAAGTGCACATTATTTCCTTTAGATTTATGAAAGCTTTGCTAGTTGGATTTGACCGTTCGAATCTATCTTACTTGGTCAAATCTATAAGTGAAGCAGCCAAGTGAGAAAACTCCTAGATAAAACGTGTATGATAACTAGATAATCCTAGGAACCCTCTCAGCTGAATAAGCATCTTTGGCTTTGGCCATTCCTTAATTGCCGGAATCTTGGATTCATCTACTTTGAATTTGTCGCCAGAGATAATATGTCCCAAATAAAGTAGTTCAGGTGCGGTAAAAACACGCTTTCTTTTGCAAATAAATTATTAATCTCCTTGCCATTGAGAACAACCTCAAGGTGGGCTAAGTGCTTCTGCAAATTCTTCCTATAAACCAAGATATCATCAAAAAATACCAAATCAAACTTACGGAGGTAAGGATGAAACACCTTATTCATGGTAGCCTGAAAAGAAGTTGTTGCATTTGTGAAACCAAAAGGCATGACTGAAAATTCACAATGTCCATGGTGTGTCCTAACTGTCGTTTTGTGTTTATCTTCAGGTCTCATCCTAATCTGATCGTAGCCAGATCTAGCGTCAATTTTGGAGAAGATAGTCACTCCATACACCTCATCAATCAACTTGTCCACTCTAGGAA
This sequence comes from Torreya grandis, assembly GCA_037957365.1. Taxonomy (NCBI): domain Eukaryota; kingdom Viridiplantae; phylum Streptophyta; class Pinopsida; order Cupressales; family Taxaceae; genus Torreya; species Torreya grandis. Next base: position 401,282 of record JARHVA010007037.1, read on the forward strand.
CAGGAAATCAATTCTTTAGAGTCTTATTATTTAGGGCGCGAAAATCAATGCACATGATAAAAGAACCATCCTTCTTTCTAACCAATACCACTGGTGCAGCAAATGGGCTCTTGATTGGAACAAAATGCTGTCAAGTAGTTCCTGTACCACATTTTCAATTTCGTCCTTAAATAAGTTGGGATGTTGATAAGGGGTGATCATTATGGGTTTTGTGCATTTTTCCAGCTCTACAACATCCTATTGACCCCTATTAGGTGGAAGACACTTGGGAAGGTCACCAAATACCACTTGGTACTGCTGTAACATTTGTTGTACTATATGCTCTATTTTCTGAACTAGCTGAAGTATACAAGCCCTTTAAACTGTTAAAACTGATTACATAACATGGGTTGCTTTGACAATCTGCTTTTGCATTTTATGGATTGATATGATGTAACATTTAGGTTGCTGAAACCCTCTAATTTAATGTTTTTATGTTCTTGCATGAATTTCAAGTGCACTCTTTAAATTCTGTGAAGCCATTGTATGTCCAATATCACATCAGCACCGCCCAAAGGTATCCTATAAAAATCAGATCTCGTTGAATAAGATCCCATCATAAGTTTCACGCCCTGAGCATACTCCTTATGAGTCATATTAGTCCCATCCACAATGCTAACCTTAAATTAAGGACACAAGCACATAAGTAAACCAAGTGCTGAAGTAAGTTTAGAATCAATGAAATTATGTGTGCAACCTAAGTCAATCAGCACTGTGACTCGCCTTCCTTTAATCCATCCTTCTTCTCTCAAGGTAGGGTGCGAATATACCCCTTTGATAGTAGCCAAAGGTGCAGTGGCTGTCTAGTTGGCAATCTTGATGCTGTGTCCCCTAGAGGTGGAATACCCACATCAATCTGACCTTTTTCATCCCCACTGCTACCTGACTGATCCAACATTTCAACCAAATGAATTTGTCCCTTAGCCATGTACTTCTACCCTGGAGCCCATTTCTCCTTACATGACCAACATCAACCTTGCTTCCTAATATATTCCTTTGCTGCTTTATTAGCATTCATTCCAGCATTATGTGGCCACGTCGGACTAAATTTCTGTGTTGTTCTATTTGAGCTAGGCTCGTCCTTAGGAAGTGTATACTTTTTCTTGCTTCAGGTCTTTCTTTTGGGCAATTTTTCATTTGATCTAGCTTGTGCAATAGCTCCATCCAAATCGGCCAGTTGAAGAGCCTTGACATATCCCTTTAATTCATTCATCATGCAGACCATCGACAAACATCTACGCTTCTCTAGATGTTGGGATGCCATGAACCCACATGCAAAGTCTTCTAATATTTCTACTATAGTCATCAAAAAGCTCTTGCATGTTCTAATGTAAATTAGCCAACTCTATGTATTGGTCATCACAAGTCTTTTATCGAACATCTCAAAAAGAGGAGAAGAGATGTCGTACGAGGTAAGGATCTCATCCTTGAGACCATCTTGATCATCCAAGTCACAATGATGCCACCTATCATGTGCAGTCCCCTGCAAACTGAATTTTCTCCAAATCAGTCATTGGATGCACGTTAAAGCAGACATCCAAGTTTATGGATCCGTGCATGTGGCTCAATTTTCTCTAATTCATCAACTCTGGGGATGTCAATCTTTGGCAACCGAGGTCGAGTTTCGGCATTACAACGGTCATGTCCTCCTTCACGCCCATGTCCATTAGCTTCTCTCAAATCACAGTACGCCTCAAAGTCATAATTTGATCTGAAGTCATCATCATTGGCCCCATATGCTCTCCATAACTTTCTGATAGGGTCTTCACTAAATTCTCGTCTCTCTTCTTGGATTCCTTTGTTTAGGAGAAAGAGATCATTGTTTCTCAATGAAAGGCTCCCTTTATAGACCTAGTCCAATGGCTATGCAACGATACAGCCCCGTGTAAGGAGTGATGTGATGAAGGTTGTCTGCTGGCCATGTTTTTTAATAGTTGTTGCATTGTCTGGGTTGTTTCTCTAACACCCCTACTCGTTGTTTATGTTTTCAACCAAAGGTTGGAAACTTTCTTCCATTACTTTTTTAAACTCACTTCTACTTCGTTCTTCCTCAGAACCCATTCTAGATATGCTGTTATAACTTCACAGGCTGGTAGAATGACTGCTCTTATACCACTTTTATGAGCCAAAATATATTCTAGAATTCTGAAGCAATTTTTCGAAATGATAATTTGCCTAAAAAATTGAAATATATATATATATATATAGAGAGAGAGAGAGAGCTCTAAATAAAATCTATTTTATGGCAGTATAAAGATCCTGACATGATTAGAACCACTAACCAAAACAGCCCAAGCTCACATGTAGGTCAATCCCAACTTTGAAGTCAACCATCTTCAACTAAGTGCAAAATCGTATAATTCCATTCCAAATAATCATGTCTACATCTTGCCACATTTGTAGGCAAGGAAATCTTAATTAAAAATAATTAACCTTTGCTTCATCACCAAGCAATCTAAATATAGCTAACCATTGTTTAATCACAAAGCAATCTAAAAATTCCTATTGCAATATTATCCATAGCCTTTGCATGGTTTTATTGTTCTAATTGACTAAACATTATCTATTAATAAGGTAACTAACTAAACTAGAACAAATTCTATCTTTATCCTTTATTTGCATGGATATTATCTATGTTTTTTTTCTCTTCTTGTTTCTCTCTCTCCTTTTTTTAAATCTTCTAATAAGATGTGGCCAGCTCATTACAGATAATCCTCAAGGATATTCACTGAATAGTATCTTGTACCTTATCTTAAAGAAGAAAAAAATTATCTTAATATTCACAAGCAATCAAAGTAGGTCAATGGCACTCATAAGTACATCCAAATAACTAAGACACTAGGATATAAAAAAGCAACTAAGAACTAAAACACTAAACAATGAAAGCGTGACCACAAGGGATAAACCTTGACCATAATAGACAAGTAAAAATATTAATAGCCATGCAAGGGGAGGGTCCGTCTTGTGAAACAAATATCATATGAAGCCCAAAGTTGAAGACCGAGGCTGGAAACCAGCATTGCCACATGTCAGCATCAACATGCAGACCAAAAGAAAAACTGACAGCGTCATCATCCACCACCATAATGGACAATCCTAGTAGGAAGTAGGATACTTTCCCTAGATCCTTTACTTACACCCAAGGTCAATGAGTCTCCAAGGTAGATAAAAAATTGGTGATGCACAACTGCTAATGTAGCAAAGAGAACTAGATGGCTCAACACCAAGAAGAAGATCTACAACCCCTAGTATGTGAGTGAAAAAAAGAGATATTGTAGCAGGATGCAGTGGTAGACATCACTTTACAGATACCAACCGAATACAAGGGATGCTTAATACCCCCAACCTGTGAGATAGGCTAAAAGGAGGTAGTCAGCCTAGTATACCTCGAGGTCCTCTACAGTGCCCTACATCTGAAGGTGATAGCCTCTAGAAGGAAAAGGGTCAAGCACCCTTGGTAAAGGTAGCAAAAGAGGGTGGATAGGTAACTACTATTGTTTTTGTACAGACAGTAGTTCCTCCTTAGCATCTTATAGTAGATGGGGCATCTAAAAAATGAAGTGTTACTCGTTTTTCATCTCTTAGAGAGAACATTACTTCCTCCTCAGCATCTCATAGTAGATGGGGCACCTAAAAAATAAAGTGCTCCTCATTCTTCACCTCTTAGAGAGAACATAGACAACGAATCACATCATCATGACAAATATGTTGGTCTGACTCAACAAGGAACTGGTTTAACACCAAGTAGAAGACCCATGATGCCTGGAACGCAAGTGAGAGGATTTAGATATCCTAGCAGGATGCGAAGGTAAACATCTAGCTAATTTATCACTTTATTTTGAATTAGCAAAATCCAAGGGACACTTGATACCCCCAACCAGAGTTCAAAATCTCATTCTTGGTGGTTTCTCAGGAGGGCAGAATTTGAACCAGATCTCAGATCTCGAGAATTTCTTGGCATTTCTCAGCAACTTTATCGCTACTTTAAAAAACATATAAATTCATAAAATAAACTTAAATTAAATATAAAACATTTTTAAATGACATGAGAAATGAATGTAGAGAATGCCATAGGCCTATAAGTATATTTTCTATCAATGTGAGATCAAAAAAGAGTACAATAACTTATAAGTATCACTGTAAAGTGTCAACAGTCAACCTATTCTCTATTTTTGGAACAAGCTGCAAAATAATATTACAAAGTTCAAACTTTTTTTTAAGGGCCCCAAACTACTAAATCGTGGAGGCTGTGCACAATGCAATAATGGCATCGGGCAGCGAACTGCAAACTGCAATGAGGGCACTGTAATATGTATGACTGTAAAATACTAATATGAGGGCACGTTTTCTGGTTTTCACTTAACAGTCTACTGTCTGTGGCCTGTGCAAAAGAAGAAAGATGAACTGTGAGTGCATAAAAACCATTGAATGAGAAAATCGTGATAAAATAATTCACAGTTTACTTTTAACTTTTAATGCATTGACATTTTTTTTACTAGCCAATAAAAATAGAGCTTCTCGTCTCGCGAGAAACAGCCTGGTATCTCGGCTGCGAGCTATAGTGCAACATTTGAAAAGAAATGATGAGAAATCGCCAAGACTTGAAACCATGCCCCCAACCTTCGGGATTGGTACCCTACAACTGAGATCATGTAGGGTCCATAGATGATAATTTAGGTTAGAGGTTTCTAGATCCATTGTGTTGTTTGAAATCATTCCAGTGTGTGCATCCATCTTCAAGGAGAAATAGAGAATGAAACTTACTCCAAGGAAGCAGGATTAATGTCCATTAATTATAATCATCGACTTCAATCGAACAAAATAACTTGGTCAGCCATCCTGAACTCATGAAAACTATTTCTTTTCTTTTTCTGTTTCTTTTTCCTTGGAACAGTAAATAATTAATACATATAACTAGCTAATCGTATAATCAATTAATTACATATATTTAATTACTTAATCATTAGAATTAGAAACTTAATAATATAAATATTTTAGTTGACCCAGAAGGTAAAGGGCAAAGCACCTTTGGTCACAATAATGAACAAATGTGAATGGGGAATCTTTGTAGAAATAGTAGTACCTCTCAAGCCTTTGTACAAATAGTAGCACCTCCATAGGATCTCATAGTAGATGGGGCATCTAAAAACAAATTACCACTCTCCACCTCCTAGAGAGAACACAAATGCCTATCACCACAACAAATATGGTGGTGTAACTCAATTTATAACTGGTGGGAATAGAGCCTCAACAGACCAAGAAATCCTTAGGCCATGCAACCAATGGTGGTAAAGTAATCTCACTGAGCAACGATGCCATCAACAAATTGCAAGAACTGTTCGGCATATAAAGCCATCTTGAGGTTGAGAGGTTGTGACAAATGTCTAAGTGACCTAAAAATCTCCTTGTCATTTACAACTTTACTAGATACATGTCACTATCAATGTCAACAACATACAGTGATCAAGAATGGGGGAAGTAGCAAACTACAAAGAAGATATTCCAAAAGGAAGGCAGGCATCTCTGGACTAAAACCCATGTGTATCTAGAGTGCTCCATATCTAGAGTGCTCACCTAAAGCTATAAAGGACTTCTTAGACTGTACGCAATTATAAATGAGGTAAGCCACCCCACCAAACCCATGGGTGTTATTTGACATGCATGTCAATGTTTGAAATCCAAATCCCAATGTCAAAATGTAACAAAAGGGAGAACCTGTACAAGGACCTTGTGAGTCTCAGTGAGCAAAACAAGATCATGTGAAGAAATAAGGTCTTGTAGAACACGCAAAGATGACCGCATAACACCATTGCAATTCTAACAAGAAAGAGAAAGTTTGCCAACTAGAACCAAAACATACTAGAAAGTAGACAATAATATGAGGCAAGCCATCGCACCAAATCCATGGGTGATGTAACATGTTTGATCTGCATGTCTCATGTTTAAATCCAAAGCCCACCATCAAAATGTACCAAAGAGGAGAGCACCTATACGAGGCTATTGTGAGTTTCATTGAGGAAGACAAGATCATGTGAAGAAATGAGGTCTTGGACAACACCCGGAGAAGACCACATAACACACTTGCAATTCCATAAAGAAATTGAAAGTTTGCTAACTGGAACCAGAACCTCTGAATGTCATCATTTGGTTAAAACAAATACCTGCTTTGTGATTATGGACCACAAGTCAATTGTTATCCTTCCTTGCAGTTTTATCATCCAAATAAATCATGTTAAGAAAGCAGAACAGCTTCTTTTTATCCATCAAAGCTTGTAGAATCTCCTCAATGGATCAAAACCGAATGATAAGGGTAGTAACTGGGGTCATCCAAGTCCTGTCCAAACTTATTGGTAGGCATTCCATCATGTGTGAACTATGAAGTGCTCTTCAGCATCCATCCCTTCCAAATTAGAAAGTGAGAGAGCGGTCAATGGCCCTTGATGTACATAGTTATCCTACCGTATTAAAAAGAGTTCAAGATCCAAATCCTCCCTAAAACATCAAATAAAATGGAAGGAGTACAACCCAAAAAACATTAATAAGGAAGGAAATAGCCAAACAACTAAGATATATATTACATAAGAAAGAAACTCAGAAAAGAGAAGGGAGCCTTCTACAGTACTTCCATGCAACATAAGTATAATTTGCAAAAATTACCAACATCAGACCCCACAAAAGTGCTGTTTGGAAGGACATCCCAGGCTAATATGGTCCTTCATTGCAGTCTTGAATTGTGTATGGGCATGCCCTACTGAAACAAATTAAAAATCTCTTAACATCAAAGGCTCCAAGAACCCCCTTGAAACTAAAGAGGTTGGTAATCCTTCTGCAGTCATGGGTCTTGAGCAAAGTGCAGGGACGGGCAGCACTTTTCCTATTACCATCTTGAGACTCAATGCCAAATCTAATTTCCATGTGTCACCACCATGAATATCAGTTGAGGCCATAGACCATTTCAAGTTCCCAACCTAAATGTAACCACCACCATGAGAAATAGATATATGCATCCATAATCAGAGAATATAAAGAACTTGAACAGGTTACCCTAAACAGGGAATAGAATCTTCCTCAGATTTCATGATAAATAGATCATATATAAATGAGTAGGTCATATAGAAATGAAATGTCAATATCTCCATCTTCAAGTGAGAACACAACCTGCAAATCCATATTTTCCTGAGGGATGTGACGGTTAGTCTAAATCCACAATCAATGTGAATAGAACTTAAGGTCAAAACTAGGGAACGTGAAACCATGTGACCACTGCCAACGGTACCCTAACTAATCAAGGTGAACAATCACACCATCTGAATAAGAAGCCATCTCAGACTAAGAGTTTTGCAAGTGTGATCCATACAATAGTAGTATTCATCTCATCTTCCGGCCAAAGAAGATGAGGACTAGAGAGATATGATATGAAGAAAGGGCCATAATAAATGAGTTGAAAGCATCCACAGAAAGTTCAGAAATGGCTGCAGGAAAAGAATCAAAACACCAATTTTATATTTATGTAGGCAATAAAATCACAAGATTAACTTCTAAAACTTAGCCATGAATGTATAAAATAATCAGCAAGTAAAACCTTCATGTTGACAAAGTGATAAATCTTATTGAAACTTTCTGGGCCTATTTGCCAATTGTCTAAACACTGCAGGCCACTTTACCTACTTGCAATTAGCATGAACAGATGCAATAATGTTGACATTGGTCAAAATAAATAAGATAAACATGAATTAAGAATTTAAGAACAATATTTTGTCAGCTAAATGCTATGTACCACTACACTATATTAAAAACCAGGTATATTGGAGTGTTTTGAACAAAAACACTTACACAGTTGAATCCAAAACTAGCTCTACAAATACCAGCTTCTGTTGTGACGAACTTCAAACACTTCAACCAGAAAATCAAAAAATTGAAAAATGTAGCAAAGGAAACCATAGCTCAGATAACTGAATTTATAGAATGAACCAACCTTATATCACAAGCAAATATATTTCACAGTAGACTATTAAGAGAGTTGAGAAACAGAGAGATACGTAGATGGTAAATTTTTTAAACATTAACTATAAATTCAGCCATACATGTGAATGTGACCTCACAATCTACAGACTGACAAAATAGAATGCAAGGCATAGCTCAGATAACTGAATTTATAGAATGAACCAACCTTATATCACAAGCAAATATATTTCACAGTAAACTAATAAGAGAATTGAGAAACAGAACGATCCATAGATGGTAACTTTTTTAAACATTAACTATAAATTCAGCAATACATGTGATGTGGCCTCACAATCTACAGACTGACAAAATAGAACGCAAGGCTTACCGGATAAAAGCAGAATAATTAGCATAGACACTTTTACGCATTTCTTCAGCAGATGCCTTCTTGAGTTCTAGAAGGTGTGTACATAGTTGCCTAATTTCCTGCATGACACGCAAAACGGTTCATCATTCAAAGGGCAACTACAGGTCATTTCAACATGATTTAAATTTTTTGACATATTGAGAAAAAACTCCTGATAATGGATGTTTAATTGGAAAGTCTGCATGAATTCATACCTAAACACAAATTATTCTCTGTAGCTTAACAAGATATGGAGGCTGTACAAAGAATGCAAGAGTTATTAAGTAAATTTTGAAAGATGCAAGGATCAGATTGAAAGGGGATAAATTTGATTGAGTGTTTTATTGGGAAACTTGCATGATGAGTACAAATTATACATGAAAGGCAATGTGGTGGAGGCTGAACAGAGAATGCAAGAGTTATAAGTGACAGCCAAGACAAATTAAAAGATGGAAAGATTAGATTGAAATAGAACAGTTTAAGATGGAAGGATTAGCATGAATATATGATTGGAAAACCTGCATAAATTCACACCTATATATGAAATCAGCAATGCCCTGCTAACAAATATAGAGATGCGGCAGCTTATAAAAAAAATGAGGTCAATTTGGTAGACACTAAATGATAAATGGGAGAATATTAAATAATGAATTCCAGCTATGACAGCTGGAGGATGTAAACACCTAGCCATCCACTTGTCATCGTGTGTATTCGGGTTATGGAGCGGCCAACCTGTGGCGCACATAACCTTTTACTAAACTTCTAGTAGTTTCTAGATTTTCTGTTCTATGTTTAGTCAGATTAATAAGGGTTTAAGGGCTGTTCCAACCCAATCATGTCTTTAATTAGAGAGTACGGTAGTCCTAAGGATCGTCACTTGTGAAAATCTATTATTTGTTTATTCACATTTGGATGTGGGTACCATTACTTACATCTGGAGGTGGGTATCATTTTTATACTTCTTGATCTCTTTTACGCTTAAAACGTTTCTCATGTCCCTGTTTGACAAAGAAAACATGTTCAGCTTCTTCCCAAAAGAATTTCTCTATTACCTCAAGGCTTTTATACCAATTCCATGCTTCAACAAAGCAAAAGACCGAGGATGTTATGCCATAAAGCATTATGAAAACACAGATATTATCACTATTCTGTAGCACCTTCCTCTCCGATGAAACTAGATGTATCTACGAATCACACATTCAAATAAAAGCAAGGATGGGAATAATTATTTGCATCTGGAGCTGGGTATCATTTGTAGACTTGATCTCTTTTAAGCTTAAGACATTTATCGTGTTGCTGTTTGGCTAAGATAACATGATCAGCTTCTTCCCAAGAGAATTTCTCTATTCCCTCAAGGCTTTAATATCAAATCCATGCTTCACCGAAGAAAAAGACCGAGAAGATTGCTCCATGAAGCATTATGACAACACCAATATCAGTACCATTATGTAGCATCTTCCTCTCCGATGAAACTAGGTATATCTATGAATCGCGCTTCAAATAAAAGCTAGGACATCATGAAAATATGCATTCAATGGAACTCCTTTCCTTCTGCAAATCTGAACATAACAACCCTTTAAGCCAATATATTGAAAATTCCCTTCAAAACAAAAGCAACACCTGCCCAGATTGCAAGAATCCAAATGATTTTCCCTTTTCTATCAAGGTCACAGTTGTGAAAAAAACAGTAGTACAACAGTTCTGGAAGCCCAACTTCTTGAGGTTGCAACTCCCTCAATACAGCTTGAATTTTTTTAATCTGACCACTTGCCACAACTCTCTTGAAAAGCATTTCTACTGATGCAAGAATCACTCTGATCAGTCGATTCTGCCAAGAGTAATATGTAATGCCAAATGAACCATTTTCCCTTTAAAATGTCAACAAAGCACCTTTCATTCTGTTTAATTTGCCCAAACTTTTGCCCCAATACCACTTGTGGTAGAAAATTTGTTTTACTTTTACAGAGAGCAGGAAGAGGCGAAAAAAGGTGGTATATTGAGATAGCTCTGAAATAAGGATTATTAACTTTGTTTTGGTCTCGCTAACATGCTGAGCTACAGCTGTATGACTAATCTATTCACCCAAGTTAATTTTAACATCCCCAAGCTTCCTCATTTGGTCCTTTAATTCGTATTGTTAATACAAATGTTTTAAAATTAATCAATGTCAGATAGAAGGTTCCAAATCATACATGACTTCACATGGGGAAATATCTGATTATACATACACTACGTTTTAGATTAAAATTTGTAATTGCCAACCACTCAATAACTGCATAGGGCATCCTTATATAAGTGTGGAAGATATCATCTTTTATATATAAAATTAATTTCTATTGTACAATCCCAGGTTACATATTATATATGCAATGCAAATCCAACCGAGTTGCTGCAAATTTAAATGTAGCTTATAATATGCTATCCTGATCACTGATCATTTAACTTGGCAATATATAACATTTGATATGATGATATCGTTAAACATAAATTAATTACCAGCTTCTGTGTCACTGCTTGATTTGGCATGATTTATGCACACTTTAATAACTAATCCATGTCCGGATAAATAACCATTCACTTCTTCTGTTTCAATTTTCAACAACCCTCTAATAAACTCCATTGAAAAGGATTGCAGCTAAGCATAATGTAATGGCCTCAAGCTTAACATTTCTTTCTCTCATCTCTATGAAATAAGTGGTATGATTCAAATACTTTACTCCTAAAATTGAATTTTATGGTGGGGGAATTTTGTGCTCTTTTTCCAGCTTATTCTTTTTGCAATAAGTCATTAAGGCTTCTTATTCAAATGACTCTGTTTACTGGGATTATATGCCTTCTATTTTCAGAACACTTAAGACCGTTTTCAATTTCTCTACCTATTCTGCTCAAATATTCCACGTGCCAGTTGTCTGATCACATTTCACTGTATGAATGTTTACTACTTTTTCCGATTTTCCTTCTCTGTAATCATTGGAGCAAGCCTTTTAAATGTTTATCATGATTCTCTGGCTTTAAGACCAATTGGTTTGACAAACAAAATCGAATTTAACATAATACTACTACAAAATTCAAATGATTTGGAAGATATATAAAAAGGAAAATACACCAATAGTTTGGCATAACACTAAGGAAAATCTGGAAAGGTCGGAACAACAGAAGAGAGCTCAGTGATTGCCTAAACTAAAATTCAGCTGAATTGTAAAATTTGAGATCAAAAGGCAAAAGAACTTAGTGACTGAAGAAAAAAATGGTTTTTGGGAGACTACCAGTTCATCAAATAAGATCAGTTCACATAGACCACTTTTTAAATGTACTGGATGTTTAAATAGCTGAGGCTCCCCAAGTGTTAAGTGTTTCCATTAAGAGCTTCTAGTATCACTGCATAGATTTCATTTGTCTTCAACATTTCAAGTTCAACTATCAAACCCATTTGCAGGAATAAAAAGTACCCAAAGAAGTGTGATGAGAGTTGATCTCCAATAATACTGATGTTTAAACCTAAGGGGACGGGTTGACCTTTCTTAAGAATTATCACCATTGCTTTCTTTCGTTTATTGTATTATGTGATACCAAGCTTCGCTAAACTTTAGCACATCATTTTTATGTAGATTGTTTGGATTCTTGCGCACAGACCTCTATCGTAGAATAGGTCCCCATCACATCATCATCCATTTCAAAATTCCAACTGTCCTAAACATTCCAGCAAGAAGAGCAGTCAGAATCTCAGACGGAACATTTAGAAGAAGAGAAGGAACACCCTTGGAACACTTATGCCGGTGATTACCAGGAGAGGCAAATTCAGAAAGCCTTCAGAAGAGCTAGCAACCAGAATATAATTACATTTTCCTAAAATAACACCCTTCAGCCAAACACCTCTATTATGGGCTTCCAAGATTTATTGAGCCTCAGAACATCGGCTTAATAAGAATACAATATTTGCCTAACATGATAACCTTTCAGTGGCAAGCAATTTCATATACAGTAAAAGGATATTAAGACCAATAACCTACATGGGATGTCAATATATGCAGTCAAAATGCAAATCCTACAGACAAACCAGAGAGAGAAGAAATATGTAAAAACAAACATAAGTGCACACTGTGATAAAATGTGTCAGAAACTCATGAAGGCCTAAAGGGAAAAAGAACAAGTTGTTTGATAAGTTTCTAGGGTAAACCATGGGATCAAATTACTTATGTTGTTGTTCAAAAATAATTATTAAATCCTATTTAATGATTGATCATCATTAACTAGAAACGGAAAAATAAAATGTATTAAATCTGCTTATCAGTACAGTGAGGTAAAAATTATAATAAATGAGAGTACATTCGGAAAATTTGTTTATGTTTTGTAACCATTCCTGATTCCTTACTGCCTAAGAAGGATTATATTTCTATGTGTCTCCATGTTTCATAATTCATTATTCTGCCATCCTGTGAGGTGAGGTTACTAATATTTGCATGCAAGAGTCTCCTAAGGTCCATGGATTGCATTATATGCATATTATAGTTGCTTATCAAGAGAAGCAATTTAGCATCATGGGCTCGGATAATTTTGCTCAAGTTCACATTCTAAATACAATTAAAAAAAAACAAAGCACATAAGTGCAGTTCTAAAACATGCAAATAAAGAAAGAAAGAAAGAAAGAAAGTGCACAATGAAATAACTTCCATCGGCTGCACTTCAAGTTACAGTCTCACACGGATGAAACACATCCTTCCAACAAAGAATAGGCCAACAACTCAGTAATATAGGAGATGGGATTTTTTACTTCAAGGTTAACCCATTAACTACACAGCCTCAGACAAATAAGCCTCAACGTTAAAAACTACAAGAACAACATTAACTTGACTTGCACATATAAACACCCCACAATCCTGCAGCTCCAAAGGTTAAAGAAGAGCATAGCCTAGACTTCCCAAACAGCCTGTATCTTATTTCAACTGGAACAAAAAAATAACCCAATCAAGTTCAGGATTGCATTAGCCAATTTGAACAAAGTAGAGTCTACAGTATGTGAAAGTAATGAAAAGGACTCTTATAGTAGTCATAAGCACTTCTGTTAAAACCCTCTTATCATTGTGTCCCTGCTCCATTAACCATATAAAACATTTAAATTGGTTCTTGACTACAAGTCTAAAACAATGAGTATTTTACAGATAACTTTTAGTTGAGTTCTATATGCATTGAAGATATCATGATTAATATGACACTGCAAAACAATGAACACACAAAACTCCCTACATAGATAAACAGCCCCATCAACCAAAAAAATGCACGTCCCTCAAAGTATTGCAAGCTCATTATTCTTCAAAACTCTTTACAGGTTTCCCATCTTTAAACTAACTCAAGTGAAATGAAGGAGTACATTAAACCTCCAACATAGATCATTCAGCCAGATTTACAAATGTAGACATTCCTCCGAGCCACGGCAGGCTCCACATTCATAATTCATTGTAGTTTATACATATTTACACAACTGGAGCCAAAGTGGTCACAGAATCAGGTTCCTCCTATGAATTGAAAAGTTACAGAACTCAACTCATCAGATACCTCGTGGTGGTTCCATATACACCACAAAGATGACTCTGTTAGTATAGATATATTTACTTCCCTTCACAAAAAAAATAGTGAATTCCATAACTACATTTTTAAATGTATCTTTAATCAAAGCATTTCTGACCCATAAACAACCTTCCATTAAACAAAGCTTAGTCAAACTTTTCATACTTTGAAATATTATTTTCTAACTTGTAACAATGTCTTTGTGGGTTTTTAAACAGATATTCAAATAAAGCACTCTTCCAGCTTCAACAAAAGAAACGTTCATTTTATATATATCAGGATATGATAGCATTTTAGCTTCTAAGCAAAATTAGGGCTCAGTTGTTAAAATGTCATCTCTTCATAGTTGGACTTGGGACAACCCAGGAAACCATATCAGAAACATTTTTATTTTTTAAAGCAAAAATATCTTGGTATCATTTGAAACCTGAAAGTACTTCAGCTTGAACATATTGGTTTCGTTGTCTGTAAAAATATGTCAAATTTTAATATTCAAAGAATAATTTCAACCATAATGCTGAACATTAACTCCATCTGGTAATGAATGGATTCCAATTCCACATTGCACGTGCAATGGGGAAATCAAAAGGGGTTGACATATTTTATGAAAGAGTAGAACATTGGTGAGCCCTTTCAATCCATGAAATTAGAAAAATGCAGGAGAATAACAAAAAAGTAAACAATGTTGAATCATATGAAAATTATTGAATGAAGTAAATTTTATTGTGATTGTGGGAAAAACGAGTTCTTAGTAATGGGATATTTTCCCCAAGATAAATCTTTTATAGTCAATTTGCAGCATGTACCAAGTTTTTACATTAAAAGAGTAAAATTTTGACCAAAAAACTACTTTAACAGGGATTTGCTTGGTTTCTCTCTGCAGTTAAGCTCAATAATTAGCCAGCAGTACAGCTAAAATCATCCATACTAAAATTAATTCAATTAATATAAAACAACATAACACAAAATATGCATACCAATACCTTCTCATTCATGGACTGGCATTTGAGCTGAACATAGTTATCCGCATCAAAACTGTCCGTCTTAAACACTTTTAATTTGTCAGAGAGAACACCGTCATCGTTTACAGCGCCATTGGCAGTCACAGCGCCCGACGAAGCAGATGCTCTGGAGCGCATAGATGGCTTCAATGACCCCATTTTAATCCACTATTTGACCGATCCCTCGTTGTAACGAACAAAACCTATGCTCCAAAACAACCGTGCCAAAACCCCTACAAAAATGCTTTAAAAGCGTAATCCTTCCTTTTCCGTTCGATTGACCAGCTGTAAATTGAATTTACAGATAAAGCAAACTCAAAACACCTGTATCCCTAAATAACCAAGCTCAAACCTAGAAAAAAACTTTAAACTCCTTAATCCTGCGTTCGTCGTTCACTTCCCCTGGCTGTAAACGAATTTACATGGATTTTTCTAATCTTGCTAATTTTGCTGATTTCGCTAACTTATTATCTGGTTTTTTGCCCTTGATCCACTGATTTTGCCTCAAATCGAATTTCCGAAAGCGGTGAAGGTCAAATTTCAGTTTTTCAAAAGTGAAGAATCCGAATTTGTACCTATATTTCGGATCGGATCGGGCTTAGTGGCCGTACTTGATGAGTCTGAGTCGGCAGGGCCCCGGGAGATTCGAACCTGCAACCCTCGTTCGCCATGGTAACCGGACGCGAGTATTTTAGGAAACCATTTTTTTTTCTTTTCACTGTGTGTAAATTTGGTATAATTTTTATGATTCTTAATTTATTTCTGGTGTCCGTGGCTTTCAGCCGCCCAGTCTTCTTCCGACCATGTGAATGAAAGGAGGACCCATTGATTTTTTTGTTAATGGTGGTTAAGTGGCACAGGTCAGCGATAGATTATCCGGCGGGCAATTTCTCCGACATCAACGGCGAAGGGTTTCTTGACAGTTGTATTCAACACGTTTTATAGTTTGAGAAAGCTAAATTGTATCTCAAGATAACTTTCGACTCTTGCCCGGTAAAACACTCCTTTTTTTAAATAAAATTAAAAAATCGCTAAGGAAGAAGAAGAATGGAAATCTACCAACTAACTGCCACCATTGTTGTTGGTGGCAACATCATGTACTATTTTGATTTGACACGAGTGATTCAAATCGATGTTGATTTAGCCTCATTTCTTTAAGCGAAAGCTAAAATAATGTTAGGATAATAAATCCATGTTGGTATATTTTTAGGTCTCCTATATTATTGGGGCAATTGCTCACTTTCAAGGGTCCATCTCTTTCTTCTGAGTGTATCTCATGCTTATTTTCTCTTTCTTCCATTGTTTTTTGTCTTGTACGAGACCTATATTGTATTGTGTTAGGTCTCCAATAGCTATATGTTATGGTCATGGGTTTACCAAAACTGCACTATATAGTTTTGGTAGTTATATGTTATGGTTATTGGTTTACCAAAACTGTATAATATAGTTTTGGTCATGTGTGTTGTGGTTTTTTTTGGTTCATGTGGGTGTTTTTTATTTTTATTTTTCGCATTGCGATTGTTATGATATTGAATTGCATGTTAATTAAATTCTGATTTAAATTTAAGGTATTTTTAAATATTCAAGCATCCTACTGTATTTAGGCATCCAATATTCAACAAAGAATCTTAAAAAGCATCTAAGACTATTGTTCACATAAATCCATTGAGCATCTACAAACATTTAGAGAACATTTATTCTAGCACTGAAGTTCATATTAGCAACATATTGCATTGCATTAGTTTATCTGGCTAATGAAGTACTATAATTATTGGAGTGTTATTTTTGATATTATACATTAATGATGGCATTTCGAGTACCAAATATGTACTCATCATCGAGGAAAGGAGGAAAATATATGGATGGTAATATATGGATAAAGCAGCGCACCATAACCTCATATAAATGATGGTTCTAAAACAGAAAACAAATAGATATGTCAACTTTCTCAAGAATAATTAGACAAAATAAGGAAGAAATAAAGGAACATGAAGTTTCTTTAATATGGTTTAGGATTGGTTTCCAAGAGCTTCCAATACCAAATCTGGTGTCTCTATTGAGGTTATGAGATCTTTTTTCAATTTCGATGGTCTCTCTAATATCTTGCCTCCAATAGTCATCTTCTTTCACAATCAATTTGGCTTCATTAATGTTAACTCAGTGTTTAGTATTGAGGGAGTGTTCAGCGAAAGCCAAGGAGTCAATACGAGATCTAATGATGTCATTAAAATGTTCTTTTAACCATCATTTATATAAGGTTATGGTATGTTGGTTTATCCATATATTACCATTCGTATATTTTCCTCCTTTCCCTGATGATGAGTACACATTTGGTACTCAAAACGTCGGATAATGTCTCATCTCACATGATGAATCCAAAAATTTATTTTTCAAATAATTTACATCATGAAAACCTTACTAATTTATTTAATGGTGGCCCTAACAAAAATCAACTCGGTTATTCTTTGGTATAATGCAAGCCCCAAAACACATTGTTTCCTTATTATTTTCAGGGCTAGCTACCCAATTAAGATATATAGAAGAAGTGCACTTTCCTGGTAATCGGAACAAAGTTTCAAAAGATTTAATAAGATTTTTGAAGCCTTGAATTTGATGAACAGAGTTGTTAAAAACAATCACCTTCGTGATACTTCCAATAAATGTAAAGCCTATGGTTTTGGAACCCAAAACATTTTGTTGATGGTTTGGACAAGGTCCTTAATTTGCCATGAATTTTCAAGGTTCTCATCGTCTTGCCACAAAACCTTGATTTCTCTTATCAACCTTCGATGACTATCAATGAATAACTTGTTATTCAAGATACATTCTTCAACCCTACTCTCTCTTTTTTGCTTTAGTTTTAGAAAATTAATTAGGTCTAATTTACTTTTTTACATCTATTTTATGCCTAGTTAAATGCATATGGATATTTGTATTATGACTTCTTGCTTGCACAGACACCTTAATTTCATATTCTAAAATCACGGAACCTCTTTTTGCTATAGAATTTGGAATTTTGTTTTGAAAGAGTTTGGTGACATTCACATGTTAAAATGCTCAACCTAGCAGGATAGAAAACCCTCGTTTACAAAGTCTAAATTTGAACTTGCTTTATTGTTTTGACCATACTTGAATGAGAAATTTTCATTGTAAGAATTTAGTCTGAAAATCATATCTAAGACTTCATTGAAAATTTCTCTAAATTTGCATATAGGTCAAATTTCCCCTCTTGGGCAAATTTAACTCAAACTTATGTAATTTATCTAAGTTGATTTGAGAAGTTTTTCGTATCCTTTCCTTAGTGGTTCAGTCCATTTCAGCTTCAGTTTGAGTTAAAATGGCTAAGAATTTATATCATTTCATTTTTTTACTTAGACATTTCATTTATATTATGGACTAAATTGGCTAAGTGTTTGGCAAAGGAACCCTTTCATTCACTTATTTTACTTTGTCTTGCTTTATATTTCAAATTTCCCTTGGTCATTTTCATTTGAATTTAAAAGCTAATGGTTGTTTCCTTTTCTCGTAGGCCCCAGATGAATGAGGAGTTATCACTTTTCACTTGTTCACTTCCTCATGAATTTTTCAGACGTAGTCAATTTTTAATGATTTGGTGAGTTCTCAGATAAGCAAGATGTTACCAAGTATCCAAATCTCATTGCATCACTTCTTCAGGCCCTCTTAACCTTTGATCTAGGTCCCTGACCTTTTATATGAATGAGATGATGCCACATGGTAAAATCTTGTTTCACCGTAATCTTGGGACAATTAGTACACTTCACATATGTAACAAAGGTCCTGGGTAAGAGAGATATTGCTAAGTGTCTCAATCCTACTTCCTCGTTTCCTTGGGGTAGTCTATGCATTTTGAGCACACAAGGCTTTGGATGAATGAGATGCATCCAAGTGTCACAATCTCATCTCACCTAAGCCACAAAATATGTATAGTTGGAGTCCCCAGTCGAGCAACGACTGAGAGGGGAATCACCACATAGCATGACTTGGTCAACATGTTTGACCTTAAAATCTAGATATGGGGAAATATAGGGTTAAAGGGGTAGAGATAGTCTAGGGCACTGTAGATGATATTTTATGATTATGTAGCACCTTAATCTTGTACACTTGACAAACTCAAACCTTGGTTGTTCCTCTTAGTTCTACACATGCCTTGCTTTCATAAGCCTCGCATCTACTCTACTTTGTGCCCCTTGGCCTATCTCTTGATGACACTGACATCTTATCTTGCCCATAATGCTTAAAATATACTTATCTTACAACTCTATAAGTTTTGAGCCTATACCTACTCTCCTACTCCCTGGACACTAACCCCTGGGATAGACAGTAGCGTCAACATTATTGTCTTGCCCTGATACAAGTGTTCAGTACCCTAAAGTCATCCAATTTACAAATGAAATGGTCAGCCTAAATGTTTTAATGCAATTTATGTCCTGATAGGATTGGTTTAAATATAATATCATCCCTCATTCTTTGACGACTTAGCAATCAAACCAAAAGAGCATTCAATAAGCACTCAAGTTATCAAAAGTTTTCCTATTCTACCTTATTATGATATAAGTCAAAGGAACAACCTAGCTACAAGTTTGAAGTACTAAAGGAGAAGCCATAAGGTGTTATTTGCCAAGTTACAAGATATGTCACTATTGTACTTGCTTTACCCACATTGCATGATTCACACATAAGCCAACACATATGGGATAATTACATGAGTCTGAGGCTCTTTTTTGGAGTATTGGCTATGTAGGTGATGACCTTTGACAATGGGGTCATTGTGGGTTAGCTCAACATCATGTGCTCATTAACCCATTTTTCCTTAAGGTCACATTAAAGATGAAAAGTTAGGGTTTTGTCATTTCATTAGGAGTGACAGTCCATGACCCAAATCTAAATGTACTAGAGAGAAGGTGGATCCAAACCCAAAAGCATCCAAGTGTTCATATCTTGTTTCCACTAATTTTTTGTACATGACACTAGCATCAAACCTAGATAGTAGTATTGATGCAACCATTCAAAGATGATGCAACTATCTAGAGAGCCAAAGGCACCAGAACTAGAATCTGACAACCATTCCAAAATTATCTTCTAGATTATTTTCAACTTGTACTAGATCCAAATATGCATTAGCATCAGAACAAGCTTAGTATTTTATTATATGTCATTTATATATCTAGCATAGTTATACTTTCCATGTATAGCTTATCTCAATTTAATAAATTTAATATATGGTACATCTAAGTTTAGCATATTAATTAGCCTACTATAGATCTGATATTCAACCTTGTGCCCTATCATTTCTATATCCTTGAACCTATCTACCCAAGTAGGATCTGCATCCAAATTAGCGTTAAATAGGCACAAGGATGGTAGACTATCTCTAAAGCAAGTCAAATGTTTATGGAACTCCAATAGAACATATACTAAATTTATTATATTAAGATGATAAAGATAAAAGGTAAAATTATGTTAGATATTGCAATGATAATAGATACAAGATACTTAGTTGGTTCTGATGTTAATATAGATCTAGATATGGAACAGGTAGAAAATGGACTAGATCTAGATTCTAGAATAGTTGTTTGATTCTAAAAATTATACCTTTGTAGTTGCAAGCACTTGCATCAACCTAAGATAGTTATGTTAACGCTACTATCTAACTTAGACACAAGTGTCTAATATATAATACTTATTGAAATTGGATGCGTCCACCTAGATGATTTTAGGTTCCATGTTACCTTCGCTCTAATGCATTCATATCTGGGTCATGGACTATCACTCTTTATCAAATAGTAAAATCTTAGCTCTTCATCTTCACATTGGTTATGGTAAAATTAGGTTAATGGACACACGGTGTTGAGCTTCTCCAAAGACTCCTCAGTCAATGAGCACTACCTACATAGCCAGTACTCTGAAGAGGGCCTCAAACTTATGTAGTTCTCCCTTACATGTTATCTTGTGTGTGGATAATGTGATGTGTAATAAGCAAGTACAACAGTGACTTAGCTTGTAACTTGGTAAATATAGCCTTTGGGTTACTCCTTCAGTACTTTAGATCTATAGATGTGTTGTCCCTATGACTGATATGAAAATAAGAGAAAATAGGGAAGCTTTGCTCACTTGAGAGTTTGATAAAATGCCTTTGGCATGTTGCCAAGGTCTCTGCTAGCTCTTTAATAAGTGAGGAATGAACGAGAGTTGATATTGTATTTATACCAATCCCTTTGGATAATATCTCACATTAAAGCATTTAGGCTAAACATAGGTGTATGTTTCTTACAAATTGGATGACTTTAGGGCATTGAACACTTGCATTAGAGTAAGACATTTTTATCAATGCAGGCATCTAACTGGGGTGCAAGTGTCTAGACAGTTGTGTTAATGTGAGTTTTATGCACACCCACAAAATCTTCACAAGGTAATATCTAATGTTTTTAGATCTCAATGGAGGTGAATTCCACTCTAAAGCATGAGTTGTAGGGTGTTGGTTTTACAATAACCTATGGTAGAATGGTGGATGTTAAAGTAACTATTAACTTGAATGGTTTGAATATGGATATGAATCTTACATCTACTTTGAGGTGGATGATGATGGATCTATTCTAAAGTGCGCATGATTTACAGAAATCACAAACAAAGGGAAAGGTAAGGTAAAAAAGAGAATCTACAAACAGAGAGCAAGTGTTCTTGCTAATTGGATTTAGAATAGGGATAAGCACCATAAACTAATGATTGCAACTTACTATTGCGGCACATAGAACTGACAAACACAGTAAGAAGGTCTGAAGAATAAAATGCAATTATTTCAAAGTTATTAGCTAAAGTTTGTTATTGCATCTCTTAATAAAAAATTATAGCTAACAAGTAGAAAGCCCCTTTAACTAGCTATAGCTCAGTCTAAGAAGTTTCATCAAAATGACACTTATACACAAATCTAAAGATTAGCCTAGCAAACCTATTGCATGAAAGCAATATTTATCAACCTAAAATTACCATTACACATTCTTAATTGACAAAATCCTACTAATTAGCCAAAAGTTATTCAAAATTGTTATAACACATATCAAGAAACTAAACTACCAGTTAGAGAAAAACACATGATCAATATAGCACAACAATGAAAGAGACATCCATACAACACAAACTTGCATAACAACCCGAAGGATTTATTATCTATATTGAATCTCAAAATTTCTCCTCCACTTGAAACACAGTAGATACATGTATATATAGTGTGTTATGATTTTTTCCACTAGATTAAAATGCTCCCATATGTTGTATTGGATCCTACTGAGGTTGATGGGAAGTGGGTGGATAGCTCCTTGTTTGGCACTTCTTAGTTTAACATCCATAATTTCCTGGGCTACAATTTCATGTTCTACCACCTTGTATGGGACTAACTAGGGTAGATACATAGGAGTAGCCCTAACTTCCTCTATTTTGATGACTTTATGATCTAGACAAAGCCACTATTCACCAATATTTTCAATGGTTCTTCAGATTTGATTAGACCATCTGGGCATCTCCTTGCCATAAATGGGTTTTTATGCCATTAGATAGAAGATCTTGGTCAATCTGATCATATTCTTCCTAAATTTGTGTATATGAAGAATATTGAATTCATTGCAAATTCAATTCTTAAGATACTCAGTTGATGGCTCCCAAGGCTCCTCAAAAGTTGAATGAATAGTAACCATTATGGCATCTACGAGATAAAACATCATATATAAGTTATTTTCAGGTCTATTTAATGAATTGAGGACTTCGTTGATCAAATTGGCACTAAAGATCGCACTAATAGTATGACCCTGGCGTAAGTGAGGATGGTGTCCAACAGGGGAATCCAAACCCCATTGATGTAGGTTATAATGGGGAAACCATAAACTTGGTTTAGTAAAGCCATAAGAATCCTAATTCCAGGCCTAAAAATGGTAATGGAATAACATAAATAAGACCCCTAACTATGAAGTTACTAGGGTTGCCAGCCCATTCTTGTAACTTATTGGTTGCATTGTTTGCATACATCCATGAATTAACTAGGGCTTGATTATAAGCCATTTTAAGGAAGGGGAGCCTATAGTATTTTTCACAGGCAGGCACATTAATATAAATTGTCAGGGTGCTACATTAGTGAAAATATAAGATTTTGCTAAAAATTTGGCCATTTACAAATAAATAAAATAATAGGTCAATGTAAGGCATTATCTCATGTTTTTTCGTAGTATTATGTAGGCCTACTAATTTTATCGCCACTAGGTCTTCTCTGTATTTTCATGTAAACACTAAGAGTTAATCCTCAGGGCCACAAGGTTCTATTACTTTAACTTCCTCCTGTATAGTAGAATAATGTTTGAATTCATGGTTGAGGCCTACCTCATCGAACCTTATATATGTGTATTGCTCAGGTCATGTAATAAAATATGCAAAGGGGGGGCAAAAGGTGTGAAGCATAATCCATTATTTTACACTTAAGAGCTCTGGTTATCTAAAATAATGGAATTTATTGGTTTTAATAGAGATCGAATTCATGCTAACAACTACTTATTATATGGCAAAGTATTTGTAATTAAATTTGTTGATCACATATATTCCTTTTGGATTCTTTACTTCTATTGAATTGAATGCACTTAGTCAGTGAATTCATGTGGATTAATGGCACCAATGTCCCTAGATTTCTTTGCTTTCTTCTATTTTCATATTTTGAATTTGCTTGGTGAAGTGTCATACCATTTTATGGTCCTCAGTGCCAGATGGATTTCCTTTCCTTTGCTCTGAGTGTTTTGTCATCTCCATTTCACACTTGGTGATATTTTGCTTCCTCAACGAGCATTACATTGTTGTTACCCGATTTGTTCTTTATTGATACTTATTTATTTAGTTCCTTGGGCTTGCAAGATTATGGCATATGGAGGGTTGTTGTAGTTTCATTGTACCAAGAGTGTTGTACCCTTTGCTTCATTATGCAAGCTCTGGGTGAGTGAGATGATGATACGTGATGACATCTCGACACTCTGCTCACCCAAGAGACTTAAAAACTTCTCAAAATGCTTTGGTAGTAGCTGGTCTGTGAGACCATGACACATGGATGGTTTTCTCCACTCCATTAGCCCTAGAACATTCATGCATTAAAAATTCAATCTATCAATCACTTGGTGAGTGGGATTGTGACACTTGGCATTATCTCAACCTTCCACTCGCCCAAGAGTCTTTTTAGAAATTTCTAATTTTTAAAGATATCACGAGCTATTAGGTTATCACAGAGCGGTATAAAACCTTTCAGAACACTAAAGTATAATGCATACTTCATTTGCCTTTGGGGATCTAAGAGAGTGAATGAATGCCATGTGGTAGGCTTTAGTGACTCAGCTCTTGTCTATGTGAAAAGTAGAAATAATTCTAAGTAAAGGATGACCTACACAAGATAAAACACAAGACAACAACACTTTGACAAACATGTAAGTCAATTAGTCTAAAAGAGGTAAAACCCAATATGCTTTTGGATTAAACAAATGAACTTTATGAATCGTTAGAATCCAAAAAAACTTTGAAGTATATACATAGAATAAACCAAAGGTCAGAGATGTAACTTGAGACAAGCCTAAGCATAACTTTGGTTTGTAATAATAAAAGTGTCATTATGTCATTTTAATCTTCAAGAAACAAACATAGGTTTCCCCTCCAGTCCCAAACAAATAAAGGCCACTAGATAAAGTGCATCCCTATTTAAAAAATTTAAATGGGGGGATGTTGGGACACAAGAATTCATGACTCATAGGGGGAATATTCCTAAATATTCAAGAACCTTGAATCTCTGGTTAACAACTATAAAGCGAACATGGATCATACCACAAAAAGATAATTAAATCTGGAAACATGAAAGAGGCTCCCAAAACCACATGCAACATACTAGCCTTGTTTATACTAGGCTTGTGTGTGGCAGAGTGATTTTATTTTATCTTTGTTTTAAAAAATTTAGCAAAGACCTGGAATAAACTGTAGGTTTCACAATGGCTTCTTTTAAGCATAAACAAAAAAATTAGGGGTTCAGGCATTGCTTTGCTACCAGTCAAGTGTTTATAGCCCCGATAGAGTTACTTTTGATTTCCCCCTCTTCTCCCTTCATAAACTTTCATGATGCATGATACATTGATCATATTCCATCATGTGAGTCTTTAGTCACCTTTATATTTTACTTTAGGTTTATTTGATCACTCTTTAGGATGCATTGATCCCTTTTTTTTTAGAATACAAATGGAAAAGAGGGTAGGGAACCACCATGAGCTAGTGTATGGGAGAAACAAAATTTAATTTTCCAGAATGTCCCTTCTAGTGGCCTCCGTATTAATGGCTATTACCTCAAAACAAGTATTATCATGGAAAGCATGTTTGGCCCAAGGAATTAAAAAAAAAAATTAATGTGCATGCAGCAATGAGAGCAAATTTTATGTACCTGATAAAATTATTCAATTGTGATATGACCACAACCTATTTCTTATTGCATACCTGAATCTCAAAAATCTCAAATACAGGGGTGTAAAAAAAAACTTGTGAATTAACTAGTTTGTGTACTCTGCTTAGGCTCTTGCTTCACTTATTATCCCTCTAGGCCATGCCCTCATGGTTTTAATATATAAACTCAAACTTGTATATGAAGCATAGTAGATTGGATATTCTCTTGATCATTCAGGAAGGATTCAATCAGGTTGTTTTGAAATAAAAGACACCTACTCTAGAAAATAGGAAAGTTGATCTAAGGAAATGAAATGTTTAAAGCAAGAAAGGTTAATATAGAAAACATGAAAACTACCCTAATGACAGTGAAAGATAGAAAGCAGGAAAACCAACTGTGATAAAACCTATTCTAATTTTACCTCTATTGTGACATATGGTGTTACACAAAGACGTCCTTAGTGGGATCAACCATGAATAAGTGATTCAAAAATTTCCTATTGACTAGGAAGGCTAGGTTATTACCTTCAAGTTCATTCCAATAGAAGACATTATTGACCAAAATCTTAGACACCTAATATGGTTCAATCCACAAGGGAGTGAACTTGTCATGCTAGCCCTTTTTCTCATGAGTTTTATCTCATAGGAGAACTAGGTCTGAGATCCGAAAGGCCTTATTATTGGATATTTTGTCAAACCACATTTTAAAAACATCTTGGTGTTGGTTGAAGCTCTACAGTGCTTTGGTCCTTGCACCCTCAAGCTAGACTATTTCCAACAATCTAGACTGAATTCTTGGATCCTCTTCCATGTAGTCTTATACAAACTGATAAGTTGGGAGTTTAAGAGACACGGGGAAAATGGGTTTACATACATACACCATTAGGAAAGGTGAAGTCTTGATAGCCTATTTCTATCTTATTCTATTTGCTCATAATGCATATTTCAACAATAGGTGCCATTCTATTGGCTTGTCTTGGGCTGACTTCTTAATAGCATCCATTAAATTATTGTTTGTAGATCCAGCCACTATGTTCCCTTGGGGGTAATAATTTGAAGAGGACTTGATTGTTATCTAATTATCATAGGCCCAGTTAGTGAATTCAATAGATTGAAAAGATGGGCCATTATACTGATTAAATATATGGGAGTACCAAAGCTGGTCAGTATATACTCCTCCATAAACTTAATGACATCTTGAGATTTAGAGTTCTAGGTGGCCACCACTTCAATCCACCTAGTGTAATAATAAATGAAGGTAAGGATGAACTTATTCCCTATAAAGGAGTTATGATTGATTACTCCAAAGAAATCAAAAGCCCATTGTGCAAAGGGACAACCCTCAATGACAGGGTGTAGTGGCATGGTGACATTAATCTCTCTCTTCCCAAAGACTTAACATTCATGGTAGGTCTTAATTTAGTTGTGGGTGTCTCTGAAAATAATGGTCCAATAGTAACCTTTTCTCAAGATCTTGTGGGTTGTTATGGTCCTAGAAGGATAACCATTGCCTAGTTTTTGGTGTAGGTTATCCAAGATATCTACATCTTCTTCTCTTGAGACACACCTCATGTAGATGCCCTCATAGTTTTTATGGTAAAGGACCCCACCTTTTATCGTGTCAGGGGTAGAATTGAGCCTCAAAGCTCACCTTTTTTATCTATTCATCTCACGGGGCATGCTCCCATGAGTACACAATTAATGCTTTGAACATACCACTTACCTCCTGCCACTTGGACTTCATGGATTTATTTAATTCAAATATGAAGATTTGTTTCAATCATTAACTGAATGATTCCTTGGCCTCTAAATATCTTAGCCAATCTAATCTTTAGATCAAACTCTTGTAGCTTTGCCATCCATTTGACTCTTCTTTCATCCAACTTGTTTTGACTAAGGGTGAGCTTAACTGCTAAGTCTAGAATTATGGCATTATTTTGTTCCTCAAGACATACTGCTTGAACTTCTTTACAACCTTGACCAATGCATAGATTTGCTTTTCTATCATTGAATATTTTAATTTTGTATGTTTTAAATTAGTGCTCATAAAAGTAATTGGGTGTTCATTGTCATTTACCTTTTGGGTGAATACTGCAGCAATGGTATGCTATGAAGTAAAGGAATACAAAAAGAAATCCTTGGTGAAGTCAGGACTGATCAATACTAGAGCTTGAGAAATATTTGTCTTGATATCTTGGAATGAACTCTTAGCCTTAGCTATCCACTCTATCATGGCATCCTTTTTTATCATAGCATTCAGTGGCTTGTTAATTTCTACAAACTCAAAAATGAATTTGCATACAAAATTGATTTTACCAAAGAATAATTTCAATTCTTTTCTACTATTGGGAGGTGTTAGCTTTGAAATGGCTTGAATCCATTTTGGATCGATGGAAATCCCATCCTTGATGATGATATGGCCAAGTAACTTGTCCTTTGTGACCCAAAAGATACTCTTCTTTGGGTTCAAGGATACTTTATATCTTTTGCATCTATCAAATATTTTCTGTAGGTGATTTGCATGATCCATTGTATTTTTATAAAATATAGAGAGGTCATCCATATAGACGATAATGAACTTACCAATAAGTCCTTATAACATGTAGTTCGTAGCTCATTAGAAAGTTGCTATAATGTTGATGAGGCCGAAAGGCATCCTTTTATAAACATAAGTTCCCCACTTTATGGTGAAATCCATCTTCATTAAATATTTTACTTCCATCAACACTTAGTTGTATCTAGAGAAACCATCTAAGAAGGGCATCATCCTAAAGCCACTAACAATCTAGATTACTTCATATAGGGAAGGTAGAGATAATTATATTTCTTCGATGATCTATTCAGGTTTTTGAAGTCGAAGCATACCTTGATCTCACCATTTTTCTTCCTGACCAGTACTAGGTTCACTACCCAAAAAGAGTGTTTGATAGGAAATATGATCCTATCATCCAACAATTTTTGAACCCCAGTCTAGATGAAAGGTTCTAGAATGGGATTTATTAGTCTCTGGCATTGCCTAAAGGGCCTGCTCCCTTGATTCTAAGGAATAGTCTGAATGATTACTCTGGGATCAAAGGTATTCAAGTTTCATAGTTCCAAATAATCACATCCTTGTACTCCATCAATATATCCTTCAATTTTTGTTTTTCACCCTCAACACAAGCTAGGTCGATGTTGACATACTAAGGGTGTTCCTTGGTCCCCAAATTCTCTCTAACAAAATTAGACTGATTTATTTTTAGTTGTTTTTTATTTTTAGCTTGTGGGTTTGTGTTAAATATCCTTTCCAAGGACACCATCCCCATGGGGATCCTATTTTCCTTGAGATACATGATGCCATTATCCCTAAAATCTTTTGCTTCCAAACATCTAAAGTCCTTCTCATCCATAATTTGGTCTTCAAAATCCCCATAATTATTTATGAATTGGATAATCTATTGATCATCCTTAAAGACTTAGAAATTTTCTATATTGTCAGGGATCGAAGGGCAAGATACTAGCTCCATAGAAAATTTATGCATCTTGGACTCTTGAAGTGGTGCTAAGTTGGTAGTTGAGGTTGCTAGTGAATCTACCACTTGGTTTTCTCTCTTGAAACAACTCTGATGTTGAAAGCCTCAAAGGACTCAATTAGGTCCCAGTCTCTCTATTTGTATTTCTTTATATATGCTAACTTGTATTGATATTTTCTTCTGGTTTGGTTGAGCACCAACTTTGAATCACCAAATATTTTCAATTGCTTGACATCCTACTTTAATTCAAACTATAGGTTTAGGATTAGGGCTTCATATTCAACTCAGTTATTGGTGCAAGAGAATTACAATATGTACGTGGCTAGTTATTACTTCCCATCTAGATTTGTGAGAGCTACCCTAACACTAGAACCTTATTTAGATTGGGCACCATCAAAATAGAGGGTCCATAATTGTGAAGGGCTCTTGAATTCCTACTTATGAGGCTTGTGCTCTATGGTGAATGTATAGACACTAGCATGTGAGGATATGAAGTTGACCCTCTCATTTTTAGAATTGTACTCTATAATCAAGTGCTTCATATTTGGTTTTCTATCAACTTTGATCTGATTAGGCATCCCCTTCCATGGTAGCCACATGTGTGAGAAATCAATGGCCATGTACCCATTTAGTGTTTTCACCCAATTCTAACTGAATAAAAGCCATATAATTTTAGAATGTCAACTACGAGGATGTTTATGTACTATTGTAAACATCACTTGGAGGCTATTTGTATTTGTATGTTTAACAATTCTCTAACACAGGGTACTGAGGACTTATCTAGTTACAGAACCACTTTTTTAAACTTATATAGGGTCAACTTCAGTTTCTTATAGATAGTTGTAAGCATCACGTTATCTGAAGCTCCTGAGTCTACTAGACAATTATGAACACTTATACTGAACAATCTTACCGTTAATAGGAAGGGTGAAATATCAAGCTTATCTTTGTAAATCATTACATTTGTATGTGTAGCCTTTGACTTATCAACTACAGAGGATCTCCTGGTGGAAGCTTTGAGCAATAGTTCCCTCTGACCAGTGATCTATGTTAACTCATGTAGAGTGATATTAGCCTTGATCTTCTTCATATCTTCTACAATGTTGTATCCTCTTTTGCTTTGTGACTCAGTGGGTTGTAGTTGATCCTTTTCCTTTGGAGGAGGTGGATTATTGTCACCCCTTAGATTGAGAGGAGTAGTGGCATTGTTTTTGGGAGGCTTAGAAGTAAGGAGAGGTTATTTGATCCTCAATTTGTAGTTACCCCTCTGAAACTACTAAAATGTATGAATCTAATTTATGTTATCCTATGGCTCATTCTCATTTTCCATAAGGAATGGAAAGTTGTAGGTATCAAAGATCATTGATATGATGGGGTGACACAAAGCATTGAAAAGAGACGGATCATGTGGATTTTCTAGTATCTCTTATCTATCCATTTCTCTTTGAAAGATCTCAAATGTTATGCAGAACTTTATTTAATATAGTTCTCCATATTTGATCTTGATATGAACCTTGCACTAATTGGGCAATGCTACATCCAAGATGCTTATCTTAGGCATCTTGTTAGATGATTGCTCAATGTTGCTCCTAAGTCTGTTGAAGGGCTAGTTGTACCTCTAGTAATCGAAAATCTAATTGGTGTTTTGGCCAACTGCATTTCCCATGCATTTTTGCATAGTCAAAAATTCATTACTCAATTTTTATACCATCCTCAGAATGGTATCTATCTTAATTTTAGTAGAATTGGTAATAACACCTTGGATGGTGGAAGTATTGACTATAACTAAAGCTTGGATTTTATGGGGATTAGTTGTTTGGACATGATTATTCAAGAAACTCAGATTATGATTAGGTGCAATGTGAGATAGAGGTAATTACATGTGGGTCCAGGTCTGATTATGAGCCACACCATTTTGGTGGGCATTTGGGACTGGATTTAATGTGGGGTAGGTTTGATAAACATTGGGTCCTGCTAATCCTTATAACTAAGGGTTCATTCATCTATCAACCTCAATAGCCTCGGCATATACATGCATTAAATCAATAACTTTAGCTACTCTACGTAAAAACAATGCACCTTGTAGGATCTAAAGCATTTTTGTACATCTCAAGAGCTAATACAACATTTGGATTATATAAGTTATTTATCCAACTATACATTTTTTAGATTCCTGCATTAAATTCCCTGATGGGTTCATTAAGCTCTCTTTTCATGTTAGTAAAGAGCTGGTACATAATGCTAGGACTAGTGATTTGGCCAAACTATCCTAAAAAAGCGGTCTAAAACTTGTTCCAAGATCTGATTGAGCCCTTAGTGATATTAAAAACCAATCATAGGTGGTATATTACAATGTAAAAGGGAAGAGCCTACAAGTTACATCTTCATGGACTACATTTAATATTCCTAGAGTGGTCCTAAATACTTTCATATGTTCTTCAACGGTCCTACCTCCTAAGGGAGAAAAGGTAGGGAGGTACTTTTTGGGGTTTCTAGGTAGATCATGAAAATATCCTAGAATGTTAAAGGGATAACCAATTAACCAAGGCTAGGCCATTGGATGTGGGAGGGGCCACCTATTTGGAAAGTGTGATCGAGTTTGGGATTTTCTCAAGATAGTTTTGTCAGTCCTTACCTTTCTATGGGTTTGCAAGGGTGGACGTACTAGGTTATTACCAAAGGCAGACCTAGTCAATATTTTGGATATATCTAATGCAACTTACGTGATCTTCACATCTTGGGGATGAAATAGGCCCTCTTTCTAGCACCAAAAATAGGTCTTACTTATTGATGTGGGTTTTATGCACACTCAGGAAACCTTTATGAGGTAGCCTCTAATGTTTTAGGATCTTAGTAGAGGTGAACTCTAATCTAGGGCATGAGTTATAGGGTATTAGGGTTTATAGTAACCTATGGTGGAATGGAAAATGACAAAGCAAATTTTAATCCAGATGGTATGAATATGGATATGAATCCTAGATCTACTTTGAGGTAGATGATGATGGATCTATTTTAAAGTGGGCATGATTTAAAGAAATTATAAACAAAGGGAAAGGTAAGGCAAAAAAGAGAATCTATAAAAAAAAATATCATGTTTTCTTTCTAACTGGATTTAGAATAGGGATAAGCACTACAGAATAATGCTCATAGCTTGTTGTTGTGGCACACAAAATTGACAAATAGAGTAAGGAGGTTTGAGGAATAAAATATTATTAACTAGAAGTTATTAGCTAAATATTGTTGTTACTAAGATTGTTTTTTCATCTCTTAATAAAATATTATAGCTAACAAGTAGAAAGCCCCTTGGACTAGATATAACTCAATCTAGGAAGTTGCATCAAAATGGTGCTTTTACACATATCTAAAGGTTAGCCTAACAAACTTATTATATGAAAGCAAGATTTATCAACCTAAAATTACTACTGCACATTCTTAATTGATAGAATTCTAATAATTAACCACAAGTTATTCAAAATTGCTATAACACATATCCAGAAACTAAACTACCAGTTAAAACTAAGCATGTAATCAATATAACACATAAATAAAAGAGACAACCATACAACACAGACTTTTAGAACAACTCAAAGAATTTATTATCTATATTGAATGTCAACATTTCTCCTCCCTTTGAAATGTGGGAGATACATGTATATATAGGTTTGGGATGGGGACGTCGTATTCGTCAAGCCATGTTCAAAGTTTTACCACCATTAAGATATTTCTTGAAGAGGCTTGCATGGCATACATGGCCATAATGTAGCCAATCATTCACAAGAGAAAAAAAAATTGTTACAACAACATTCTATTACAATCAACTAATGCAATTATAAGGGAAATTGCCTATGAAGAGGTCATTGTAGTTTTTGATACTTGAGCTCTAGTAGTCATTATAGTTGTAACCAGAGTTGCAGTTTTGGTTAGCGGAGGCATTTGAGAAGTAATTACAACTAAAATAGCTGGTGGAGGTAGGGTAGTTGGAGATGCCTGCTTGCTTACCTAAATTTGTAAATAGAGAGCGTGACTTGCTTGGAAGTCCATTTCAATTGCCTCAAAGTCCAACATAGGTCTTTTGAAGAGCTAGGGGAGTTTATCCATCAATTTTCTATGTGCTTTTAATGCAGCCCCAAGTTTCACATATAGAGTCTATGTGTTAAGGACCCTACTTCTAACAAAATTTATCAATTACAACAAGTCATCCTTAGTATTATACACTGCACCCTCGACCTTTACTTTGAAACTATTTGTTAATGTTTGGAGGTCTTTAAAGATGCCCCTAAGGACTAATTTCCCTCTTGGGTTAATCAGAACATTGATTCTCATTTCCCCTAAAATTGTAATGGCCTAATCATCATGGTTGATGAGTTTTAGAACTAAATTTTGCATTTATTAATTTCATTTAATCAAGCTATCTCTTCTATAAATTACATAGTTCAAGGCCCATACTGCATCCAGATCAATTATTAAGTTCATATGGTAATAAGTCTTGTTCCAGGCTGCTTGGTTTAAGAAATGGAGTCTGGCCTCCATTTTCTTCATCTTATTAGCAAGGGGGCATACATATCCCCACTTAGGTTGTGACTCCTTTGCACTTCTTATTAACTAGATAATGCCATACAACTTTTGAGTTACTCCGTGCACACTATCCACGATGTCCCTCAGAGGTTGTATGGTACTTCTTCCTTGTAATGCCTCTATGGCTTAATCAAAGCCTATAAACATTTATTTCATTACTCCCCTCGTAGAATATACAAAGGTGTAGGGGTATTTTATGTAATTACCCATATCGAAGGGGAGCATTTATCTTCAATTGGTTAAAGAGAACACATCTTCTCTTTACTCCAAATCTACCTTCTATCCTTCAGCCATTGTGGTTTTATTTTTAACCCCCATAGTCTTCATTTCTATGTTGAAATGAAACTTGACTATTGGTTGTTCAATAATAACTAGGTCCTGCCTACCTTCTTCTACCCATCGCATTTTCTGGATCCATTCAAGAATGTTTAAGGTAACTATGTATTTCAAAAGTCATGCCTAGTTTATAGGAGTGGTAGATGGGGATTGCCTTGAAAGGAACATGGGATTGGGAGCAGAGGTTTTTAATTGAGGGAAAGGGAGAAAAACTCTTCTCTAACGAGTGACCTTCTTTGGGGCCACTATGTCGATTATTAGCTTTCCTTTCTCTAACCCTTTATGTGATGTAATGGTTATAGCTTCTATTTGGGATGCATGACCAATTGGTATGCCTAATTGAGTGGATGGTTGGGAGGGAGTAACTAAGGAAGCCAAAATGGTAGTGGAGACCAAATTTTTGAAACGTGCTATCCATTGAGTCTAGAGGACTGAGGGCTTGAGGAAGTAAAGAATGAATAGGTAGGAGGGGTATTGGGAAAATTCTGTAAATAATTCATCATTGGCACAAAAGCAAATATGGTAAGTCTTTTGAAGGTTGATTACGGGGTACCATAGTCTTGATCATAGGTGATAGGATTGGGGCTTGCATAATTTGTGTTGCAACAACTATACTAACTAGAATAATAGTTACAATAGTAGGTGAGGAATGAGGAGTTTGTATACTTACAACTTGAGAAGTAACAATCATGGGAATTATTATTATTGGTGTCATTGTTGTATTGGGACGTGTTGAGGCTTGAGATAGGTTCACTGATTGCCCATGTGTAGAAGCTAGAGGCTTGGACTCTATTTCATATTCTCTATCTCCATCTAGGTCCTAAAGCAATTCAATTGGGACTGAACTACTCTTTAAGATCTCAATGTCACCCGAGTAAGTCTCATGTGGTAACCATTCATCCCCAAGGTCTATTTTTGTGGTCTCACTAATAGTTTTAGACAATGATGTTTCTGATTTATCATCCCATTCCTCTTCAATAAACCATTCTTTCTCATTGTTTGTCACCTGTATATGTTCTACCACTTTAGAACCTTTTCTTTTATCCAATCCTCCCTCTAACATTTCCTATGAGGTCTCCTTTGATGGAGTACCCAGAGGAGAATCTATAGGAGCTCCCTACTTCCTCTTATACACAAGGGGGGATACGATAGGAGTAGAATTTGATGCTGGAAGGGATGAAATAATAGTAAAAGAATCTGATGGGATAATAGGTGGTGATGAGGTGATAGCAATAATGATTGCTGGGGGTGAACATGGGGAAGTGGATACTTGTCTAGGGGAAGGAGATATTAATGGAGTTGATGATGTAATGGTTTGGACTGAGGGTATGAGTGGAGACAAACTATAAACAAGAGGGAGGAAAGATGGGATACTCACCTACTACACTATTATATTATGAGTGGAGGAAAGGGAAACATAGAGAATGACCCTCTAAAACTATTTATATTTGTGAGAACTTGTGTAATGGTAGTCAGTTGAGGAAGGGTGGACACCAGGGTGGTTATTGTAATGGCAACCATTGGGATAAGATGTTGAGGAGGCCCTTGGCTAATATCTTTTTCACTTCCCATAGGTGCTCATCCTAATGGACCAACTTATTCTTCTCCTTGGGCTTCAACCTGTGTGAAGGATCCTTGAGGAGGTTTTGAAACCTAATGCTCTACCTCAATTCTACTAGCCTCTTTTTTGGTGGTTTGTGGATGATATTGCATGTGCCTAGCTATCACCATGGACATATTTTCCCTATTCATTCTTATGTGGAACTTTGTATCATTCAAATCATTCATGAATAATTCATCACATGGATATAATACGTGGCCATAATCAATATTCACCTTCCCCCTACTCCTATTTAAGTGCTTCTTGACCCTTTTTCTTGGATCAAATTACTTGTAAGGTGCCCACTTAAAATCATAGTGTGTTTTAATTTTGCCCATTGGATTAAAATTCTTCCATCTGGTGTATTAGTTCCTACCAATGTTAATGGGAGGTGGGTAGACAACTCCTTATTTAGCACTTCTTAGTTTAATATCCACATAATCAACTAGATGGGTTGTAATTTCCTATTCTGCCACCTTGTCTAGGACTAACTAGGGTAGATACATAGGAGGAGCCCTGGTTCCCTCTATTCTGATGATCATGTGGTCTATATAGAGTCAATATTCACTAATTTTTTCAATGGTTTTTTGGATTTGATCAGACCATCTAGGCATGTCCTTGCCATAAATAGATAAGTATGCCATTGGATAGAAGGTCTCAGTCAATCTAGTCATATTATTCTTGAATGTGTGTATATGAAGAATATTGAATTCATCACAAATTCAGTTCTTAGGATACTCAGTTGATGTCTCCCAAGGTTCCTCAAAAGTTGAGTGAACAGTCCCCATTATGGTGTCTACCAGATAAGACATCATATAGAAGTTGTCATTTGGTCTATTTGCTAAATTAGGACTTGGGTTAGCTAATTGGCACTAAGTATCTCACCAATAGCTATTACTTTGGTGGAAGTGAGGATGGTGTCCAACAGGGGAATCCAAACCTCATTAACGTAGGTTATATTAGGGAAACCATTAACTCAATTTAATAGAGCCATAATAATCCTAATTTCAGGCATTAAAATGGCAAAGGGATAGTAAAAATAGGTCCCCTAACTATGAAGGTACTAGGGTCACCAACCCATTCTCGTAACTTACTAGTTGTATTATTTGTATACATCCATGAATTAACTAGGGCTTGATTATAGGCCATTTTAGGGAGAGGGAACCTATAGTATTTTTCAAAGGCAGGCCCACTAATATACATTGTTGGAGTGTTACATAAGTGAAAATGCAGGATTTTGCCATAAATTTTGCCATTTATAAATAAATAAAATAATAGGTCAATGCAAGGCATTACCTTAGGGTTTATTGTAACATTATGTAGGCCTACTAATTTTAGTGCCACCAGGTCTTCTATGTATCGTCATGTAAAATCTGAGAGTTGATCCTCAGGGCCACATGGTTCTACTACTTTAATTGTCTCCCACATAGCAAAATAATGTTTGAATCCATGATTGAGGGTAACCTCATCAAACCTTGTATCTGCATATTGCTTAGGTCCTACAATGGAATATGTGGAAGGTGTGAAACAAAATCCATTGTTTTGCACTTAAGAGCTTTAGTTATCTGAAACCATATAATTTCTTAGTCGTAATAGAGCTCAAATTTGTACTAATAACTATTTGTTAGATGGAAATGTATTTGTAATTGACTTCATTGATCGCATATATTGCCTTTGGATTCTTTACCTCTACTAAATTGAATGCACTTAGTCTACCAATTTGTGCAGATTAATGACACCAATGACCCTAGCTATCTTTTATTTTTGTATTTAAATTTAACTAGTGAAGTGTCATACCCTTTTGCGATCCTTGATGCTAGATGGATTTTATTTCCTTTTCTCTAAGTGCTTTGTCATCTCTATTTGACACTTGACAATATTCTGCTTCCTTAAAGAGCATTACATTATCTTTACTTAGGTTCACTCTTTATTGATACTTATTTCTTTACTGTCTCAGGCCTATGAGATCATGGCAAGTGGGGGGGGGGGTTTGTGGTTTCATTGTATTGGGATTGACGTACCCCCTTGATTCATTGTGAAATATTTGGGTGGGCAAGATGATGATATGTGGTGACATCTTGACGCTCTGCTCGCTTGAGAGACTTAGAAACTTCTCAAAATGCTTTGACAATAATGGGTTTGCAAGATTCTGACACATGAATAGTTGTCACCACTCCACTGGCCTCAGATTATTTGTACACTAAAAATTTCAATCTATTAATCACTATGTGTGTGGGATTATGACACTTGGCATTATCCTGACCTTCTACTCACCCAAGAGTCTTTTTATAAATTTCTAAGTGTCAGAAAAGCTGCAGACTAGTGGGTTGTAACTGAATGATATAAAACCTTTTTAGAAGACTAAATTATAATGCATGCTTTGCTTGCCTTTGGGGCTCTGAGAGAGTGAGTGAATGCCACATGGTAGGGTTAGGCGACTCAATAGGTGTCTAGGTGAAAAGTAAAAATAATTCTAAGTAAATAACAACTTGCACAAGATAAAACACAAAGCAACAACACTTCGACAAACATTGAAATCATTTAGTTTGAAATAAGTAAAACCTAGCATGCTTTTGGATTAAATAAGTGAACTTCATGAATCGTTAAAATCCCCAAAAAACTTAAACATACACAAAATAAACCAAAGGTTGGAGATGTAACTCAAGACAAGCCTAAGCATAGCTTTGGTTTGTACTAATAAAAGTGTCATTATGTCAGTTTAATCTTCAATAAACAAACATGGGTTTCCCCATCGATACCAAAAAAATAAAGGCTAATTGATAAAGTGGGTCCCTGCTTAAAAAATGTAAATGGGGAGATGTTGGGACACAATAAATGGTGACATATAGGAGGAATATTCCCTAATATTCACAAACTTAGAATCTTTGTTAACAACTACAAATCAAACATGGATCATACCACAAAAAGATAATTAAATCATAAACATGAAAGAGGCTCCCAAACCACATGTAACATGCTAACCTTGCTTATACCTTGGGTCTGTGTGTGGTATAATGATTTTCTTTTATCTCTG
Source organism: Torreya grandis (assembly GCA_037957365.1). Lineage (NCBI taxonomy): Eukaryota > Viridiplantae > Streptophyta > Pinopsida > Cupressales > Taxaceae > Torreya > Torreya grandis. The sequence continues at coordinate 439,755 of JARHVA010007037.1, forward strand.
TTTGAAATTTTTAGTAAACACTTAGAATAAATTATAGGTTTCACAATGGTTTCTTTGAATCACAAACAAAAAAATTATGGACTTGGGCATTACTCTACTACCATCTAGGTGTTTATAGCCCTGACATAATTACCTTTTATTCCCCCTCTTCTCCCTTCGTAAACTTGCATGATGCATGATACATTGATCGTATTTTATCATGTGAGTCTTTGATCACCTTTAGATTTTTATTTAGGTTTATATTTGATTGCTCTTTAGGATGCATTGATCATCTCTTTTTTTTAGAATACAAATGGAAGAGAGGGTAGGGAACCATCGTGATCTAGTGTATGGGAGAAACAAAATTCAATTTTTCAGAATGTCCCTACTAGTGGCATCTGTATCAATGGTCATTACCTCAAAACAAGTATTAGTGTGGATAACATGCTTAGCCTAAGGAATTTAATTTTTTTTTATTAATTTACATACAACAATAAGAGCAACATTTACACACCTGATAAAAGTATTCAATTGTGATATGACCACGGTCTATTTCTTATCACATACTTGAATCTCAAAAGTTTCAAATATAGGAGTGTAAAGAAAAACTTACAAATCAACCAATTTATGTACTCTGCTTAAGCTCTTGCTTCACGTACTCTCCCTTTGGGACATGCCCTCATAGATTTAGTATATAAGCTCAATCTTGTTTATGAAGCATAATAGATTGGATATTCTCTTAATCATTCAAGAAAGAGTCAAGCAAGCTACTCTAAAACAAAAGACACCTACTAGGAAAGTTAATCTAAGGAAATAAAATGTTGAAAGTAGGAAAATTTAATCTAGAAACCACGAAAACTACCCTAACAACAATGAAAGACAAAAAGTAGGAAAGATTTTATGAAAGCAATAAAACCTATTCTAATTTTACCTCTACCATGAGATATAGGATTACTCAAAGACATCCTCGGTGTGAGAAACCATGAAGTAGTGCTTCAAAAACTACCCATCGACTAAGAAGGCTAGGTTATTACCTTCAAGGTCTTTCAAATGGAAGGCGTTATTACCCAAAATCTCAAAAACCTAATATGGTCAAATTCATAAGGGAGTGAACTTATCATGTTGGCCCTTTTTATGATGAGTTTTATCTCATAGGAAAACTAGGTCTGAGATCTAAAAGGCCTTAATCTTGGATCTCTTATCTAACCACCTTTTAACATCATATTGGTGTTTATTGAAGCTCTACAACACTTTGATCCTTGCATCCTCAAGTTAGACTATTTCCAACATTCTAGATTGAATTCTTGGATCCTCTTCCATGTGGTATTGTATAAACTGATAGGTCGGGAGTTTAAGAGACATGGGGAAAACAAGTTATTGTCCATACACTAATAAGAAAGATGAAGTGTTGAGGGCCTATTTTTGTCTTGTTCTATTTGCCCATAATGCATATTTCAATAGCAGGTGCCATTTTATTGTCTTGTCTTGGACTAACTTCTTAATGGCACCCATCAAGTTCTTGTTTGTAGATTCAACCACTCATTCCCTTGGGGGAAATAGTTTGAATAAGACTTGATTGTTATCTGATAATTATAGGCCCACTTAGTGAATTCAATAGATTAAAAAGCTAGGCCATTGTCATTGACTAAATATATGGTAGTACCAAATTTGGTTAGTATATATTCTTTCAAAAACTTAATGAGATATTGAGCTCTAGAGTTCTTGGTGGCCACCGCTTCATTCCACCTGGTGTAATAATTAATGGTGATAAAGATGAACTTATGCTCTATAAAGGAATTAGGATTGATTACTCCAAAAAATTCAAGACCCCATTGTGCAAAAGGATGACCCATAATGACAGGGTGTAGTGGCATGAAAAAATTAATCTCTCTCTTCCCAAAGACTTGGCATTTATAGTAGGTCCTAACATGGTTGTGGGCATCTCTAAAAATAGTGGGCTAATAGTACCCCATTCTCAAGATCTTATGGGGTGTTGTGGTCCTGAAACATTGACCACTACCTAGTTTTTGGTGTAGGTTATCCAAGATATCCATAACTTATTCTCTTAACACACACTTTAGGTAGATTCCCTCATAGTTATTGTAGTAAAGGACTCCCCCTTTTATCATGTAGTGGGTATAATTGAGCCTTAAAGCTCACCTTTGTTCTCTATTCAGCTTAGGGGGGCATGCTCTCATGTGTAGTCAATGAATGGTTTGAGCATACCACTCACCTCCTGCCACCTGGACTTTATGGATTTATTTGATCCAAATACATGGATATATTTCAATCAGTAACTAAATGATTCCTTGGCCTCTTACTATCTTGGTTAGTCTGATCTCTAGATCAAACTCTTGTAACTTTTCCATCCATTTGCCTCTTCTTTCACCCAGCTTGTTTTGATTGAGGGTGAGCTTATTATTGAATTTGGGACTATGGCATAAATTTGGTTCCTCAATATATAGTGCCTGAACTTCTTTACAACCTTGACCAACACATAGATTTACTTATCTATCATTGAACTTTTTAATTATGTATATTTTAAATTAGTACTCATAAAACAATTGGGTGTTCACTATCATTTACCTTTTGGGTGAGTATTGCAGCAATGGTATACTCTAAAGCAAAGGAATACAAAAAGAAATTCTTGGTGAAGTCAAGACTAATAAATAATAGATATTGGAAAATAGTTATTTTGATATCTTGGAAGGAACTCTTAGCCTCAGTTGTCCACTCTATCTTGGCTTCCTTTTTCAGCATGACATTCAGTGGCTTGACGATTTCTGCAAACCCCAAAATGAATTTGCATACAAAATGAATTTTACCCAAAGAATGATTTCGATTATTTTTTTCTATTAGGAGGTGTTAGATTTGAAATGGCTTGAATCCATTCTAGATTGATGTAAATCCCACACTTGGTGATGATATGACCAACTAACTTGCCCTTTATGACCCCAAATATACTCTTCTTTAGGTTCAAGATACTATGTATCTTATACATCTATCAAATACGTTCAACAGGTGATTTGCATGATCTGTTATATTTTTATAAAATACAGTGAGGTCATCTATATAGACAATGATGCATTTACCAATAAGTCCTTAGAACACATAGTCCATGCCTTGCTAGAAAGTTTCTTTAATGTTGATGAGGCTGAAAGGCATCATTTTATAAGCATAAGTTCCCCACTTTATGGTGAAGGCCATATTCATTTGATATATTTCTTCCATCAACACTTGGTTGTATCCTAAGAAACCATCCAAGAAGGACATCATCCTAGAGCCATTAACAATCTGGATTACTTCATCTAGGGAAGAGAGAGGATAATTATCTTTCTTTGAGAATCTATTCAGGGTTATGAAGTTGACGCATAACCTGATCTCCCCATTCTTCTTCCTTATTGGTACCAAGTTTGATACCTAAAAAGAGTGTCTGATAGGAAATATGGTCTTGACATTCAATAATTTTTAAACCTTAGTTTAGATGAGAGGTTTTATAATGGGATTTACTAGTCTCTAGCATTTTCTAAAGGGTCTTCTCCCTTGATTCAGAGGAATAGTGTGATTGATTACTTTAGGATCAAAAGTATTCAAGTCTCCACAGGTCTAAGCAATCACATCCTTGTACTCTATTAGTATATCTTTCAACTTTCATTTTTCACCCTCAACATAATCTAGGATGATGTTGATAGAATGAGGGTGTTCCTTGGTCCCCAAATTCTCTCTAATGAAATCAGACTGATTTATCTTTAGCTTTTTTTTAGTTTCAGCTTGTAGGTCTATGTCAAATATCCTTTCCAAGGACACCATTCCCATGGGGATCCTATTTTCCTTGAGCTGCATGATGCCATTATCCCTAAAATCTTATGCTTCCAAATATCCAAAGTCCATCTCATCCATAATTTGGTCTTCAAAAGCCCCATAATTATTTATGAATTGGACAATCTATTGATCATCCTCAAAGACCTGGAAATTTTATATATTTTTGAGGATAGAAGGGCAAGGTACTATCTTCACATAAAATTTTTGCATCTTGGACTCTTAAAGTGGTGTTAAGTTGGCAGTTGAGGTTGCTAGTGAATGTTAAGTTGGACAATTCTACTTGGTTTTCTTCTCTCATAACAACTCTTATGTTGAAAGCATCGAAGGACTCAATTAGATGTTAGGCTTTGTGTTTGTATTTCTTTAGATATGCTAGTTTGTATTGATATTTTATTCTGATTTGGTTGACCACCAGCTCTGAATCACCAAATATTTATAGCTGCTTGACATCCTAATTTAATTCAAATTGTAGGCTCATGAATAAGGCTTCATAATCAACTTAATTATTAGATCAAGGGAACTGCAATGTGTACATGACTAGGTATTACTTCCCATCTAGATCTGTGAGAAATACCCCAATATCATAACCTTATTTAGATCGGGGACCATTAAAACAAAGGGTGCACAACTATAAAGGGCTCTTGAATTCTTAATTATGAGGCTATGTGGTGAATGTATAAACACTGACATGTGAGGATACGAAGTTGACCCTCTCATTTTTGGAATTATAATCTGTAATCAAGTACTTCATCGTTAGTTCTTTATCAAATTTGATCTAATTAGGCATACCCTTCCATGGTAGCCACATGTGTGAGAAATTAGTGGCCATGTACCCATTCAATATTTTTGCCCTATCTTGACTGAGTAAAAAACCATAAGCTTCTAAAATGTCAACTATAAGATGTTTATGTACTATTGTAAGCATGTCTTAAAGTCTAGTTATATCTGTATGTTTAATAGTTTCCAAATATAGGGTACTGAGGACTTGTATAGTTATAGGACCACTCTTTTTGCCTTATCTGGGGTTAACCCCAATTTCTTCCAAATAACTGTAGGCATCACATTCACTGAAGCTGCTGAGTCCACTAGACAGTTATGAACATTTTTACCATTAATAAGAAGGGTGGGACCTTAGGCTTATCTTTGTAAATCTTTACATTTGTATGTGCAACCTTTGACTTATCAATTATAGAGGATCTCCCGGTCAAGACTTTGAGTAATAGTTCCATCTACTTAATGATTTGTGCTAACTCATGTAATGTGATATTAGCCTTGATATTATTCATGTCTTCTACAATGTTGTATCTGCCTTTATTTTATAACTTAGTCAGTTATAACCGATCCTTTTATTTTGAAGGAGGTGGATTCTTGTCTCCCCTTGGATCTAGAGGAGTAATGTTATTTTTGTTGGGAGGAATAGAATTAGTAAGAGGTTGTTTACTCCTTCGGTTGTAGTTACCCCTACAAAAGTATTAAAAATCATGGATTTCATTTGTGTTATCCTCTAGCTCATTCTCATTTTACATAAAGAATGGAAAGTCATAGATATCAAAGACCATTTTCATGCTGGGGTGACCTAGAGCATCAGAAATAGATGTCTCAAATAGATTTTCCAATATCTCTTGTCTATCCATTTCTCTTTGAAATATCTTAAATGTTATGCATAACTCTATGCAATCTAGTTTTGCATGTTTGGTAGTGCTATGAACCTTACACCAATTGGGTAATTCTACTTCCAAGATGTTTATCTTAAGCATCTTGTTAGATGATTGATATATATTACTTGCCAGTCTGTTGAAGGGTTGGTTGTACCTCTAGTAACCAAAACTCTGATTGATGTTTTGTTTGCCTACATTTCCCATACATTTTTGCATAGTCAAGAATTCATTACTCAATTTTTGTACCATCCTCTGAATGGTATGTATCTCAACTTTATTATAATTAATAATAACACCTTGGGTGGTGGAAGTATTGACTAAAACTAAAGCTTGGACTCTTTGGGGATTAGTTGTTTGGACATGATTATTCAATAAACTTAGATTCTGGTTAGGCGTAATGTGAGATAGGGGCAGTTGCATATGGGTTTAGGTCTGATTGTGAGCTAAAAAATTTTGGTTGACATTTGGGATTAGATTTAATGTGGGGTAGGTTTGATAAACATTGGGTCCTACTAAGCCTTGTGACTGAGGGTTCATTCATCTATCAAACTCGATAGCCTTGACATATGCATGGGTTAAATCAATAACTTTAGTTGTTCTATGTACAAACCCTACAGTTGTAGGATCTAAAGCATTTTTGTACATCTCAAGAGCAAATATAACATTTAGATTATATGATTATCTATATGGCTATACATTTGTTAGAATCTTATATTAAATGCCCTAATGGTTTCATTAGGCTTTCTTTTCATTTTGGCAAAGAGTTGGTACACAATGCTAGGACTAGTGACTTGGATGAATTATCCTATAAAGGTGGTCTAGAACTCATTCCAAGACCTAATTGATCCCTCTGTGATTTTAATAAACTAATCATAGGTAACATCTTTTAGTGTAAAATGGAAGATCCTACAAGTTACATCCTCGTGGACTACATTTAATATTCCTGGAGTGGTCCTAAAGACTTTTACATGTTCTTCAATTGTCCTGCCTCCTAAGGGGGAAAAGGTAGGGAGGTGCTTTTTGGGGTTTATGGGTAGATCATGAAAATCCCCTATAATGTTAAAGGCATAATTGGTTAACCAAGGCTGGGATATTAGATGTGGGAGGGGCTGCTTGTTTGGAGAATGTGATCGAGCTCAAGATTTTCTCAAGACACCTTTGTTGATCCTAACCTTTCTATGGGACTACAAGGGTGAATGTAGTAGTTTATTACCAAAGGTGGACCCAATCAATATTTTGGATATATCTAATACAACTTAAGTGATCTTCACATCTTGGGGATGAAAGAGGTCCTCCTTCAAGCACCAAAAATAGGTCTTACATGTTGATGTGGGTTTTATGCACACCTAGGAAACCTTTACTAGGTAACCTTTAATGTTTTAAGATCTTAGTGGAGGTAAAATACACTCTAGGGCATGAGTTTTAGGGTATTGGTTTTTAAAATAATTTTTGGTGGAATGATAGATGATAAAGTAACTGTTAACCTGGATGTTTCAGATATGGATATGAATCCTAGATCTAATTTGAGTTGGGCGATGATGGATATATTGTAAAGTTGGCATGATTTAAAGAAACTATAACAAAGGGAAAGGTAAGGTAGAAAAGAGAATTTATAAATAGAGAGCATGTGTTCTTTATAACTAGCTTTAAAATAGGGATAATCACCACAAACTAATGCTTATAGCTTGCTGCTATGGCACACAAAACTAGAAAATATGGTAAGGAGGTCTGAGGACTTAAATGTAAGTAACTAAAAGTTATTAGATAAATATGATTGTTACTAAGATTATTGTTGTATCTATTAATAAAATATTGTAGCTAACAATTAGGAAGCCCCTTCAACTAGCTATAGCTCAATCAAGGAAGTTTCATCAGAATGGTGCTTCTACACAGATCTAAAGATTAACCTAACAAACACATTGCATGAAAGTAAGATTCATCAACCTAAAATTGTTATTGCACATTCTTAATTGATAGAATCCTACTGATTATCCACATCCTATTAAAAATTGATATAACACATATCAATAAACTAAACTACTAGTTAGAGAAAAACACATAATCAATATAACACATAAATGAAAGTGACAACCATACGACACAAACTTGCAGAACAACCCGAAGGATTTCATATCTATATTGAATGTCAAAACTTTTCCTCCCTTTAAAATGTGGGAGATACATGTATATATAGTCTTGGGATAGGGATGCCTCATACCTCAAGCAATGCTCAAATTTTTACTACCATTAGGATATCTCTTGAAGAGGCCTGCATGGCATACATGGCCATGACATAACCAATCATTCACAATAGACTAAAAAATGTTACAACAACATTATGTTACAATCAACTAATGAAATTACAAGGGAAATTACCTATGAAGAGGTCATTGTAGTTGTTGATAATTGGGCTCTTTTAGTCATTACAATTATAACTAAAGTTGTAGTTATGGTTAGCCTAGGTGTTTGAGAAGTAGTTGCAGCTGAAATAGCCGATGGAGTTATGGTAGCTGGAGATGCTTGCTTGGTCACCTGAATTTATAAATAGAGAGTGTGAATCACTTATAATTCTATTTTAATTTCCTTTAAGTCAAATAGATGTCTTTTGAAGAGTTGGGGGAGTCTAAACATCAAGTTTCTAAGTGCTTTTAATGCAACCCTAAGTTCCACATAAAGAGTCTTTATGTTAAGGATGTTACTTCTAGCAAAATCTATCAACTATAAAAAGTCATTCTAGGTATTATACACTTTTCCCTCAACCTCTAATTTGAAACTATTTACTACTATTTGGAGAAGGTCTACAAAGATGGCATTGAGGACCAATTCCCCGCTTGGGTTAATCACACCATTGATTCTCATTTCCCCTAAACTTTTAATGGACTGATCCTCATGGTTGATGAGTTATAGAACTAAATTTTGCATTTATTTATGCCATTTAATCAAGTTATCTCTCTTAGAAGGTACATAGTTTAAGTCCCATGCTACATCCATATGGTCACAAGTCTTGTTCTGGGCCTCTTGGCTTAATAAATGGAGTCTGGCCTCCATTTACTTCATCTTATTAGAAAGGGGGTATACATCTCCCCACTTGAGTTGTGACTCCTTATATGCACTTATTATTAATTGGATAATATAATATAGCTTTTGAGCTGATCCTTGTGTACTATCAATGATGTCCCTCCGAATTTTTATGGTACTTATTCCTTCCAATACCTACATAGATTGATCAAATCCTCTAAACATTTCTTTTATTACTCCCCCTGCAGAGTCTACAAAGGTGTAGGGGTCTTCTATGTGATTGCCAAAATTAAAGGGGAACATTTTTGTTCTCTTGGTTAAAGAGAACACATCTTATCTTTGCTCCAAATCTACCTTAGTAAAAGAGAACACATCTTATCTTTGCTATGTGGTGAGTAAATAGGGAAGCTAAAATGGTGGTGGAGACCAAATCTTTGGAATGTGATTACTCATTGAGTCCAGAGGATTGAGGGCTTGAGGAAGCAAAGAATGAATAGGTAGGAGGGGTATTGTGCAAATTTTGAAAATAATCCATCATCAATGTGAAATTAACTTTAGTAGGGTATTTTGAAGGTTTATTAGGGGGTGCCACAACCTTGATCACATGTGCTAGGATTGGGGTTTGTAGAATCACCATTGTAACAACTATACTGACTAAAAAAATAGTTGTAATAGTAGTTGAGGAATGAGGAGTTTGTGTACTTACCATTTGAGAAGTAGAAATTAGGGGAACTATTGCTATAGGTGTCATTATTGTGTTAAGAGGTGTTAAGGATAGAGATAGGTTCACTGATTGCCCATGTGTAGAAGCTAAAGGCTTAGACTTTGCTTCATCATCTTTATCTCTATTTGGTCTTAAAGTAATTCAATTGAGACTGGCCTAGTCTTTAGGATTTTAATGTTACCTGACTGAGTCTCCTTTGATAACCATTCATCATTGAGATTACTTTATGTGGTTTCACTAATGGTTTTAGACAATGATGTCTCTATTTCATCCTCCCAATCTTCTTAAAAAAACCACTCCTTTTCATCATCTGTCACCTCTATAGGTTCTACCACTTTAAAACCTTTTCTTTTATCTAATCTTCCCTCTAACATTTCTTGTGAGGTCTTCTTTGCTATAGCACCCCAAGGAAACTATGAAAAAGCTCCCTACTTCCTCTTGTATACAAAGGGAGTCCAGTAGGACTAGAAGTTGATGTTGGAAGGGGTGAAATAGTTGTAGGTGAATTTGATGGGGTAATAGGTGGTGATTAGGTGAGAGTAGTAGTCATTATTTGGGGTGAACTTGGGGAAGTGTATACTTGTCTAGGTGAAGGAGATATTGATGGAGGTAGTGGTGTAATGGTTTGGACTAGGGGTATGAGTGGAGTCAAACCAGAAACATGAGGGAGGAAAGATGGGAGACTCACTTGTTTTACTATTGTGAGTAGATGAAAGGGAAACATAAAGAATGTACCCTTAGAGTAAGTTATATTTGATATACCTTCTATAGTGGTAGTTGATTGAGGAAGGGTAGACACTTAGGTGGTTATTATAATGGCAACTACTAGGATAGGATGTTAAGGAGGCCCTTGGTTGATTTCCTATTCACTTCCCATAGGTGCTTGTCTTAATGGACCAACCTATTCTTGTCCTTGGCATCGTCCTGTGGGAAGGATCCTTGAGGAGGTTTTGAAACCCAATGATCTACCTCAATTATCCTAGCCTATTCCTCAGTGGTTTTTTAATTGCACATGCCTGGCTATCACAATGAACATATTTACCCTATTCATTTTTGTGTGAAACTTTGTATCATTCAAATAATTCATTGAATACTTCATCACATGGATATGATACATGGTTGTAATTAATCTTCACCTTCCCTCTAACTATATTTAAGTGCTTCTTGACCCTTTTTCTTGGATCCCATTGCTTATAAGGTGCCCACTTGAAATCATAGTGTGTTCTGGTTTTGCCCATTGGATGAAAATTCTCCCATCTGGTGTACTGGATCCTACCAATACTAATGGGAGGAGGGTAAACAACTCCTTGTTTGGCATTTCTTAGGTTAACATCCATAAATTTAGCTAGTTGGGCTAAAATTTCCTAATCTACCACCTTGTTTGGGACAGACTAGGGTAGATACATAGGAGGAGCTTTGGTTCCCTCTATTCTAATGACCGTATGATCTAGATAGAGCCAATAGTCACACATATTTTCAATGGTTCTAGGAATTTGATCAAACAAGATGGACATGTCCTTACCATAAATGGCTTGGTATGCCATTGGATAAAAGGTCTCAATCAATCTGGTCATATTCATCTTAAATTTATGTATATGAAGAATATTGAATTTATTGTAAATACGATTCTTAGGATACTCAATTGATGGTTCCTAGGTTTCCTCAAAAGCTAAGTAAATAGTACCTATTATGACATCTATTGAATAAGACATCATATATAAGTTGCCATCTGGTGTATGTGCTAAATTGAGGACTTTGTTGATTAAATTGGCACTAAGGATTGCACCAATAGCTATGACCTTGGTGGAAGTGAGGATGGTGTCGAACAGGGGAATCCAAACCTAATTAACATATGTTATACTGGGGAACCCATAAACTTGATTTAGTAAAGCAATAATAATCCTAATTATAGGCTTAAAAATGGCAATGGGAATAGTAGAAATAGGGCCTATGACTATGAAGGTACTAGGGTTACTAGTCCATTCTTGAAACTTACTGGTTGTATTATTTTCATACATCTATTAATTAACTAGGGCTTGATTATAGGTCATTTCAGGGAGGGGGAACTTATAGTATTTTTCAAAGGTAGGCTCACTATTATACGTTGTTGGGGTGCTACATTTTAGGATTTCACCATAAATTTGGCTATTTGTAAATAAATCAAATAATAGGTCAATGCAAGGCATTACCTTAGGTTTTTCCATGACATTTTTTTGATTGATTTTAGCTTTTAGATGGAGCCTAAACCAGTTTTGGGGCACAATGAGAGGTCCAATCTCCTAGAGAAATATAATCAAAATTCAGTTTGAACACACTACTAACTAAAAAGCCTAATCAAATTCAAGAAGATTCAAAGCTAAAAACTTAGTTTCAGATCCCAAGTTAATAGTTAAATAAACTACAAGGTTAAACACTTAATAAACTATTTAAAGAACACAATGAACCCAACCATTACATCAACCTTTAGTAGCTTGCAAATGTCTTCCTCTATTGGAAAGCAAAGATTACATTGTCCATTAAGTTTTGTCGGCAATGGAATTCTTAGCATCAAATTATAATCTTCCCTCTTCCATTTACCTACAAATTTTCCTTTTATTTTTGAAGTTATGAGATTTCAAATCTCAAGAATGCTGAGTTATAGATATAAAATCTCTACTCTCCATCTCTTCTCCTTCTTCTTCCCAACCATCCCCATCTTCTTTTGAAACTTCCTTCTACTAGAAACAATTCACAATAAGGGAATATTTGATAATACCCTTTGTCCTAGTTTTTTTCACAACCACTTCCTTTGCTATATTGAGAAAAGAATGCTGCCCTACCTCCCCATCACCCAAACCTTTCACTATCATCAAAACCTTAGCCATTTGAGGACTGACCTGAACTTGCTGTAAGACTATGGTAGCTAGATTTTTCATAAAAATGGTATTTATAGGGAGCAACATACTATGAACCTAATATTTAATGAGATAACCAACCTTTCTGACCCATTTATTCAGGATCATTACCTAGGATCCTTTAAAACCCTTCTTGAGACATGAATCAATCTTATGATCAACTTGATTACATCTAAGACATTTAAAGGGGAGTTGTTCAAAATTAATAAATTAAGTCCACACTCCATGGGAGGATGAAATATAAATAGAATGATGTAAGTATTTAGATAAATTAACCAATGCACACACCCTAACATAACTCAAATAAGCCTCAATGGATTCATCAATTTTAACAAAGACTCCTAGTTTTTAACCGGCTGCTTAAGAAGACCTAAATCATATAGGGCTAAGGGGAGATTATAAAATCTTACCCAAATTGGTGGTTGTGATATAACCAAAGTAGATAGACCAAAAAAGGTGCTTGTGGACACAAAAACACCACCTATTTGCCAATAAATCATGGCCCATTCAGCCACACAACATCTCTATCTTTTGATGAGTGAAATAAAAGCATAAAAAAGCCATTAGACAACATTGAAAGAGTAGGATATTGTATTGAAGGCCATTTTATAGATGACCACTGTAACAACAATTCCCATGTATTCTACTTCCCTACACATCTGCCAATCAAAGACTTCCTCCCTCATTCCAAACCAATCACTAAGAGTTTTGAATTTGAAACTTTCAGAATAAGAGTATCAAAAAACATCAAAGGGACATCACCCAAGTAGGCCATATCCTTTACTCCTTTCTGGAAATTTTCTTCTTCAATATCCCATTTAAAACCCCCCACTATTTATTTTTCATCCTCAGCTGGCTTTTCTAGAGAAATATGACTTCTAGGAATAAGAATAAGATTTAATTCAGGCTGAGCCCTGAGAATAACTTCTTTATAGAATGCTCCACATGAATGAAAGGGATTATAGAAATTTGAGTAAATAAAATAGACTAAAACCTTTGTGGAAAGCCTAGCTACCCCACCTAAAGCTTTAAAAACTCACTTCCCTAGAGAAGATCCTCCACTAAATAGGCCTCCATCCACACATAAATGCTCAAACCCTAAGAATTAATTAGACTGTTCTTGAGTATCATAGCCTGATTTAAACTTAATAGTAAAACATTCAAATTTATTTTTTCCTTTTTTATTTTTTTTGTGGCCCCAATCAAACCCTCACTTAACCTCTATCCCTTTCTCCCCCATCCACACACCTAAATCTACTTCATCTTATTCATCATCATTCTCCTCCTATCCACTGATTAGAGTCCTCACCTGCACCCTTGTGTGCCTTGATTCCCCCTTTTTTGCCTTAGCATTTAAACTCTTGCATTTGTCCAACACTTATCTAGTGCCATTTTTCACTACCTCTATTGCCATCGATTTGGTTTTGCCATAACATTATGTAGGCCTATTGATTTTATTTTCACTAGGTCTTTTTTGTATCTTCGTGTGAAAGCCAAGAGTTTATCTTCAAGGCCACAAGATTTTGTTTCTTCAACTTCCTCCCATACAACATAATATTGCTTGAATTCATGATTGAGGTAAACCTCATAAAACTTGTATCTATGTACTAATCAGGTCTGTAATGGAATATGTAGATGGGGGCGATGGAAGGTATGAAGTAGAAGCCATTATTTTACATTTAAGAACTCTAGTTCTTTGAAACTATGGAATTTATTGGTTGTAATAGATATCAAATTCACACTAGCAACTGATTATTAGATGAAAATGTATTTATAATCAACTTAATTGATCACATATATTCCATTTGGATTTTGTACCTTTGCCAAATTAAATGCACTTAGTTGGCCAATTCATGCAGACTAATGGCACCAATGCCCTGACTTTGTTTGCTTTCTTCAATTTTTATATTTTGAATTTTCCTATGAAGTGTCATCCCCTTTTGTATTCCTTATCACCAGATGAATTTTATTTCCTTTACTCTTAGTGCTTTGTCATCTCTATTTGACACTTGGTGATAATTTACTTCGTCAAAGAGCATTGCATTACCATTTCCTGGGTTCATTCTTTCCTAATACTTGTTTCTTTACTGTTCGAACCTATGGGATCATAACATGTGGAGGGTCATTATGGTTTCATTTTACTAGGAGTGTCATACCCCCTTTCTTCATTGTGTAGGCTTTGGGTGAGCGAGATGATGATACATGATGACATCTTGATGTTCTGCTTGCTTGAGAGACTTAGAAACTTCTCAAAATGCTTTGACAGTGACGTCTACAAGATCATGACATGTGGATGGTTGTCATTGCTCCACTGGCCCCAAAATTTTTGTACACTAAAATTTCAATTTGCAAGTAAGATTGTGACACTTGGCATTATCCTAACCTTCAATCACCCGAGAGTCTTTTTAAATTTTTTTAAGTGTTAGAAAAAGCCATGTGCTAGTGGGTTATCACTAAATGACATAAAAGCTTTTAGAAAACTAAAATATAATGCATACTTTGCTTACCTCTAGGGATCTAAGATAGTGAGTGAATGCCATGTGGTAGGATTTGACAACTCCATAGGTTTCTAGGTAAAAATTAGAAAGAATTCTAGGTAAATAACAACCTGCATAAGATAAAATACAAAACAAAAACACTTTGAAAAACACATAAGTTAGTTAGTCTGAAAGAGGTAAAACCCAACATGCTTTTAGATTATACATGCAAACTTCATAAATTGTTATAATCCAAAAGAACTTTGACATACATGCACAAAATAAACCAAAGGTTAGAGATGTAACTCAAGACAAGCCCAAGCATAACTTTGGTTTATAATAATAAAAGTATTGTTATGTTAGTTTAATCTTCAAGAAACAAACTTAGGTTTGCCCATCAATCCTCAAAAAATAATGGATACTTGATAAAGTGGGTCCCTATTAAAAAAATTTAATTGGGGATGTTGGGACACAACAAGTTGGAAAATAGGTGCAAGTCGATAATTTATAAATACATAAGATAAGCATGTTTACAACATTTTGGGTAAGGTATAAGGTCTGAGTCATCAAAATGACATTGGTCAGACTAAGATATAAATAATTAGGCATAAAGAGATAGTGCATGTGAGCCTTTTGGTAGTGGGAAAGGTTTATAAGCTAAAAGTACATCCATGATATATATTTTCCAAGTGTACAAGATTGATGTGCTATAACATTCAGAAATAGTGTCTACATTTCTCCCCCTTTAAGCTAATAATGAAATTATTGGTTTAAAGGAGAAAAAATGTGTGACTGGGTGTGTATAACATACTTTATCTTTGCTTAAGTCTAATTTGATTGCTTTTTTGGTGACTGGACTGGAACTAAGAACATGCTACAATATATAATCAATGTATATAATATAAAATTGAAAGCATTAAAATGATTGAAATTGAAAGAGAGTAAGGTTTAAGAGTACATATATGTATCGATGCAATGGTCTTGCCTTTTGATAATTTTATTTGAAAGATGTATCATTATGAATCAATGAAATTGAGATCAAGACAAATATAAATCTATAAAGTGCATATATCTAAAGAGATAGAGAGAGATATTGGAGGACACATGCCCCCAACCTTGGAGAAAAGATGAGTTACCACTTGATAGTTGAGATTAGCTCAATCATACAATCCAATCATACTTATAACTTGATAAGTGTGAGTGAACCAAGTCAACTCACACTATAAAAATAGTGAATATGGATGATGCATTCAAGTCTAACCTATAAATGATGAAATATTATTTGATTTAACCACCTCAACCATACTAAAAAGTGAACCAACTACTGTAGTAAATTGGATCAATACAGTTCATAACAGTCTAACCTAGTGGGAGGTGACAGTCCCTGAAAGTGTTTGAAATATGAAAATTGATTTAATTTTGTAATATTAGGCACACATTACATATCATATGCCCCTTAGATATGTCTAGTGTTGAAACTATGTATAATAATGGTACTAATGTATAAAATTCTATTACAAATGTGCATCTTAATCATATAATTATGATTTTGGCCAATTTAAAAATTGTGTAAGTGTGGAGAACATGCCCCCACTATAATATGAAAACTAATATAAGTACCAATGTGGAGGACATGTTTCTAAAACATTCCCCCATTGTAATCTTGATATGTTGAATATTGAATAAGTGTAGATAACACATTTCTAGAACATGCTCCCAACTAAATCTAAAAATTTGACAAGTGTGGAGAACATGTTTCCAAAACATGCCCCCAATACAATCTGAATTTGTAAGGTAATGTGAAATTCATGCCTCTATAACATGCCCCCACTGATATGCCCCCCCTTTTGAGGTGAGGGGAAGTAGCAACTGGTAATTACCTTACCTCAAAAGGATAAGATAACCATGTAAAGTGTGAATGTACCATGTAATATATAGAGGGAACATGTCTAGGTAGATATATCATTGAAACATGAAGATTTTGATGACACTAATTCTTAAGATGCATGATGTAGATCATGACAAATTCTAGAGAGTAATAATATAAGTTTAACAAGCAATCAAACACATACACACAAGAGTACTCAAAAAGGAAATCAAGAGACAAAGGTCTAAGGAGACAAAAAATAAGAGGCATGTTCAAATGCCACACCAATGAAGGGACATGACTTAGTCAAATGTCCACAAAGCAAGAAATGACATATTAAAATGCCAACATACAACACACAATGACATATTCAAATGTCAAAGAGGCAAATAAAGGCACATGGGCTGCAAATAATGGAGCATATTCAAATAATCAAACAAGAAAGATAATAGTAAGGCAAAACAGTCAATAAATTTCATAAATGAAAACATAAAAAACCAACATAAACATATCATACTAGTCCTTGCATATATGTGTTAGCAAAAAATGTAAAGTACACATCATATGAAGTATACTATAAAAGATATAAGCATGGATAAATGCATGTGTAAGTACATATATGAACTCAAATATGGTAAATTAGAATACAAAGGTGGAGATAAGGTGAGAGCAATAGTGATTAATGGGGGCAAATATGGGGAAGTGGATACTTGTCTAGGGGAAGGAGATATTCATGGAAGTGGTGGTGCAATGGTTTGGAATAGGGGTATGAGTGGAGCCAAACTAGAAACAAGATGGAGGAGAGATGGGAGACTCACCTACTGCACTGATGTGAGTGGAGTAAAGGGAAACATAAAGAATGCCCCCTTAGACTAAGTTATATTTAAGAGACCTTGTGTAGTGTTAACTAAGTGAGGAAGGGTGGACACTAGGGTGGTTATTATAATGGCAACCAGTGGGATGGGATGTTGAGGAGGCCCTTGGCTGATTTCCTATTTACTTCCCATACATGCTTGTCATGATGGACCAACCTATTCTTGTCCTTGGGAGTCAACTTATGGGAAGGATCCTTGAGGATGTTTTAAAACCCAATGCTTTGCCTCAATTCTCCTAGCCTATTCTTTAGTGGTTTTTTAATGATATTGCACGTGTTTGGCTATCACTATGGATATATTTACCCTATTCATTCTTGTGTGGACCTTTATATCATTCAAAGCATTCATGACTACTTCATCACATGGATATGATACATGGCCATAATTAATCTTCACCATCCCTCTAACTCTATCTAAGTACTTCTTAACCCTTTTCTTGGATCCCATTGCTTCTAAGGTGCCTACTTGAAATCATAATGTGTTTTGATTTTGCCCACTAGATGAAACTGCTCCCATCTATTGTACTAGATCCTTCCAATACTTATGGGAGGTGGGTGGACAAATCTTTGTTGGCATTTCTTATGTTAACATTCATAGATTTAGCTAGTTGGGCTACAATTTCCTAGTCTACCACCTTGTCTGTAACTAACCAGGGTAGATGCATAGGAGGAGCCATGGTTCCCTCTATTTTGATGACTTTATGATCTGGATAGAGCTAATAGTCATCAATATTTTCAATGGTTCTTTAGATTTGATCAGATAATATGGGCATGTCCTTGCCATAAATGGCTTGGTATGCCATTAGATAGAATGTCTTAATGAAGCTGGTCATATTCATCTTAAATTGTGTATATGAAGATTATTGAATTCATTACAAATGCAATTCTTAGGATACTCAGTTGATGGCTCCCAAGTTTCCTCAAAAGCTAAGTGAATAGTACCTGTTATGGCATCTACTAGATGAAACATCATATAGAAGTTACCATCTGGTCTGTTTTCTAAATTGAGGACTTAGCTAACCAAATTGGCACTAAGGATCTTGTCAATAACTA
Source organism: Torreya grandis (assembly GCA_037957365.1). Classification (NCBI taxonomy): domain Eukaryota; kingdom Viridiplantae; phylum Streptophyta; class Pinopsida; order Cupressales; family Taxaceae; genus Torreya; species Torreya grandis. The sequence goes on from JARHVA010007037.1 coordinate 458,121, forward strand.
TGATTTTTGTGTAAGTGATAATGGCATCCAATAGGGGAATCCAAACCTCATTGACATATTTTATACTAGGGAATCCATAAAATCGATTTAGTAAAGCCATAACAATCCTAATTCTATGCCTGAAAATGGTAATGGAAATAATATAAATAAGGCTCATGACTCTGAAGGTACTAGGGTCGCTAGTTCATTCTCATAACTTACTAGTTGCATTGTTTTCATACTTCCATGAATTAAGTAGGGCTTGATTATAGGTCATTTCAAGGAGGAGGAACCTATAGTATTTTTCAAAGGCAGGCTCACTAATATACAGTGTTGGGGTGCTACATTTCAAGATTTTGCCAAAAATTTGTCTATTTGTAAATAAATCAAATAATAGGTCAATTAAAGGCATTACCTTAGGTTTTATCATAATGTTTTTTGATTAATTTCAGCTTTTAGCTGAACCTAAACCAATTTTGGGGCACAACGGGAGGCTCAATCTCCTAGAAAAATATAATCAAAAGTCAGTTTGAACACACTACCAATTAAAAATCCTTATCAAACTCAAGAAGATTCAAAGCTAAAGATTTAGTGTCAAACCCCAATTCAATAGTTAAATAAACTACAAGGTTAAACACTCAACAGACTATTTAAAAAACATAGTGAACCCAACCATTAAATCAACCTTTAGTAGCTTACATATTCCTTCCCCTGGTGGAGAGTAAAGATTCCATTGTCCATTGAGTTCCACCAAAAATGGAATTTTTAACATCATGTTATAATATTTCTGCTTCCATTTTCCTACCTCTTTTTCCTTTATTGCCGAAGTTATGAGATTTCAACTCACAAGAATGCTGAGCTATAGACAAAAACTCCCAGATCTCCAGCTCTTCTCCTTCTTCTTCACAACCATCTCCATCTTCTTCTGAAACTTATTTCTACTAGTAATAATTTGCAATTAGAGAATATTTTCTAATACCCTATATCCTAGTTTTTTGAACAACCTCTTCCTCTGCTAGATTAAGAAAAGAAGGTTGCCTTGCAATCCCACACCCAAACCTTCCACTATTGCCAAAGATGGCTAACTTAATTTTTTTTTAAGACTACCACGGTTGGATTCTCCACAAAAATGAATTTTGTAAGAGAAACATACTGTGAACCAAATCTTGATTCAGACAACCAACCTTTCTGACCCATTTATTTAGGATTATTACCTGGGATCCTTTAAAACCCTTCTTGGGACATGAAGCAATCTTATGATCAACTTGATTACATATAAAACATGTAAAGGGGAGTCCTTTAAAATTAATAAATTGAGTCCACACTCCATGGGAAATCTGAATAGAATGATGTAAGGGTTTGGATAATCAACCAATACACACACCCTAACATAACTCAAGTAAGCCTCAATGGACTCATCAATTTTAACAAAGACTCTCATTTTACCAATATGATGCTCAAGAATACCTACACCACATAGGGCTAAGAGGAGAATATAAAATCCTACCCAAATTGGTGCTTATGATATAAATGAAGCAACTGGATCAAAAAAGGTGCCTGTGAATACAAAAACACCACCTGTTTTCCAACAAACTATGGCCCATTCAACCACAAAAAATATCTATCTTTTAATGAGTGAAATAAAAGCATAAAAAACCATTAGACAACATTAAAATTGAAGGCCAGGTTCCACATGACCATTGTAACATCACTTCCCATGCAGGCCACTTCCCTACACATCTACCAATCAAAGACTTCTTCCCTCTTTTCAAAATTGTCATTGAGAGTTCTGAATCTAAAACTTATAAAATAGGAGGGGTATTAAAAAAAATCAAAGGGACATCACCTAAGTAGGTTGTATCCTACACTCCTTTCTGTGAAAGTTCTACTTCTATATTCCCCTTAGAAACCCCCACTATTTTTCTTTCATCTCCAGTTAGCTTTTCTATAGAAATCTAAATTTTTGGAATAAGAATATGATTTAATTTAGGTTGAGCCCTAAGAATAACCTCTTTATAAAATGATCCACAAGAATGAAAGGGATTAGAGATATTTAAGCAACTGGAATAGACTAAAGCCTTTGTGGAAACCCAAGCCACCCCACTTGAAGCTTTAAAACCTACTAACCTAGAAAAGAGCCTCCACTAGATAGGCCTCCATCCACACCTAACTACTCCAAACCTAAGATTAATCAAACTATTTTTGAGAATCATAGCTTGATTTAAACTTAGCAATAGAAAATTTGAATTTATTTTTCTTTTTTTCTTTTTATTACGACCCCATTCAAACCCTCGCTTAACCTCTATCCATTTCTCCCCCAGCCCCACCCCTAAATATGCTCCATCTTCATGATAATTCTTCTCCTGTACACCTATTAGAGTCATCACCTATGCCCCTGTTCACCTTGATGCCCCCTTCATTACTTTAGCAACCTAACCCCTACCTTTGTTCAATGTTTGCCTGATGCCATTTATTACTGCCTCTATCACTACTGCCTGCATCACCATCGATTTGGTTTTGCCATAACATTATGTAGGTAGACTTATATTAATTCCACAAGGTCTTTTCTGTATCTTCATGTAAAATCCAAGAGTTTATCTTTAAGGCCATAGGGTTTTGTTTCTTCTACTTCCTCCCATATAACAAAATAATGTTTGAATTCATGATTGAGGGTAACCTCATCGAACATTGTATTTGTGTACTAATCAGGTTCTATAATAGAATATGAAGATGGGGGTGATGGAAGGTACAAAGTATAAGCCATTATTTTGTACTTAAGAGATTTGGTTCTTTGAAACTATAGAATTTCTTGGTCATAATAGAGCTCAAATTCTTGCTAGCAACTATTTTTTAGATGGCAGTGTATTTATAATTAACTTCATTGATCGCATATATTCCCTTTTGATTTTATACATATGCTAAGTTAAATGCACTTAGTCAGCTAATTCATGCAGACTAATGGCACCAATGCCCTAGATTTCTTTACTTTATTCAATTTTTGTATTTTGAATTTGCTTGTGAGGTGTCATCCCCTTTTGTGGTCCTTGGCACCAGATGGATTTTATTTCCTTTACTCAGAGTGATTTATCATCTCTATTTTACACTTGGTGATATTTTGCTTCCTCAAAGAGCATTACATTACCATTACCCATGTTCATTCTTTACTGATATTTGTTTCTTTACTGCTCAAGCCTATGGGATCATGGCACATGGAGGGTCATTATGGTTTCATTGTACCAAGAGTGTTATATCTCCTTGATTCATTGTGTAGGCTTTGGGTGAGCGAGGTGATGATACGTGAAGACATCTTGATATTCTACTTACTTGAGAGACTTAGAAACTTCTCAAAATGCTTTGACAACAATGAGTTTATGGCATTGTGAGATGTAGATGGCTATCATCGCTCTGCTAGTCCTAAAAATTTTGTACACTAAAATTTTAATTTGTCAGTCATTGGGTGAATAAGATTATGAAACTTAACATTATCCCAATCTTAGCTCACTTGAGAGTATTTTTAGAAATTTATAAATGTTAGAAAAGCTATGAGTTAGCGGGTTGTCACGGAGCAACATAAAACCTTTTAGAAAACTAAAATATAATGCATGAGATTGAGTGAATGCCATGTGGTAGGATTTGATGATTCAAAAAGTGTCCAAGCAAAAAGTAGAAAGAATTCTAGGTAAAGAATAACTTGCACAAGATAAAATACAAAGCAACAACACTTTGATAAACACATCAGTCAGATAGTCTAAAAGAGGTAAAACCCAACATGATTTTGGATTAAACAAGCAAACATGAATCGTTAGAATCCAAAAAACCTTTGACATACATGCACAAAATAAACCAAAGGTTAGAGATGTAAATTGAGTCAAGCCTAAGCATAACTTTAGTTTGTAATAATAAAAGTGTCATTATGTCAGTTTAATCTTCAAGAAACAAACTTAGGTTTGCCCATCGATCATGAAAAAATAAAAGATACTTGATAAAGTGGGTCCTTATTTAAAAATTCAATGGGGATGTTGGGACATAATAACTAGAAAATAGGTGCAGGTCCATAACTTATAGAGATAGAAGATAAGTAGGTTTACAACATTCTAGGTAAGGTATAATGTCTGAGTCATCATAATAACATTGGTCAGACTAAGAGATAAATAATTAGGCATAGAGACATAATACATGTAAGACTTTTGACAATGGGAAAGGTCTATAAGTTGAAGGTACATCCATGATATATATTTTACAAGTGTACAAGATTGAGGTGATATATAATTCAAAAATAATGTCTACGTCCCCCACCTTTAATCTAATAATGAAATTATTGTTTTAAAGGAGAAAAATGTGTGCCTGGGTGTGTATAACACACCATGTCTTTGCTTGAGTCCAACTTGATTACTTTGTTGGTGACTAGCCTAGAACTAAGAACATGTTACAATATATAATCATTGCATATAATCTAAAATTGAAAGCATTGAAAGGATCGAAATTAAAAGAGAGCAAAGTTTATGGGTACACATGTGTATCGATGTTGCCTTTTGATAATATGATTTGAAATATGTATCATTATGAATCAATGAAATATATATCAAGATAAATAAAAATCTATAAAGTTCATATATCTAAAGATATAAAGAGAGATATTGGAGGAAGCATGCCCCCAACCTTGGAGAAAAGATGAGTTACCACCTGACAGTTGAGATTAACTCAATCGTGCAACCCAATCATACTTATAACCTGGTACATGTGAGTGAACCAAGTCAACTCACACTATAAAATTGGTGAATTTGGATGATGCAATCATGTTTAACCTATAAATGATGAAATATTATTTGATTTAATCACCTCAACCATACCAAAAAGTGAACCAACTACTGTAGTAAATTGGCTCAATACAGTCCATAACAGTCTAACCTAGTGGGTGGTGATAGTCCCTGAAAGTGTTTGAAATATAAAATTGATTTAATTTTGTAATATTAGGCACACATTACATATCATATGCACCTTGGATATGTCTAATGCTAAAACTATGTATAATAATGATATCAATGTATAAAATTATTCTACAAATGCGTATTTAAATCATATAACTATGAATTTGGCCAATTTAAAAATTATGTAAGTGTGGAGAACATGTTTCCAAAACATGCCCCCCACTATAATATTAAAATGATATAAGTGCCAATGTAGAGGATAGGTTTCCAAAACATGCCCCCACTATAATCTCAATATGTTAAATACTAAATAAGTGTAGATAACACATTTCTAGAACATGCCCCCAATTAAATATATAACTTTGACAAGTGTGGAGAACATGTTTCCAAAACATGCCCCCAGTACAATCTAAATTTGTGAAGCAATGTGAATGTCATGCCTCTATAGCATGCCCCCATTGATATGGCCCCCCTTTTGAGGTGAGGGGAAGTAGAAACTGGTAATTACCTTACCTCAAAAGGATAAGATAACCATGTAAAGTGTGAATGTATCATGTAACATATAGAGGGAACATGTCTAGGTAGATATATCATTGAGACATGAAATTTTTTATCACACCAATTCTTAAGATGTATGATGTAGATCATGACAACATCTAGAGAATAAAAATACAAGTTTAACAAGAAATCAAACACACACACATAAGAGCACTCAAAAAGGAAATCAAGAGACAAAGGTCCAAGGAGACTATAAACAAGAGGCATGTTCAAATGTCGCACAAATGAATGGACATGACTTAGTCAAATGTTCACAAAGCAAGAAATGACATATTTAAATATCAACATATAACAAGCAATGACATATTCAAATGTCAAAGAGCCAAACAAAGGCACATGGGCTACAAACAATGGAACATATTGAAATGTTCAAACAAGTAAGATAATATCAAGGCACACACTCAAGGAAGTGCATAAATGAAAGCATAAACAACCAATATAAACATATCATACTAGTCCCTAGATATATGTGTTAGCAAAAAAAAGTAAAGTACATAGCATATTAAATACACTATAAAAGAAATAAGCATGGATAAAGTCATGTGTAAGTATATATATGAACTCAAACATGATAATGTAAAGTGACCATAGAATGATATAACCTAGATGTATCATGATCAAAGAGGTGAATGCCCCCAACGTCTCGGTGACATGAGTACAGGGAAAACCCAATATCTAAAAGTGCATAGATCATGAATCTATGTATGCTTAAATCACAAGCAAGATATGTGTGAAACACGTGTATATATAAACAAATATGGTTTGTAGTATAAATTATTTCAATTTAATGAATTTTGAAATTTATTGGTAATTAAGTAATCACCATATGGAATGAAACCCAGTTGGAAATAAGAAGGCTCGATTATAATGAACAAGTGCTAATGGAAATATTGGTTTTGCTTCTGTCACTAATTCTAAAGTATCTGTATATGAATAAGGAACTATGTCAAACTATGGTTGTGACTTTTTTGTTATGCCATTATTTGTACCTATGTGCACCTTAGATGTCAATACCTTATGAACATCTTCAGCTGTATGTTTTACCTTACCTTTATGTGTATTTGGTTCTTTACTTTCTAGAGATGGATTCAACTGATATGTACTAGGGCTCATAGGTACAAATAAATCATGTAGTAAGGTCTCGAGTGGATCCACATGAACTTTGATCAATTGTTCATCTATCATATTGGTATTGGGAATATTATCACCACTATCATAATTATTTGGAATTGACCTTTTGTTGTTTTGTATTGATCAACAAAGGGATCTCACATGATTTAGTTTAGGGTGGTTTGAATATTATTGGTTCCTTTGGTAATGCTATTTTCTCTATTTATTTGTTTTTTTGACCCATATCTTGCTTTGAATTATCTTTTGGTAACCATATATATTGTTTTGACACTGGTTTTTTAGGAGAGGTATTCATAGTGTGAGTGGTTTTCTTGGTTGGTGTATTAATGATATGATCACAAATACCTTTGTGACTTTGTATTTTGTTCTTCAATGTAAAACAACAATCTCTATGATGCCCATGCATTCTATGATATGCATAATAGTATTTGGATCTCCTTATAGGATGTGGAGGAGGCAATTTAATCACTTTGTTTCAAATCATATCTCTTAAGGTTTCAATTTGTATTTTACTAGCCTTTTGGTCACTTTTAGAATCACTTGTTTTGGATGTATTATCTTTTAGCTTTTCATTCAGATGTGAAGCCTTGTTTGGCACAACATTGGTAATTGAGGATGCAAACACATATTAACACTACCGTGTGTTGGATTATGTATAAGTGTAATTTGATTTTGTAAGTATTTTATTAACTTACTCATACTAATGATTTGATCTCTTAGGGCTTCACAAGCATAAATCCTAGGTACCTTAGATTGAACATGCATACATATACCATCTTATTTTGTTCTTCAATGTAAAACAACAATCTCTATGATGCCCATGCATTCTATGATATGCATAATAGTATTTGGATCTCCTTATAGGATGTGGAGGAGGCAATTTAATCACTTTGTTTCAAATCATATCTCTTAAGGTTTCAATTTGTATTTTACTAGCCTTTTGGTCACTTTTAGAATCACTTGTTTTGGATGTATTATCTTTTAGCTTTTCATTCAGATGTGAAGCCTTGTTTGGCACAACATTGGTAATTGAGGATGCAAACACATATTAACACTACCGTGTGTTGGATTATGTATAAGTGTAATTTGATTTTGTAAGTATTTTATTAACTTACTCATACTAATGATTTGATCTCTTAGGGCTTCACAAGCATAAATCCTAGGTACCTTAGATTGAACATGCATACATATACCATCTAGCTTTCCCCTTAACATGGACCTGGTTAGAGGGATGATAAATATCACCCTCATTAGGGTTAGGAGGAGGAAGAGGCTCCTTTGTATCCTTTTTAAACGTTGTAAAAATTGATATGAGAATCAAATAAGAAAGACATACAAATGCTAAGGATTAATCAATCATGATAATACAAATTAGAATTGAATAATTATTGCATTTATAAATTAGAAAATAGAAAATCCTAAGCCAACTAGGGTTTTCAAACAAAGACACAGAGGTCAGGTTCACTAAATGTTTAACCCTAAAATATAGATATGGGGAAATCTAGGTTTAAATGGGTAGAGATAGCCTAGATAACATGGATTGTAGACTATCTCTAAAGCAGACCAATTGTTGTGAAACTCAAATTGAACATATACATAATTTATTATACCAAGATGTTAAAGATAAAAATTAAAGTTATGCTAGATATTATAATGATAATGAACACATAATAATTATCTAGTTATGATGCTAATACATATCTAGATCTAGAACAGGCAGCATGTGGATTGGATATAGATTTTAGAATAATCACTTGATTCTAAAAATTGTACCTTTATAGTCATGGACACTTGCTTTAACCTGAGATAATTGCGTTGACACTATTGTCTAACTTGGACATATGTGTTTAGTACAAAATACCCACTGAAACTAGATGCAACCACTTATATGCTTTTGGGTTTCATGTCAGTTTCACTGTGATGCATTCAGATGTGGGTCATGGACTATCATTCCTTGTCAAATAACAAAACTCTAGTTCTTTATCTTCATATTGGCTATGGGAAAAATGGGTTGGTGGGCACACATTGTTGAGCTGCCCTAAAAATCCCTCTATCAATGAGCATTTCCTACATAGCTAATACCTTGAAGAGGGCCTCAAGCTTATGTATTTATCTCCTACATGTTGGCCTATGTGTGAATCATGTAATGTGTGATAAGCAAGTACAATAGTGACCTAACTTGTAGCTTGGAAAATATAGCTCTTGGGCTGATCCTTTAGTACTTTAGACCTATAGATGTGTTGTCCCTATGATTGATATGGAAATATGAGAAAATAGGGAAGCTTTGCTCACTCGAGTGCTTTATATGATTTTTTTGGTAAGTTTTCTTGGTCTTTACTAGGTTTTTTCTAAGTTAGGAATGAATGAGGGTTGATCTTGTATTTATACCAATCCCTTTGGAGAATATCTCACATTAAAGCACTTAGATCGACCATAGTTATATGTTTCATTTATATATTAGATGAATTTAGGGCACTAGACACTTGCATTAAAATAGGACACTTGCATCGACACAGGTGTCTGACTTGGATGCAAGTGTCCAAGAAATTGGAAAATAGTTGCATGACTAAAAATTGCAAAGATATAAGATACACAAGTTTATAACATTATGGGTAAGGTAGAAATTCTGAGTCATCAAAATAACATTGGTCAGACTAAGAGATAAATAGTTAGGCATAGAGAGATAGTGAATGTGAGCCTTTTGGCAATGAGAAAGGTTTATAAGCTAAAGGTACATCCATGATATGTATTTTCTAAATGTACAAGTCAGAGGTGTTATATAATTTATAAATAGTGTCTACATAATGAAGGACACATTGGCATCTTTGTCAACATTTATAAGCATAATTTTGACGATAATCTCACTTGTCAAAACCATCAAAGCCCATGAATGGATTGTGCATCCAATTTGACCTATAACACTGAATGGTAAATGAACCTCTTAATGGAAAATTAGTCACAAAAAACATACGCTAATAGGGTGGTGGCATTAGATTTTGGACATGGCATGCATGATGGGATCGAGCAAAAGGGAACATAAAGAATAAAAGATTACCTTAATGAGGCATGGTTTCTACTAGTAAAGTATGGTCAACTTAACACTCAAAAGAATTTAAATGACATTTGGCCACCCAAAATTAATTTCAAAAATAGTCAACATGCCCCCCAACATTAATTACCTTGGTATTGAGGAATATTTTGATCAATTCAAATTTCATATAGATTTATCCTATTAAATTTTTTCAACCACTTGGTGGTTGAGTGAGTAATAAACCTAGGGAGTTACATTGCCTATAAAAGACCAATGCTTTGATTAAATAAGGGTTGGTTCAATCAAAGGGTAATATAAAGATAGTTAGATAGGAGATCAAGTGGTTTTTTCTCTTTCCCTTATGTATTTACCTATTTTCTTAAATTAGTTTTTTCCTTTTGCATGAGCTGAAACTATTTGAACACATCCTTATAATTCTCTTGAGTATGTGATGTGTCTCCATTAATGCTTCATGAATTATTCTCTATTTTAAATATTTATGGGTTGATATTCATAGTCTGTGCATGTATATGGTGGCTTTGTTTCCCTCTAATTTCATATTTAATTGTGTCTTTAGACTCCTACACCATCTTTGTTTTTTTGGTTGTGTTATGCTGGCCATGTAAAGACTAGTTTTTTCAAGGCATTCATCTACTTAATAGGATCAAATCTATGTTCTATACAAAGCAGGCTCATCTTTTCTTTCTATCTGCCCTTTATCTTTTGATCTTTTTTTATAACCACTAGTAGTTTAGTTTTATAAAAGTCTAAAGTGTAATTATTACTTTAAAGTTTTATTTAGATTACATGAACTCTTATTGTCATCATTGAAGCATTGTCAAGTCTGATAGATAAATGGCAATTACTAGTCAGCTATAAATTTATTGTTAAATTTAAATGAGTTGATTCTTTTGAGAAAGTTAGTATAAGCTTCCTTTCATAAGTGTTTCAATTTTAAACTAACAAAGGCCCCTTAAATTGGAACAGTCCACAATGATGAACTGAGTGAAATTAGTGCATCAAAATCTAGTAGATATAGGCCTTGGGGAAGGATTGAAGCCTACCTTTCAAGAGAGGCAAGGTGGGTCATTTCCTTACTTACAAGTTGGTGTTCTAACCAAACCACCAATAGATTTGTGCTATAAGGAGGTGATAACTTTAACAGGTTAGAAACCATGCTTAGATTAAGACATTTTAGGGTTCAAAACTTGAAAATAGGAGAATAACTAGGAGATAAAAGTCCATTGAGGGTGAATTTGGGCTATTACACCTCATAGAGCATATAAAATCTAGAATCAATAAAAGAAATTCCAAAACTAGATAAATCTTTTCAGCCAATAACTCTCCTATTACTAGTGTCTATTTCCTTAACCATTTTGTTGCTCCCTAAAATCCTCCAATGGCTAAACCTGCTTGGCTTGGAAGAGGTAGTTATCCTATGAATATTCCAAGAATCACACATGACTTAACTTAAAACCCCAAGAAATTATGTACAAGGTATGTCCATACTAGGATAATAACATCGAAGAAACATATCCAAACATTTAAGGATGTTTTAATTTAGACTTAGGTTCAACATGAAGATGTGGCCTACAAATTATTCCCCTACTCTTTAGATGAATCAACATATGGTTGGTACCTTGGTCTCGTAAATGGATCCATTACCACTTGGAATAACCTTGAGACTATATTTGTTAACTATTTTAAAACACTAATATACCTTGAAATATTATATCGTTAGTTTATAGTCGCCCATTGGGAACCTAATGAACCCATGAGTATTCTCAATACTCATTTTCATAAATTATACAAAAGGTTGAAATATCCCTATACATAGATGAAACTTACTACCATTCAAACATATCTAAGGAGTTTAGATTTAATGATTTATAAGTTTCTTAGAAGGACTTATACACCATTTACATCATTATCATTAGCCTAAAATAAAGCCATCAATATTGAACTATAAATGGTACCTCAAAAATATGGTGCTAGTCCCTTACATTCTTTAAGGTAAACAGGTATCTATAATCAAATTGCCATGATCAACCAAGATCTTATGCAAAACACACTACTAATGAATCCAATCCTAGGGGCTATGTACTCAAGTCCAAATCGAATCTATAATCCAATGCCTCTAAACCACATGCCTCATAATCAACCCTATGTACCTCCAAATCATGTGCTACCACAAACTAAAAACCATCAACTCATTCTTGTTGCATATAATACTACTACCATGCTCAACTCAAATGGTTATGTTGATCTTAATAGTAATCACTAGGTTATCCCATCATTTCTCAACAACCAGACATCTGCTAATAATTCCCATAACCCAATACACCCCATTATCCCCACATTTATAAGCACTATTGCACTAGTGATTAACCTAATATAACAAATGAGAAGTAATCAAAATGCTACTGTGAGCCCAAAAGTGGCTAATCTATAGTAGATGATCTAATGATTGACCAATGACATGGCTAATTTATGGATGCAAGTGCCTAAAACCACCAACCAAGTTGCCAACAACCCACCCCAAAGAAATGCACCTAATCCTCTTAACAACACAAATCAGAACAACAATAGTGATTCAAACTTAGTGAACATAACATATTTAGCTTTGCTTACCTGGTGCAGATTGCACAACATAGTTGATCATGCTAAGACAAATTATGTTTAGTTCATATTGGCATAAAACACTTTCCAAAATGATATGGATAACCTTGAGATAGTGTTTTTACCTAAAAATAATAACCCAAGCCAAAGTGGAGATAATCTAGGTATTGCTCTAGTCTTAGAAACATATGGGTTCCCATTTGAGAGAGACAATGAGCCTAAGGACAACTTAGATGAAGTCCATGCATTTAAATAGTTCCAAAGGGGAAGAAATTATTAGTTGAGGATTAAATTACAAAATCCTTTGACTACCTCTACTCCTTTGAACAACATTATGGTTCCACTTGATTATAGTTCAAGTAACAACCCTTTCCTGACTAAAGGACCTACTACCTCTTATCAAATCAAGAATAATGTTACACCCCCACAAGATGATAAACCACTGGAAAAAATAAACTAGGGTAAAATGTTTAGAATACTTGAAGAGAACTAAGGGTAATATCACTATGTTTGATTTGCCCAAATTACTAATCAGACATATTTATTTTTAAAAGCTTTATTTATTCCTAAAGGGAAAGAAATCAGTAGACCAACTGATGTTCATGTTACCATTTATAAATAGAAATCTAAAACTCTTCATTTTATATTAACAATTCAAATTTTTGGTTAAAACTTAAAAAATTATTTGGTGGATTTAGGTGATTTAGGCAACATGATGTTTTATGTACTTTGCGAGCAGTTGGGTATGATTCCTACAAAGTCAAATAGAAAGGTTGTCTAGTTTGAAAAATATGAATTCAAGGTGGTTGATGAATTCAACCACATCCACATGTAGTTATCCTTTGATCCATGAGTGCAATAATTAATTGACATGCAAGTGGTCAATATACCTGAAGCATATATGATGCTTCTCAGTAGAGACTAGTCCAAAATGCTAAATGGATATATGACGACCAATTTCTCCCATATGTGGATCCCATGCCATGGCATCCCCAACTAGATCAAAATTAAAAGAGAGCCAAAGATGACTCATTTTATCACTAAATATAATAACATAAATGAGATACTATATGAGGAGTCTAAGCCTAGTGTTTGCATGTTAGAGGAAGAAGCATAAGTTCATGAAGACTTCTCTATTAACATGTTGATCATGTAGGAGAAGTCAGAGTTACAAAGGTTAGACCAACTAGATGAAGAGGATTTCCTTTAGATACTTATGATACCTTCATGCCATTTTATTTCCCTTGCATGTGAGAAGGTGGATCAAGTTGACCCAAATGCAAAATCATGCTATCAATAACTTCTATCAGCATTAGACATACTTGTAAAAAAAATCAACAAATTGGAGCATGACATTCCAAGTAAAGGCAAGGAATTCGTAAGCTCCCATGATGAGGATATCACCATTACAAATGGCTCAATGCTTACTCATACTACCAAGGATCGAACTAGAATGTCATGTTGGCCAATTTTATCCCACATAGATCAACTAAGTAGAGTCTTGATTGAAATGGATGATTAAGAAATGACTTAAGCAAGCATAAAAAGGTTAGACCATCATCAGCATGTCATGTAGAAATAGACTGGTCAGCTTGATTATGCATTTTTTAAGTATGTTTAGAAAGCCTCTCAAGCCAAAAGATCACATAGATATGGTTTTTTTAATGCCTTGAATATTCTATGCAAATTTCATGTCTTGATGAGTTGTCTATTTCAATATCTAAGCCTTCAAAGTTGATCGAATAGAGTAAAACAGGCATGGGGATGTCAAGTTTAAGCCATGGCAAGTAACTGTTTAGATTTGAAAATACTTAACAAGCTTGAGGTTTAATGCAAATATGACAAGTGTCAAGATTACGAAAGCTAGAATCAAATCTAATGACGCATGGGTGAGGATAGTGTTAATGGGTCCATCGGATCCAATGGAGCTTGTTAGATCATGTAAAGGCAGATCAACGGTGAGAGAGAAGTCAACAAGTCAATAGATCCCAAAAGCAAATGAGAAGCTTCCAAGTATCAAGACTATGGTAACTTCTAGGTAAATTGATGGTGCACTATGAGTCATGCAAAAGCAAATTGATGATGCACATAAAGTCAAAAGTCAATACTCCTGAGGATGAAAATGAGAATGCCATGTGATACAATCATGTTAAATCATGGACTTGATAGCAAGATCCCATAGAAGAACATGAAGCTGATAAATGTCATAATCTGGAAGGCTTGGTTCAAGATCAATCACTAATATTAAAAGTTGAAGCCAAAAGACTTCAATAGAGAACAAATGCAATATAAGGTCAAACTAGGGCAAATATTTCAAAGGATGCCATTGAAGCTCAGTCGAGACTTTTGTTGGAGGATCTAGAGAATGTAGACTTAGTTTTCTTATGTTTTCAATGTTGTAATAAGTCCTTAGATTTCACAAGTTTTAGAGGCAGAATAGGTCTGTTTAGACCTAATATGGTTTAGGAACAAATTTATGTAGTATGTAAGCTATTTTTTGATATTATAGCTATATGAAAATCGATAAATTGGATTGGTTTGCAATTTATAATAAATACTTATGTTTAGTTTGGAGTAGGGATAGGTTTGAAGTGTTTCATCTTTAGACAAAGCTATAGCTTCGACAAGTAAGTACCTATAGCTGCTAAAAGTAGACTTAAGTATGGCTGTCAAGTCCATGGATATGAGGACTTTGTACTCATAATGAAATCAAATGGGAGATGACATAAAAGATCAAAGCAAAGGGATTTGGGGATTGGAGAGTATAATAGATCATTAATTTATGTTTTAGAGCCTTTAAATTTTTTTTCCAACAACAAGATCATGACTCATCTTCAAAATAGATTCTTGTCTTTTAGTGTATTTCTCAGCCAATGAGAAGAACTTGAAGACTAATTGGAGTAAATGCAAGTTAACTAGTTGATGAAGGGCTAATATGGATTGGATTAAGTGTGGTGGAACATTCATTTAAAGGTGGTAGATCATTGATTGTTCTTGGGTAAGATGCTCCCTCTTCTCTCTTCTCCCTTTCTCTATATTACCCATTCTTTCCCATTTTTAAAATATGCTCATTTTTTGGAGTATCAGGGGACTCTCTAAGATATTTCAAAATATGCTCATCTTGATTAGGCTAAACCCTATCAACAATTTATAAGAACTGCCTCTTGATACAATAAAATACTTTCTTTACCTATCTATTGCCTTGGATCTGTGTTGAGTGAGTTGTGCATTTTGGCATAGTGAAGAAGAATCTTACTTGTCCATTATCCTCCTTTCTAACCTCCTTAGGGTTTTTTCAAGCTATTGTAGGTCTGGATTAGTGTTCTACTTGAACCTAGCCCATGAAATACTCATGTAATCAGCTGGTTTATGAGGTTGTGTGAGCTAAAATTATCTTGTGCTGATCTAGTATGGGTTCAAGCTTATGGGAGTTCCCCATTTTTATTTGGTACATCACCTTTTACCCTTCTTAGGAGCCCTTTTCCCCTTTCTAACCCTTTTCCCTATGACAACATTAGTTTAGGTGATCCATCATAAAGAAGTTGACCTTCTCTAGAGGTTCAGCTCCATCATAGGTTACCCATAGCCTAGGGTTTTTTCCCATATTATGACTGGGAGTGGAGGAGACTAAATAAATCTTCCAAAAGGGTGCAATCTCAAGTCACAATAGTTTTTGGCATGCCCAATTGGACTTACAATGTTATTGACTGGTGAATAATTTTGTTGTTCTCTTCATCCAATCAACCTTTGGAGGCAAGTGTTCAAACATTGATGGTGACTTCAAGCATCTATCATCTGGTTTAAGTAACCTAACTAAGTGCCTAATCATTATAATTTGGTATGTACAATCAATCATCTTTTGATCAATATGCTTATTCTCTACCTCAACATCACACTTATTAGGTAAATAATGTTCATGTGTTCCCCCCAAGTGGCCCTCAAATATCCTATCAGCCTTATCATGTTTTTTTCCCTCTTCCCACCCTTTCATATGACCAAGGTCAACCTCCTTTGCATTTAAATCAGTCCTCTAATTCCCCTTGTCAAGACTAGGCTTATCTTGTTACATCCTTGTCAGGTGTCAAGCAAGCATTATCAATTTATATTAAGTTGATAAGGGAGATTGGTAGGGGTTTATATTTTTCTCTAGTCATCCCTATCTATGTTCTACAAGAGGCAAGGAGTGCTCTTCAATTTTTAAAGAACAAATGGTCAGTTTGTGAGGGTGAATAATGGTCATCTTGTAGGAATGAAGACATAACAATGATGAGAAACACAATCCAGATTGTAGATAGTGTGTTGATATCTTATGAAGATTAGTAGGCTTATTTGGATCAATCTTATGTGTCCTCTCCCCTCCAAGAGTCTCAAGCTCAATCTTCAAGAGTTCCTAATCATCCCCCTAGTCAACCTTATCAAAGTCCATCCTTGTCAAAACTGAAAGAGGTAATACTAGACCAAGGTAGAACAATCATGAAAATCAATGAGGGGTTTAAACTTAGACAAGAATTCCCCATTCATGTCATTGATGGGATAAGGATCTTCTTGAAATATTTTTGGAATGTGTGGGCACTAATTGAGGAAGCTGACTATCCATATTTTGAGAAACAAGAATTGAAAGGGTGGGTAGTATCCATTAAAAAGGTGTTTGAGTAGTGGGAGAAAGAGTATGTCAAACCTGAACCAATTAGTTTTCCCTCTCCTACCACTATGCCCATTCCCATTCAAGAGCATGAAGTCATACCATCATGGATCTTCAACCTTGGCTATGTCATGCCCTCACTTGTGAGACCACCCTCTCCTATAACCGTTTAAAAGGAAAAAAAGGTGTCTATTCCCTACTCATTTCCATCATGGAAATTAGTTCAAAAAGGCATAAAGAAGGAGGACGTGTTAGTTGAGGTAGTCCAAGAACTAGTTCTGGTAGAGGAGGAGTTAGTTGTGTAAGAAATGAATCAAGTAACCATAACTCAAATCAATGAGCTTGGTGAACAAGAGTTCTGAGACTCTTTCTCCTTTACTCAAGAGCCACCAAAGAAACCCTTGAAAGTCCTTAAATAGAAAGACACTCTCTTAAGCTATAAATAAAGTGAACTTCTTCACCCTCCAACCGTCTCCCTCTTAGAGAAAGAACCTATTCTGCAAAGGATATAGGAGGAGTTTGTAGTCATAAGTGAGCCTCAAGAGGATAATGCAAGTGTCTATGATTAGGAGATCATGATAGGAAACCCACTTCATAGGGAGGAACACGTTTCAAATTTAAAGTTATAGGAGCTTGATGAGCCACAAGAGGATAACCTTCATGAACTTATTATGGAGGTCAAGGGTAGCTCAAGTGATTTAGAAGATCAATGACAACATTTGTACTCAGATTTCTTGAGTGAAATGGAGCAATTTAGTGTTGTAAACTTGCCTGAAGAGGAAAATCCTCAATCTAAACATGGGGTAGATCTTGAATGGACTACTAAAGGTCTATTCTATATAGATGAAGAAGAGTATTAGAACTAGGTGCCTGAGGTTGGTCCACTTCATGATGAGGTGTCAGTTAAGGATAGCCCTGATATGTTGGATCAAGAGGAAAACAAATTAGATCTTGAGAAAGACAAGTGTTATGTTTCAGACCTTGGATGGTCAAATCAATCCTCATTTTTAGTTGAATAATAAGATGAAATGTTGAGTGAGGTTGATGAAAGAGACATTTCAAGTGCTTAGGATATGTAGTTTGATGAACATACTAGTCAAGAATTTAAAGGGTTGTGGTAGTGTTTAATGCCATAACCAAAGAATTAGAAGAGATTAAGGAACATGTCCTTACATAAATCTATGAACATGTTGATCTAAGCATGATCAATCCTAATTTTCACAAGGACAAGGTGGAAGAACATGGTCTTTTTGAGCCACCAAGTGAAGTTACTCCCAAGAGCCTAAATGAAGTCTTCATGCAAGGCTTTCTCAAGAGTGATGAACAACATCAAGCAAGTGCTCCTACAGTCCAACATAAACCAAGCTTGGAAGACTAAGACTAGTATGTCTATATTGGAGACATGTTTGTTCCATTTCATCCACTAGAGGGCATATCAAAAGGATTGGCCATCAAGTTGCTTGGTTCACCAATTTTAGTACCTCCAAAGCAAGGTATTTTTCATCTTACTTTATTACAAGTGAATGATACTAAAATTTTCCCATTTGAACTAGAAGGGAGGTGCTTGTAAATTATTATAAAATGTTGTATATATTAGAGAGGATTTCATGCTTTTCTTTAAATGCCTATGTGCACATTTGTTTAGTAGGTTAGCTATTTTTTATTTCCTCCAAGTGCCTGTGTGGACTTGCCTTTATTATTTTTTGTTGTTCTTGTTGCTTCAAGAGAAATTATCCAGGGGTAGGCATCCTTGTATCATTTCATGTCAGTTGATATCAAAGAGAGGAGACTCCATACCTAATGGACTAGTTAAGACAGATGGTTTGGGTTCTCAAGCATAGTAGGCATGCTTCCCAATTAAGTCACCAAAGATATTGGCCAATTTTGGCTCATATACCAAGATTTTTACTGGATAGATTAGTTAGGTAGAGTCTTAATTGAAATGGATGATCAAGAAATGAGTTTTAAGCAAACATAGAAGGGCCAGACCGTCATCAACATGTCATGTAGAAATGGACTAATCAGCTTGATTATGCATTTTATAAGTATGTTTAGAAAGACTCTTAGGCCAAAAGATCACATGGACATGGTGTTTTTCATGCCTTAAACATTATCTACAAATTTAATGTCTTGATGAGTTGACTATCTCAAGATCTAAGCCTTCAAAGTTGATCCAACAGAGTAAGATGTGCATAGGTATGTCAAGTTTAAACCATGACAAGTAACTATTTGGATTTGAAAATCCTCAACAAGCTTCAGGTTTAACATAGATTTGATAAGTGTCAAGATCATGGAATCTCAGATCAAATATAATGACACGTGGGTGAGGATAATATTAGTGGGTCCATCAAATCTAATGGAGTGTGTTAGATCATGTAAAGGCAGATCAACGATGAGTAAGAAGTCAATAAATTAGTAGATCCCAAAAGAAAATGAGAAGCTACCAAGTGTCAAGATAGTGGTAACTATCAAGTAAATAGATGGTGAATGATTAGTTGTGCAAAATTAGATCGATGGTGCATGTAAAGTTAAGAGACAATGCTCCTGAGGATGAATGTGAGAATGCCATATGGTACAAACACATTAAATCATGTAACTGATAGTAGGATCCTATGGAAGAACATAGATTTGACAAATGTCATAATCTAGAAGGTCCAATTCAAGATCAACGACCAACATTAAAAGTCAAAGCTAAGAGACTTTAATAGAGAACAAATGTGACCTAAGGTCAAACTAAGGTAATTATTTCAAAGGACACCATTGAAGCTCAGTCACGACCTTTATTGGAGGATCTAGAGCATGTACACTCAGTTTTCTTGTGTTTTCAAAATTGCATATAATATGTCCTTGGCTTCCACAAGTTTCAAAGGTAGAATAGGTCTATTTAGACCTAATATGGTTCAAGAAAGAAGCTATATAGTCTGTAAGCTATTTATCGATATTATAGCTATAAGAAAACCAATAAATTGTATTGGTTTTCAATCTATAGTAAAGACTTATGTTTAGGTTGGAGTAGGGATAGGTTTGAAGTGTTTCATCTTTAGACCAAGTTATAGCTTCGACAAGTAGGTACTTGTAGCTGCTAAAAGTAGACTTAAGCATGGTTATCAAGTCCATGGATATGATGACTTTTTCCTCATAATGAAATCAAATGGGAGATGGCATAAAAGATAAAAGCAAAGGGATTTCGGGATTAGAGAGTACAATGGAACATTCATTTATGTTTTAGATCCTTTAAATATTTTCTCCAACAACAAGATCATGATTCATCTTCAAAATAGATTCTTGTCTTTTAGTGTATTTCTTAACCAATGAGAAGAACTTGAAGACTAATTAGAGCAAATGTAGGTTAACTTGTTGATGAAGGGCTAATCCAGATTAGATTAAATGTGGTGGAACATTCATTAAAATTTGGTAGCTCATTGATTGTTCTTGGTTAACGTGATCCCTCATATCTCTTGTCCCTTTCTCTATATTACCCATTCTTTCCCATTTGTAAAATATGCTCATTTTTTGGAGTATCAGGGGAGACTCTAAGATATTTCAAAATATGCTCATCTTGATTAGGCTAAACCTTATCAACCATTTGTAAGAACTACCTCTTGATGCAATAAAAGACTTTCTTTACCTATCTCTTGCCTTGGATCTATATTGAGTGAATTGTGCATGATGGCATAGTGAAGGATAATCTTACTCATCCATTGCCCTCATTTTTGACCTCCTTTAGGGTGTTTTAAAGCTATTACAAGTCTAGATTAGTGTTCTGCCAGTCCATGAAATACTTATGCAATCATCTAGTTTGTGAGGTTTTTGAGCTAGCATTATCTTGTGCTGATCTAGTGTGGGTTGAAGCTTATGGGAGTTCCCCAATTTAATTTGGTGCATCACCTTTTTCTTCTTAGGATCCCTTTCCCCCTTTATAACCCTTTTCCCTATGACATGATTAGTTTAGGTGATTCATCAGAAGGAAGCTAGCCTTCTCTGGAGGTTCATCCCCATCATAGGTTACCCATAGCCTAGGGTTGTTCAAATATTGTGATTGGGAGTGGGGGATGCTAAATAACTCCCCCACAAGGGTGAAATATCATGCCATAATAGGTCATTATTAGTATAAGAACAAGATGAAATCCCATTAAAGGTATAAGAAGAGAGTAAAAAATTCAACATTACAACAATGTCTGTCTCTTGGGGTTCACTACACATAGTTGAAGATCACCTATGGACCTTAAAGTTTAATGGCTCCAAATAAAATAATGTGTGTGGTGATGGAATTGAGCTCGTTAACCCAAAAGGGAATTCATAATTAATTGCCTTTCACTTTCAACATTCTTGGATAAATAGTGTGGCTGAGTATGAAGCATTAGTCCATAATCTTCAGTTTGCACTAAGAAATAAAGTCAAGAACCTAAAGGTACTTAGAGATTATGAATTGGTGGTCAAATAAGTAGGAATACAATATGCTTGTAATGACAAACATCTATATAGATATCGCAATTGAGTGTGGAATCAAATAGAATATTTTAATGTATTCAACATCTAGACATTGCCCTGTAGAAGAAATTACATAGTGGATGTATTGGCAATAACTGTGAGCACCTTGGAACTAATTTCTCACCCAAAATTGAGGAGATTATCATTGGAGTTAGTATCTAATATTTCCATTCCTAACAATGTCAAAAACTTCAACTTATTAAATGATGATCAACATATCATTGACTTCATCACCAACGCAGATGTATTCAAAATTCAATTCATAAATTAGGATGACAAAGAAGAGTTTGAACTTAATGGAGTGATAAATTTGAAAACCAATAGTATACCAAAGGGTATGGTTTCAATAGAGATGTTTTTTGATATGTAATATCAAGGTGAATAGGGAAAAACAACCTCTACTAAAGGTATGTCCCATGAGCATTGTAGTATGGGTATTTTAGATGACTAAAAAAATGTGCTTTTAGGCACAACTTGCACTCAAGATGAAAAATAGGGGATTGTATAAGCCTTGAAGGATATTAGATATGTTATTGCCTAGAGTTATGAATACTTAAAGGTGTTCAAAATGTCCATTCTCACTCACACTATTCCTCTCAAGCCAGGTGTTAAGCCATTTTGTCAATTTTAGAGACTCATAAATCCCATATTAGAGTTGTTGATACTCAAAGAAGTACAAAAGTTACTAGAAAAGATCATTTTTATTGTCAATCATTCCACATGGGTGGTTAATATAGTGCCTATTTTGAAGAATAATGGAGAGATATGCTTTACATAGACTTTTAGAATCTGTATAAAGCTTCATATAAAGATAATTACCTATTGCCTTCACTAGACGAAGTGTTACAAATAGTGTATGGATCTCAAATGATGTTATTTTTGGATAGGTACTCAGGATATAATCAAGTCATGGTTATCTATGAGGACAAAATAAAGACAATGTTACAACAAAGTGGGTTACATTCGCATACAAAAGGATGCCATTCAACCTAATCAATGTGGGTGCTACTTTCAAACATGCTATGGATATTACATTAAAATATCTCATTACAAAATGCATTGTAATTTAAATGGATAATTTGTCTATATTTTCTAATAACTAAGCAAACCATGTGAAGGATTTGAGAATGGTGTTTCAAAGGTGTAAAGAGCATGGTATCTCCTTGAACCTAAAAAAGTGTATATTTGGGGTGACTGAAGGAAAGTTTTTGGGTCACATCATCTTAGAGAGAGGTATTTCTATAGATGCATAAAGAGTGGAGGGAATTTTAAAAATTCCATTTCCCAATAGTAAAAAATAATTGAAGTTAATCTTTGACAAAATCAATTTCATGAGGAAGTTTATCTTAGGCTTCACAAAGATAGACCGACCCTTGAAAAACATGTTAAAGAAGGACGCTGAGATTTTTGGACAACTGAAGCATAAGTGTCTTTTGATCAAATCAAGACATCAATTGTAGACACATCGATGCTAATCAGTCTAGATTACACGTATCCATTTTACATCTACTCCTTTTCTTCAGAACATTCAAGTGTCACCATCCTAACATAGAGAAAGGAAGCTAGAGATGAGAGACATGTATCATTTATGAGTTTTCCCCTTAGAAATACTAAATTAAGGTACTTAATTATCAAAAAACAAGTTTTTTCCTTGATTAGATAAGTTAAGAAGTTTAGGCATTACATCCTACGTAGTAAATTATTTGTTGTCGTGCCTGACCCAAATGTTAAAGCAATGTTGATGCAAAATGAGCTCTATGAGCAATGTGGTAAGTGGATGATTATTTTACAAGAGTTTGATCTAGATCTTCAACTAATGCATATTGTGAAAGGTCAAGGATTCAACAAAGTAATGGTTAAAGTGGATCCACAAATAGTTTGCCAGCATTATGTAGTGCAAAGCATCACTAACGATAATTGGTATAAGGACATAGTCTATTATTTGTTGAATAATGAGTGCCTAAATTATCTAAACTCTACTCAAATAAGAGTGTTGTGCTTTAAGATTAGTCATTTCATGATCAAATTAGGCATATTATACATAAGAAATATGAGGGTATATATTTGAGATGCCTAAACAAATAAGAAGCGACTGAGGTACTCAGAGATTTCCATGGGAAATATGGAATTAGTCAGGGTCAGGAAGTGCTATAGCTCATCAAATACTTAGAGAAGGATATTAATAAACACATGTTTTAGAGATGCACTTGACCATGTACATAACTACATACCTGCCAAGTTACTGTGCATATAAAATGCACCCTTGCCATGCCATTATAACCAGTTATTGAGGTCCAACCATTCATAAAATAAGAATTAGAATTTATGGGAGCTATCAATGCTAATTCATCTATAGGACATAAGTTCATTATAACTACAACTAACTAATGCACTAGTTGGACCAAAGCTTATGCATATAAGAATTTCACAAGTGATATGGTGATCAACTTGTTTGAGGAGCACATTGTTACTAGGTTTGGAATGCCATTTGTTGTAGTATGTGATAATGGTCCTTCTTTCTCCTCATTTAAATTTACTAAATGGGTGTATAATGGTTAGGTAATTCTCAAATTATCATCTAATTATTATACACAAGATAATGGGATTGATGAATTGATGAACAAGAACTTGCTTGATGTAATTAAGAAAATCTTGAAAAATAATCTTAAGGACTAGCATAAAGTTTTAAATATTTTGCCATGGTCTGCTAAATCAACCTTATAAACTTCCCCGTATCACCTAGTACATGGCCAAGATCTTATCTTTCTCGTAAGCTTGAAGATCCCAAACTTTATTTTTATGAAGGATTACCTAGAAACTGATGATAAAATAAAGGATCAGATCTTGAACCTAATATGACTAGAAAAAAGTTGTGATGCAACCCTACTACACTTTAATAAACATCAAGGAGTTGTCAAGCATTAGTTTAACAAATGATCCAAATTAAAATCCTTTCAAATCTCTTATTTAGTTCTTCTTCAGGATAAAAATCTTAAGAAAAAAGGACATCATGGCAAATTCAATGCCTTATGGTTGGGTCCTTACCAAATTTTTGAAAACTTGGGTGATAATGCATTCTGCCTATGGTGTCTAATTGCTAAGGATGTTCCATTTCCTATCAATAGATAAAAACACTACTTACAATCTTGAATTGGTTTGGAATGGTCATGTAGATATTTTTTTCTACTTTCCTTCTTTCTTGTCTTGTTTTGATTTAATGTTGTTATTGTTAGTCTATAGTTGTTTTCTTGCTTTACCTAATTTCATTATTGGGTCCAACCAAATTGTTTACCATGTGGTTCTTCGTTGATTAAAAGAATAAGGAAGGATGTAGGTAGCACAAATGATGTTTTGCGCCTAAGTAATCTGAGTAGTTCCTAGCTCAAGATTTTCTTTCCAAGTCATTTTTAAAGGTTTAAGCTATTATGTTTGTTCTAAACTAGTTTGTGTTTTGGTGACTTTGGTGTGAACCATTTGATTTTTTAAGATATTATCTTGAAACATCTCACGAAAAGCACTCTAATGATTTATGAATTTTCTTAGATGAAACTATTGTAACTAAGATCTAAGAGTGAAAAATTTATAATTTTACCTTTTGTTTGCAATAGTGGTCCCCAACCTAGAATTGAGATGCCCAAAAAAAAGAAAAAAGTAAAAGAAAATTAAATTAAATCTATTATTCAAAGAACTCAATTTCTGGGTGATTTAAGCAACCTCTACCGGGATATGGAGACTAAAATGGTAGTAGAATAAGGCTTTGATTGAGATAATAAATAACTCTATTGGGGCTATGGATGCCTGGCTGGAAGCAGAGCAATGTCCAAGTATTTGTTCTAAGGTAGAATTCACTAGCTTGATGATCCCAACTATAGTAACTAGTCCTTATACATTTCAAAAGAGGAATGAATACATTTACACACACTGGTCAATGTGAATATATGATGTTATTTTGCATTCTTGCCCTTATTATCCTTTCATGAGTTATTTCATGTTCCATACATTATTTTAAGCCATAGATTCAGGGTTATAAACATATTTCTATCATTCCAAAATACTCAAGAGTATTTTATTGTAGAGTTTCCATTTATTGTTACTTACATAACACACCCTGTTTTCATATACCAAAATCATCGAATCTATTTTTAATTTAGAATTTGGTCTTTTATTTTGAAAGAGTTTGGTGACATTTGCTTGTTAATATGGTCAACCTAGCAGGATAGAAAACCCTCATATGTGAAGTTTGAATTTGAACTTGCTTTATTGTTTTGACCACACTTAAATGAGAAATTTTCATTGTAAGAATTTAGTTTGAAAATCACATCTAGAACTTCATTGAAAATTTGTCTAAATTTGCCTAAGTCTAATGAATCTTATTTATCTTGAAGCATGTTTTGAAATATGTTAAATTTCCCTTTTTGGGTGAGTTTAACTCAAACTTGTATAAATTATCTAACTTTATTTGAGAAGTTTTTTGTATCATTTGCTTAGCAGTTTGGTCCATGTCAACTTCATTTCAAGTTAAAATGTTAGTGTTTATATCGTTTCATTTTTATACTGAGTCATTTTATTTATATTATGGGTTAAATTGGATACATGTTTGGCAGAGGAGCCCTTTCATTCACTTATTTTACTTTATCTTATATTTCTATTTTAGTGTTTCCTTAGCTATTTTCATTTGAATTCAAAAGTTAATGGCTATTTCCTTTTTTCATATGCCTCAGATGAATGAGGAGTTTCCAGTTATCTCTCATTCTCTTCTTCATGAGATTTTGGGACTTAGTCAATTTTTGATGATCTAACTTTAGATACAGGTCCTTAACCTTCCAGATGAATGGGATGATGCCATGTGGCAAAATCCTACTTCATCATAGCCCTGGCATAATTAGTACACTTTGAGTATGCAATAAAGGTCCTAGATAAGCGAGATGTTTCCAATTGTTTTGTTCCTACTTCCTTACTTCCCAAGGTAGTATGTGTATTTTGAGCACATAGCAAGGCTCCAGATGAGCGAGATGATACCAAGTGTCACAATCTCATCTCATGAGAGCCATAAAATGATCTATATAAATGGAGTCCCTAGTTGAGAAGTGACTAAAAGAGGAACTACCCATGACATGACTTGGCCAATAAAGGACACATTGACATCCTTGTTAGCATTAATAAGCTTAAATTTGATGGTTGTCTCACTTGTAAAAATCACAAATCCTATGAATGGATTATGCATCCAATCTAACCTATAATGCCAAATGGAGAATAGAGCCATTAATGGAAAATTAGTCATTAAACATAGAATTCAATGCCAACAGGGTAGTGTCATTAAATTTTGGACATGGCGTGCATGATGAAATCGAGTTAATGGGAACACAAAGGATAAAAGATTGCCTTAATGAGACATTATTTATTCTATGTAAAGTATGGCTAAATAAACACTCCAAGGAAATTCAATGACATTCAACCACCCATAATTCAAATAAAATTTAGTTAGTACGCCCCCCAACATTGATTACCTTAGGATTGAATGAGATCTTGATCATTTCAAATTTCAAATAAACTTGTCCCATTGAATTTTTACAACCACCTGGTGGTTGGCCAAGTAATGACCCCATGGGCTTGTATTGCCTATAAAAGACCAGCTCTTCAATTGAATATGGGCTAGTTATTTGATAAATTGGTAATATAGAGATAGTTAGATATGAGATTAGATGGTTTTCAACCCCTTTCCTTATGTATTTCCATTTTTTCTTAGATTAGTTTTTTCCCTTTTGTATGAGCTAAGACTGTTTGAACACATTCCTATAATTCACCTGAGTATGTAATGAGTCTCCATTAATGCTTCATGAATAATTATCTATTTGAAAGATTTGTGAGTTTATATTCATAGTCTGTAAATGTATATGGTGGCTTTGTTACCCTCTATTTTCATAACTAATTGTCTCATCAGACTCTTCCACCATATTTTTTTTCTAGTTGTGCTATGTTGGCCATGCAAAGACTTGTTTCTACAAGGGATTTGCCTACTCAATAGGATCATTTATGTGTCCTCTACAAAGTAGGCTCATATTTTATTTCTCTTTACCCTTTATCTTTTGATCTTTTTTATAACCATTGGTAGTTTAGTTTTATAATAATTTGAATTGTAATTAGTACTCTCAAGTTTTATTCAAATTGCATGAACTCTTATTATCATCATTAAAGCATGTATTGAATCTAATAGATAAATGGTAGTTACTAGTTAGCTAGAAATTTATTGTTAAATATGAATGAATTGATTCTTCTAATCTTCCTTTCATAAGTGTTTCAAGTTCAAACTAGCAAAGGCCCCTTGAAATAGAACAATCCACAACCAACTACATGAAATCAATGCATTAAGACCTGGTAGATCTATCAAGCTTTGGGGAAGGATTAAATACTTATTTTTAGGAGAGGTAGGGTGACTCATTGCCCTACTTGCAAGTTGGGGTGCCAACTAGACCACCAACATAACTGATTGAGTTCCATTTATTTATAATCTAATGTGTTTTTTTACCTAGTTTAGACACCTAAAAAAGGCCCCTAGACATTTATTAGTCATTAAATTACATTATTTTAGGGTGTTTGAATACTTGTGTGTTATTGGTCTAAATTAGGCATTATTAGTGTGTTTTGTGGGTTATCATCGTGTCTCCCTTTCTTCTCTCTCCACCCTTTTTCTTTCTCTATGTTTTTAGATGTCTATAGAAGTGTGCCTTGAACATCCCTAACATTCCATATAACCTAGAATATTAGCGCACTATCTTATGGATTTTAATGGACCCTTTTGAGTAGGGTACACCCATCTTGTGTGGTTCCATATTTTTTGTTTTAGTCATTACATTTTTGGTTATCACACCAATAAGGGTCCTAATTTGAATTCAATTTTCTATAAATATATAGGTATTATAATTCATCAATCAATATAATAGGGAGTATTCAAGACCTTACTGAGCATTTTATAAAGAAATTATTGAGAACTTATAAGCATTCAAGAGGAGAAAAATAATTCATTCAAGCGTTCATTGAATCACATAAGTTTATGTTTAGACATATACTAAACGACATCGATTTGCATGTTATTAAATCTTCTCTAATTATTGATATTCATTATTTTTGATATTATTACATTTTGGGGGCCTAAAAAATATCAAGATCATTTCACTGTTATCTAGTATAACGCAAGTCCCAAAACATACTTTGTTTTCCTATGTTTTTAAATATTTCTACTCAATAAGGGAAATAAGAAGATTTGAATTTTACAGGTGATCCAAGTGAAACATAATCAGATAAACATAATTATGAAATTATTTCAAGCTTATATGAAATTTATCCATAATTATAGGGCAGTTTGGACTGTCAGAGTGGAAGTGTATGTTTCAAATAAACTTCTTCAGTTATTGTCAAATTTTTAGGCTATCTTCTTGAAACTTAAAATTTCATATTTACACTATCACCTTTGGAAAAGTACTACCAGATTATGAAATAAAATTAGATAATCCCAAACCCCATGTGTTTTGCCTACTTTTAGATTTGAAATTAATTAAAATTAGGCTTGATTACTATTTGTACATTTTATTAGCCTGGATATAAGCAATCATGGTTTTGTATTACAATTTAATTGAATTCCATTTATCCATATTACAAGTATCAATAAAGGTGGGTTTGCTCAAAAGTGTGTCCTACATTTTATTTGATATCATAGCTTAGCTCATTGGACATTTCACATTGGAGTGTGCCTTTAAGGATCGACATGTTTTAGTTGAGTTTGATTACAGTTGGTTTTGACACTTATTTTTTTAGCTTTCCATACATTTTATACAATGACATTAATTTTGAAGTAGATAATATTGGTAAAGTGATGACCATACTACCATTAACCATAACTAATTATAGACACCTAAAACTTGTGAACCTAAAATTATTACTTTTACTTCAATTTAGTCTATGATAATAACACCATTTAATTTGAAACACTCAAATTCCTATAAAACAACTATTTTTTTGCCTTAGCATGACCCTCAATGCTCTTGGAATGTTCAAATAATCATTTAGGGTTTCATGGCTAGCTTGACCAAGATCAAGTTGTTTGATCTTGGTTATTGTGCCTTATAGGTCTCATGACCCTTGTTCTTGGTTTTGTTGGCCTTTTGTGCCTTATGTGTTATCCTTCCCACCTTTTTTATTGCAAACTTACACACCAACATTGTCTTAATTTGAATTCAAGAATAAGTTTACATATACCTAAGCATACTAATGCATTTAATAAAGGAGAGCCATGAGAAGGAAACAAAGGATTGGAATTCACATCCTAGGTTGCACTTTGATTTTATTACTATTTCTATCTATTTAAGTGTATGCATCCCACATACCAAAATCTAAAGGATTAGTGAAATAACATATAAAATTTATTAGTTTATTTCATCTCATACATAAGGATAGGGACCAGTTGTGGGTTGGGTCTTCATATTACATTAGACTACTTTTTGGATTACATGAGTGTTGATTGTCAAATTATGTAAGAACAAGGGTCTAACTAAAATTATCCCCTCATAACTATACCAATTTTTAATGCTCTGTCAAGGTGCTTTCGATTAGATAAGGATTTTGGAGGAAGGGGAAGTAATTTTGGAATATTTGTAACTCAATTCCATAATTTGGGAGAGATTTTTTGATTGAGAGACACAAATAAAGACACTCATAAAGTTTTAGTTGTAATCAAACCTTTGCTTGTCAGGGTTGACCATATGATTTGGTCATGATTAAATTTGAGCAATTTGATTTTTATTATTTATTTGCATTTCCCTTATCTACTCTAATTTTATAGTCTATTTGGGACTACTTCCAGACCTATTTCCACTTAGTTTCAATGTCCAATAGGGGATAGACAAGTTAAAATCTAGATATTTATCTACACACCCTCATTGTTAATTTCAAACATAGTTAATTACAATTTCATGCATATTTAATTCTAAGTCATTAAATTTTAATATGTTTTTTTAATAATATTTTTGTATCTAGATTATATTTTTATGTGCAACCCCATTTTGATGATTAGCATAGTGTCCTTTACCTAAACCACTTTTCACCAACACATTTTGGTGAAGCAACATTGCTTTGCATACTTATTTTCCCTCAAGGGTTAGAATGTTTCCTATATTGCATATTGAGTTTGATTCTACCTAGGGTTTCCATAAACCCATCCTTTGCATGCTTCCTTCCCTTGTAAGGTTAACCATTATTATTATATATCTTATTTGTCTAAAGTTGAACGTATTTAATCTCTCATCATTAGCCCTATCTTCTTTTATATTATTAAAAATCCTTTTTTGTATGTTATATGTGTTTACATGTTATTCCACCTAAGGAGATTACATCTAAGTCTCCTACTAGGTGAAGTGATAGATTGAATTTCAAACTAATTGATCGAGCTTCCTTTGACTAGTACTTATGTTAATTTGAAAAATAAAATGACAATTTTAAATGAGGTTAATGATTATTTTTTTATACACATGTGAATGATAATGAAAACGACATGAATAATGATTATGTAAATAATTAGAATGTCACTACTACAAATGATCATGGTGATAGTGGATCTCAATAAATTTAACATTTTGACGTAGATAAAGAAAGGGTAAAAATACCTATTATACTTTGAAAGCATATTAAATAACAACCAAATGAAATGAGTGAAATATTAGACATGTTAAAAGATGACAAAAATAAAACCCTAATTAAAGAGAATGCAACCAAGGAAATATCTCTTACAACTTATCATGAATGTTTATAATAGTATCCAACATTTTAGAGGTTCCCCTTGTATACCAACTAATGTGCCTATGTTTCATATTGCTTCTACTCTTTTTTCTACTACTCATATTACTATGTCTTTGCCTTCTTAGATCAGTCTTAATGCTTATTTTATAGCTTATCAAGTTACTCAACCATATCAACCAATTTTTTAACCTTCTCCTCTTATCAATAATATGTCTCAAGTACCTAATGTCTTTATTCCTACTTATTTTGATATATATTTGCTTCCAAATCCTGAAGCTATACTCATTCAATAGACCATGCAAACCATGCAAACTATGCAATAACATGTTTAATTACTTTCCTAAGGGTCTCTAAAACCAAGCTAGAATGTTTTGATAGATAATAATAAGGGAAAAAGGGCCCTTACCCTAAGGTAAAAAGGATCTAACTAGCAGATCAAACCAAGAAACAGAAACCTCCAAGAGAGCATATGGAGATAACCAGAAAGCCAAAAAGCTAGAAAGAAGAGAGAAGACCAAAGAACTAAAGTCTAAAATTTGCACATTATAGATAAATATAGGAGTGATAGAGGGGAACACCACCATGGAACCACTCTTAAGGAGTATGAAGATGCCAAAACTAGGAGCCTTGGTCACTAGTCACTAGAATGTCCTTCAAGCATTAAGACTATAAAACACACTACAAAAGTTAGACAACTGAAACCCTTGTCAGCAAATTGAATAAATGGAATTTTTTACTGGGTCAACTATTTTACAATTAATCCTATGCATACTTACCAAGGAGGGGGGCCTTCATAGTGCTAATATTCATTAGGAGGAAGGTGAAGAGCTCTAAAACTAGCTAAGAAATCCGTTGGAGAATTTATCTTGCAATAGTTGTGGGAGAAATAAATGTCATAAAAAAGAATGAGATGGAGGATATCTTGAATGATTGAATTAAATTACCACTGATTAGATCTTCTAATTTTAATAACATAGATAATCAAGAGAGAATCATCTTCCAAGAATATTTTCCTAAAATTTTAATCTATAGTGGTTCTCCAACCTCTAAGAAGAGATAAAAATTTAGCCTATTAGAAGACCATGAAATGTTGAGGGAAAAACATGAAATCAATTGTACTAAGAATACATGAATATCTCTCCTCCACCCAAAATACCTAGGCTACCTTTGGATACCCATAGAAATTTATCTTGAAATAACTTCTGCTATGAGGCTTCCAAGAGGCCAATAACATTTTGTTAATTTGGGGAGGGAAGGTGATTTTTTTTCCAGTAACCTCCATTTTAAGAGAATATGATGATCCTATCCAATGATTTTATTTTTAGGAGGCAACATTTTAGTCGTTTAGACCTCTTGAAGGAGTGCCTCGATTTTAAGTGTGAATAAATATTCAAAGAGGGATATGTTCCTAAAGACTCTATTTTTTTTTTTTTTTGATAATATCTAGATGATTGGAGATGGGGGTATTACCCAAATAATTTTAACTTGATCCCATCCTTCTTCTATCTAGTTAATCAAAATTTCATGAATAGAGCTGACTGCTACCTAAAGTACATGGTTAATTTACTTGATAAATTCTTTAATCCTTTGACACATGAGATCTTTACCTATCATTTGCCTACTAGCTTTGTGGCTCCTAAATTTGATTTCTTTAATGATAAGGGTGACTATCCTCACCATATCAAGTTTTTTATGATTCATGTCTTGATATTGTGTATAATGATAAACTATTGATGAAACTCTTTCCTAGAATCCTTAAGGACCATGCTCTTGATTAATTTTATGTTTTTCCATTTGAATGCATACACTCCTTCAATTCTTTGGCTGATCATCTCTTAGTTCATTTTTAATAAAAATTAACATGAAGGTCACATTTTCAAAAATTTCCCAAATTAATCAAGGACATAATGAGAATGCTAGTAATTAAATGCATATATTTTTAATTATGATTACTAAGATGACTCACCAATTACCTGATAATGAATTGTAAAGTATATTCTCTCATAATTTATTTGAACCCATTGAAGATAAACTTGCATTCAAATCATACCAATCTTTTGATGAACATTTTCATGTAGTTATAAATTATGAGATCAAACTTTTAGAGGCCAATATGCTCAAACATAGGACTAATGCCTCACCTATAATGGAGCTATATATTAAGGTAAGTCAACATTCAAATCCAATTCTATTGATAATATGTTCCAAGCTAAGAATGAGGCTAAAATTATAGTCAACATGGTAGACCAACCATTAGATAAGATAGTCCTTTCCCAACAAAGAGACCACAAATAATTTACATGGTTAAGTGAGAGTCAAAATATGTTTAAATTATTGCTTCAATGTAATATGAAATCTTTAACTCCCCAATAAGAATTGGACCCATCACAACCCTTGCCTAAAATCCATGATGTTAATACATATTTTGATTATCATAGACTCTTCAACATAATACAAATGTATGCATAACTTTGAAGCATAAGATCCATGAATTGATGGATGTTAAATCCAAGTATAAGGTCACAAAAATACTTTGAATGGATCAATTTCCTAACTGAATAAACATATAAAAATGTTTACCAACCCTCTACCAAATAATTCTACTCAACTTAAAAACCAAGATGATGTTCATATTTGTTGTAATAAAAAAATTTGCATGAGCTATTCTACTTTAAAAATTCCTTATGCATAATTTTTGAGTAGACCACTAGTAAAATTTTTGAACTAGTCATTTTAATGTCATTTTGTGAGTCTTGTTGGCATTTTTGCTTTCAACCATTTGTACTTTGGATCCCAATAGGAGCAAGTCAATTTTGAAAAGTAATCAACATCAAAAAAGTGATATTTAGAACTTGTTAGTTTTGTGGCTATGTAACATGGCATTTGTTTGCATTTGGCATTTGATGATATTCAATAGTTATTCAATTTTGTGTTCATTGTATATAACATTCATTACATTTGGTGCCTATCCAATTTGATATAAAATCTATCTCATCTAGATATCATTTGATATTTTTTGGCCCTTGTTAATTTTGGCATTAGAATGATTTATTGGCAAAGTGGATTTTTAAAAAACACCAGGATGAATTTTGGCAAGTTAAATGTCAAGGCAGGAATGCAGGTGGAAAATTGATAAAATTATTTGCTCCAAGGAAGAAATTCAAGAAAATATTATAATCAAGAAAAAGTTTTAGCACTTATGGTGCAATAAAAAAAAACATTCCAAAATATTTGAAAGCATTTTTGACTTTTCACAGTTAATGATAAAAGTGGAGTTTTTCTTGAACTTTTTGCAAATGAACTTTTTCATAATATAAATCTTGTAGGAATATTCTATAGTGGGGATTTTGGTGGATATTTTTATAGAATTTTCTGCAATGAAAATTTTGGTGGATATTTTGATAGGATTTTCTCCACTAGGGATTTTAGTGGAGTTTTTCACAAACTTTGCTATAGCAGATTTTTTTTTATAGTTTTTTCCTCGATGGAAATCTTGTAGGAATTTTCCATAGTGGGGATTTTGGTGGAGTTTTTCACATTCTTTTCTGTAGTGGATATTTTCTCAAGAATTTTGTAGTGGAAATCTCATAATAAATTTCTACAATAGAGATTTTGGTGGGGAATTCTACAATGGAGAATTTAGTTTAGAATTATGTAGTAGAAATCTCGTAAAATTTTTATGCAATAGAGATTTTGGTGGAAAATTCTGTTGTGGAAATATCATAAGAATTTTCTGCTTTGAATAACTATTTTATTTAAATTTTTTGCTTCATTTATTATTCATTACTCATATCCTATTTTTAGAAAAACTAATTTTGGATGTGTTAGTTAATTGAAGAATAACTGGATGCATGATTTTAAATAAAATAAACCCATTGGATGCCAAAAATATTTTTTTAATTGCTATTATATTTTAATCAATATGCATACATTATTATCATTATTCCACCCTATGCATATGCAATGCCAAAGTGAGAATAAAGAGAAAACAATTTATAAATTTTATAACAATTATTAAAATATAAGTGAAATGCTATTATTCTCTATCATATGCAACACCTTTGTGGAGATATAACACCAAAGGGCTTATTACAACCTTCCAATGTAGTTTCCAAGCTACAAAAAGTTAGAAGTAAAGGTGTTTAGCTTAGAAAATAATAGTTTAAAGTGCTAAAAAAAAATACAACTATAACTAAGACAAACAGAAGATTTAAAATATTTATAATAGTAAAGTGCCACTTTGAGATGCCATGACAAATAAAATAAGACACCCATGCTCAAAGATGCCATTTAAAAATCCAAAATTAAGTCACAACTATAAATAAGATAAAAATAATTGTTTCAAAGCTATATATAACTCAAAAGTGCCATTCTCAACCTTGTGAGATGCCATATGAGGAGGATTGCAATGCTATAATACTACCACATTATATATGCAACACAATTCTTACTATAAATTCCACCATACAACTGAGTTTTCAATGCCAAAGTGGAAGGATAAATAGAGAAAGATCAAATTTCATCTCAACTATTCAATATACATGAAAAGCACCATTTCTAAGCTACCAAAGTGGGTATAAAGATTAAACAAAAGATAAAGTAAATTACAATCATTAAAACAACTAGTAAAGCTTCCACTAAGAGAAAGATAGACACATCAACAAAATGTCCTAATATTTTCCACTTCCCAAGATTTAAATATTTTAAAGCTAATTTTTATTAATAATAATCTACACCTTTTGTGCCCACCATGACTTTTAAAATATGAAATCTTTTAAAATCTTTTTCTCTATACCATTTAAATAAAGGCCAAATGTCTTTAAATATATCCTCTATACATGCCCTCTTGTGGGTTTTTTAAATTATAAAATCTTAGTGTGTTTAAACCTAAGGTGTCCCCTCTTTTAGGGAAATATATTCCTATTTAAAATTAAAGGAGACTATTCCCCCCTTTTAATATATGGTTACCTTTTATTTTGAAGGGGGAACTTGGCTTACATGTCCACACATAAATATAAAAAGATTAATCCTAGGTAATACTCCATAGAAAATTTATCTTAAAAATAATCACTTTTCTATTGGAATTTTTGATGGTGAGAAATTAAAATTTATTAAAAAAATAAATCAATTAGTTTGAGAAGTAGAATTTCACAATATTTATTGTAGTTCATGAGGAAACATACCTATTATGTGTTGAATCAAGTTGGTTGCATCCATTGGGATAGGGACTCAATTTTTTTTCTTCATTCAATAAAGTCCCTAATCGATCTTTATTTTTCTTATTTTGATTCTAGGAGTGGGGGTTTGGGGGTGGTAGTCCCCAATAGGGTCAAGAGGTAACACCCCTACAAGGTCAAGGATAAAATTACCCAATGCCAAGTTTGATTTCATGTTTATCTGGATATCTACCAGACATTAAAAATATAGTTTTCATTTGAATTTGTTGTCATAGATAAACCTCTAAAATGAATGCATTTTTATGCATTTTTTGTATGATTTTTTGAATGGTGACTTCTTAGTTACCATAAAATTTAGGCTCTACACAATTTATTTCCCAATAAATAGTATACTTTTAGTACTTACACCATGCTAAATTTGAAAAGGAGTTATGGCATTGATGACTTTGTCCATTCTCACTCTGTGTGCTCTATCATTTTTATTTCCTTTGTATTTTGAAGGTTTGAAACCTTTGTACTCATCTAATGGTAAAAAATTTCCCTTGAGATCAATGACACAGACTCAATCTTGAGATTTGATGGATTATATTTATCTTGGATAAAGCTAGCCAATGGTGCACTGGGTAATATTGATAGGGTCCATCTAGATCCCAAATACATTAAGGAGAAAATCACTCCTATGTCATCCATTATGCCTTGTATAATGAATCAACATGTACTAACACCTTGTTTATTCACCCGAAATGATACATTATTGGTTTCTTGTGCCATGTAGAATATTATATGGGTACTTCCATTTAAATATTTAGCTTTATACCAAGGCAAAAATCCCTATTCAAACTACATTACAAAGTAATGTTGGTGATCTCCACATTTTCTTTCCACCAATGGCAGGGTTAACTCACACTGACATTTTCTAAATTTTATTTTATTGATGGGTAGGGTTGATGTGGAAATTAGAAATCAAATAATCTTATAAAGTTAAAATCTTTATAAAAATTAGTCATTCTATCACTTGATGGAAAACTACTTAGCATAAAAAATAAAGGCAAATGACTTATAATTTTGCACACACTTTTGAGCAAAAAATTATCCATTAGTTTGATTATGACTTTACTATACAACACCAATAATATGATGCAACATTGCTTTATTGAAGGAGGATGTCCATGATTTGAAATTAGATGCTCATCCTCTGATCTATTAAAAAAAGGTTGAAAACCAAGCCTCCACACACTTTCCTAAAAGAGACCAATCATATGCAGGCTTAGATGGTCAAAGTAACAATCCTCTTTCTCTATATATACTAGGATATAAACAAAATACCAAACTAGAGCCTGCATGCATGAAAAGATAACAACATAATCGATAGTTGTAGATCTAGTAGACAATAATCCACACTCAATATCGATGGTATAAGGTCCCAAAGACTATGCCTAAGATATGGGATATAGGGTCTAACTAGGCCTAAAGATAAAATAAATGATGTAAAATGGTATAGATTCTAAAATATGGTATTATATACTTCACAATGTTAATTTTGAACTACTACACCCTACATGATTTGTGCATACATATATGACTTTTATTTACCATTTTATCACACCCACATGCATTTCATGGGTATAATCATCTCTAGTTTCTATCAATCACCTATAATAATTCCCTTAATATGTGCCAAACTAGTCAATTATCATACTTAGACATCTTTGGATCATCATATCAATATTCATGTCTCCTTAACAAAACCATTAGTCACACACGATATTGCCCTGCACTAAGTAATAATCACATTTCAAATTCAAAGCATTCCTATAGGTCGGCCCATATATTTTGGATATTGATGGCATAAGAAATTACCTAAAAAGTCCCTTAAAAATACAAAATATGTGTGATATTATCATCCATGTAACAAGCATCTATCAAGCATAGTTAAACACTTGCACATTCAAAGGCACTACCCTATTCTTTCTAATTCATTAATCAGTTATAAGGTGTAGGTCCTTGCTAAGTCTAAAGAAACTCAAACCCAAAATAAATTTTCCATTTTATAAGTATTAAACTCTAGATTATATGTTACATATATTCAAGGAACACCTTTGCACAAATTCACCTAATATGGAGAACTAAATACAATTTGACTTCCCTCTTTGGTGTATTGGATACGTAGGCAATGCTCAACCATTCAACAAGGAGTAGTTAAGGTCAACTCAACCCAATTTTCCCCCATTTTAAAGGCATAAACTAGTTTCAAGAGTGAACCTTGGGTTTTAATAGAAAGAGATAGATTTCTTGGTATTGTGTGCACAGATTGACCTTGGGATCGCACATGAAAACATAAGAGAGGTAATCATTAGCAACATGTACTAGAATAAAGGATAAATATTTACATAGATGAAACCATCAAGTTCAAAACATAACATCTAATGGTAGTGACTAGATGTTGATGCTAGTGTCCAAATGAGCCTAGAACTCCAGTTCTTGATTTGAACGACTCATAGTCCACTTTCCAGCCACTTTCCTTCTATATCAAACCTACACATTATATTAAATGCTAAGTGTCTTATCCCTCTTAGTGTTCACCATATTTAGTAAGTGAAAGTGTCAAATTATTTTCCACCTTTTACATTCATATTTGTGCTTAATTGTAATATTTCATACAATTTAAATAATACACATTATATCTTATTAAGCTCCATAACTAAAATAAGGTAAAACATATTGGTAAAGATGTGATCATAGGAATCCAAGAAGGGAGGTTAGTATAGTGTTAGTTCAAGCAAATAAAACTCAAATGAACACACTAACACTTACACTCATAGCTTAGATACTAGGGAAAGATTAGTAACAAAACACTAAATGAAAGCACAACAAAAATATAAAAGACAATAACTCTTTTACCTTCTTTGGGAATTTGAAATAGCTTTGTTGAGTGGCTTACTTAGCTTGTGTATCAAAAAGTCTTTGTAAATGGAGGTTGTGTAACTCCTTCTCTTCTTGACACCATGGCTTTGATGTGGATTATTATTGCTTGGCTTAAGATTTTGGCATTATAACACTATTGGTATGAGTCTCATGGAATAAATCTTGCCTAATAACTCTACAATATGCAATCTTAAAAATGAAGAGGTATGGCCTTGTATTAATAGTCTTAGAAATTAACTCTCACCCAAGGTGAGTTAGGGTTGAGTTTAGGCTTGAATTGGGTTCAAATTTAACCTAGGTGACTCAATCTAATTATATTAGAGTTAATAGTTATCAAGTAATTATGATTTGAAATTAACAGGCATGGATCTCAAAATTAGATATCTTAGGATATTTTCAAAGAGATTGACAACTCATAAAGGCAATGATGAAAGTCTAGGATATTTTGAATTTTTAAATTTCTTTTTTTTGGATATTCATTAATTCAAAATGGATAATTAAACTAGGCATTTAATCTTGTTTAGATTGTTAATTTATTTTGATTAGCCTTTTATCTCTTTCTAAGATTTGATTTAAGTGTGTAAGTGCCCCACTTAATAGGTCCATAAGCCAAATTGATAGTTGTATTACTACAAGGTGATTAGGGATGAATATGTGAGAGGTTATTATTGCATACAATAGAATATCATAATTAGGGATGTCTCAACATGATTATGAGTTTTGATGAATTATGCACAAATAAATTTAGGATGTTTGGTGGTTCTTAGGCTTAATTTATAATGGTTGGTAGGAATCAGTCTAAATTCTAGTCGAAGGTCAATTGTGACCATTTTTAGGTGTCTATAATTTACCCTTGTTTAGGAAGGAATTTCAAGCTATAAGCATAGTAATGTCTTCTCAAAGAATGAAAAGGTCTTGTATGCCTATGACTTCAACGATAATGTATGAGTTGTAGATGCCCCCTCGAGGAAGTGATCAATAAAAAGGGTCAGTGATCAGTCTATTGAAAAAGGAAAATGATGGGACTAAAAAGGATAAAATGGGTAGAAGAGATTGATTTATCCATAAGTAGTTACAATCAATGGCATATGGAGCTGCCCTAGTTAGACAAACAAACATGATGATTTACCCATAGGTGGTTATAATCAAAGTATAGATGGGTCAAAAAGATAATGATTTTCCTAAAGGTATTTATAATCATTAAAAAGAGGATTAGGGTAACAAGAGAATGATTTATCCAAAGGTGGTTATAATCATTAAAGGGAAAATAATGATTTACCCATAGGTGATTATAATCATTAGTAGGATAAAAACATGTCCTAGTTGAAAGGATAGAGATAATGGTTTGCCCAAAGGTAGTTATAAGCATTATCACAATGAAAAAATGCTCTAGTTGGGTAAAAGAAGATAATGATTTTCACAAATGTGGTTATAATCATTAACCTCCAAATAGATCAAAACATAATGATTTTCCCATAGGTGGTTATAACCATTGGCTCAGTGAGTGGGATGATACATAATGATTTTCCCATAGGTGATTAGAATCATTGGTAGTGCAAATGGGATGAGAAATAATGATTTACCAAAAGATGGTTATAACCATTGGCTTAGTGGGTGGGGTGATACACAATGATTTTCCCAAAGTCAATTATAATCATCGATAACATAAATGGGATGAGTCACAATGATTTGACCAAATGCAGTTATAATCATTGATACCATAATGATGGAAAATATGACGGCAAAGTGAAATAAGGGATTTACATACTAAACTTATACTCATAGAGTAAAAGTAAGCCAGTACAAAAGAGAAAGATGAATTTAGGAAACTTGATAGTAGGGGGATGCTCATCCAAACTAGTAAGGGTTAAAATTATTTTATGATTTAATTACTCTGTTTATGGGGAATGATTTGGATAGATTGAGATTTATTTAGTTGCCAAGGAGATATATTTTGGATGCATTGCTTATAAGATTTTCTGAGCTGATTTTTACTGTAGCACATGACAATAGGCATCATGATAGAGCACCATAATGACATAACTAAAATATACATAAGGACTAACATGTGATCCAATAAATAATTATAAACAACACACCAATGATAAAAACCATGATGATAGTGTTGACATATGAATATGGAGGGATTCAAGAATAATGTGCAAGGAATCACCCAATGAATGCACATAGACTGAATCAAGGCACAATAAGAAAGCAAGTAAATAAAGAAAGAAACAAAACACCAAGAAAAGAAATAACAAAAAAAATAAAGAGAATAAAATGAAACAAAAACAAATAATGGTTAGTTGAAATGCTAGTAAAAACAAAATGATACAAACAAGATGATGAATATTGCCCCTAGTTTATAAGAGACAATGAAACAAACAAGTAAAATGGGGGAATA
This sequence comes from Torreya grandis, assembly GCA_037957365.1. Taxonomy (NCBI): domain Eukaryota; kingdom Viridiplantae; phylum Streptophyta; class Pinopsida; order Cupressales; family Taxaceae; genus Torreya; species Torreya grandis. Next base: position 499,795 of record JARHVA010007037.1, read on the forward strand.
AAAAAAAAGGAAGGGGGTATCCGAGCTGACTCTAGATGCACTAGGTAAGTAGATGCTACCTACATAGATCCATGAATGTAAGGTCCAACATAAAATTTAGGCCAAATGTAGTTCTCCCAGGATATGGGATAGAAGAAAAGGATGATAGGAAAACATGATTCATGTTGTAGAGGAAATATGAGAATGATCTCATAAAATAATGAGTGCATGGGACATTAGGCCAATAAGGATGGGGAAATTAAATGACAAGTGGTTTCTTGTGATGTAGTGAGGGTTCCTAGAATCCTTAAGGCAAAGAAGTGGTTGATTAGATATATTTTTGGGATTTTATAAGTCTTTTTTATTTTTTTTAAAAATTTTCAAAGTATCTCAACTCGATCGAGAATGACAAGATACTAGATGGTCCAAGCTCAGAAGTGTCAAGAACATTGCTTAGGTTGCTTGAAAAATGGAGAGAGCATGGAAAAATGGTGACTAAGCTGACCTTAATGTGAATCAAGCATTGCCTACATAGTCCCAAGATGGGACCTCAAGTCATTGTAGTTCTACCTTACAGTGAAGGTATTTTAGTAGATAGCAACAAATTTATAAACTAGTTAAAGTAGGTAAATGGCATAATATGGCATAGGAATGAGAATGTGGTACTTCAAGGCATGATAAATGATGTTATTCCTAATTTGACCATAGGTGGTTATACTTAGGAAACAACGACATATGTTAATGATACTAATTTGTCCATAGGTAGTTATAATTAGTAGCATGATGGTGGCACTCTGATTTTCCCAAAGGTAGTTTAATCAGTATTAAATGAATGGAACAAAATAATGACTAAAGAATGTAACTGCTAAACCACTATCATACTACTCTAAAAATGATCACTATCTAAAATTTTGAATCAACTGCTGAAAATTGATCAAAATCTGCTTGCTGAAAGTGCCTATGAAACTAATTGAATGAAACTAAGATCAAAGGGTTGGGTAGGGAGGGAAAAAATAACTTGGTTGATAAGAAAGGCATGGTAGAATAATATATGGTAGAATGGTATGATATAAATAAGAATGTCATTATTATGGTACAATGGAAATAAGCCTCATAGACAATATTTCAAGTCTTTCAAGTGAAGTAAAGCTTGAGGTGTATAATGTTCATTGGCTCATCAAGTTCATCCTCATCTAGTGTGATGAGCCTATATGCTCTGGAGCCATAATTTACAACAATTATGTATGGACCTATCTAATTGGGTTTGAAATTTCCCTTGTGCTTCTTCTTGGTAGTGGTATTTTATTTGTTTTCTTTGAGAATAAGGTCACCAAGCTCGAACTCTCTATATTTGAATTGTCGATTATATTAACCATGAAGTATATTTAATATGATTGAAGGTTATTGACCATGGTCATGCATTTTTCTTTTAGTAACTTCAGCTCTTGCAGCTGAGCTACTTGATAGTCTTCATCGTCTAGGACATACTTCAAAGAGATGCGCAAATAAGGTAACTCAACCTCAATGAAAAGAATGGCCTTAGTGCCATAAATAAGGGAATATGGAGTGGATCCTATTGGGGTATGGTAATTAGTGCAGTATACCCAGAGGGTATAAAACATTTGGAGTGCCAATCATGGCTAACATCATTGACAATATTTTTAAGGATGTTGTCAATGGTTTTGTTGGATGTTTCTACTTGACCATTACCTTGTAAGTAATAGGTGGTAGAAAAATGTTAAGTAATATTGTGCTCAATATATAGCAATTTGACATCCTTATTTTTGTATGATCCACCATTTTAAAATATAATATTAGATGGGATACCATAATGATAGATGACATGGTTGAATATGAATTTGGAAATTTGTTTTCCAATCACGTAAGTGAGGGGTATAGCTTCAACCCATTTAATCAAATATTTTGTAGTAGTTATGATGTGTTTATGGCCATCAAATGAGTATGGGTTTAATTTCCCAATGATATCAAGGCCCCTTTTGGTAAATGGACATGGTGTAAGCATTAGTTTTAGTGTCTTAGCCATGACATGAATCAGATTAGCACGCCTTTGACATTTGTTGCACCTTTTAACATATGCAACTACATTTGCATCCCTAGTTGGCCAATAATACCTAGTACATAGGAGCTTTTTGGATAGGATGACCCCACTAGTGTGGGATCCACATACTCCTTCATGAACTTCTCGTAACATTAATTTTTACTCTACCAAATTTAAACAATGAAGCATAGTTCAATCGAAACTGTGACAGTAAAGGGTTAGTCCAAGTAAGGTATATCATGTGGCTTGGTGGGTAAAGGCCTTTTTCTATTTACGTGATGGGTCAGGTGGCATAATATGGTTATGAAGGTAGGTATAAAGGTCTAAATACCATATAGATCTAGGACCAATAATATCATAGATAATTATGATGGTTAAAGGTTCATGAGCTAGCGTTAGAAGATTTTCAATGAGAAATTGATATTCTTTTGCCTTGTCTAGATGATGGATCAAAGAGCCAATGATGGCCATGGCATCTACTATTCTGTTATTGGCCCTTAGTATGTGTTCAAATTGAATGTTGATAATCTGATGTTTGAGAGTGTTGATCATGGCCTTGTATGACACCAACTTATCATCCTTAGTCTGAAAGTGGTTTGTAACCTGATTGATGATTTACTAAGAATCACCATAAACCTTGAGATATCAAATATCTAATTATACTTCCTATTGAATCCCTATAATAAGTGCTTCATATTTGGCCTTGTTGTTGATACAAAGAAAGCTGATATAAAATGATTTAGGGATAAGATACCCCTATGGTGTAATAAATAATAGGCCTTCACCCAATCTATGTGCTGTGAATGAACCATCAAAATATAGCTTCTAGTATTGCTCCTCAAGAGGTGTTTCAATGATGGTCATAATGGACTCATCTGGGAATTGGAATATGAGTGGTTGGGTATCTACAAGGGGAGTTTTAATAAGCTAATCTACAATAACTTGTCCCTTGATGGCCTTCTAGTTGACGTGTTTTATCTCAAACTTGCTTAGAAGCATGATCCATTTAGTCATGTGGCCTTGTAAAGTTATCTTGGATAGTATATACTCGATTGAATCTACTTTTGAAATAACCATGGTCTTGTTTTTTAATATGTAATGTCAAAATTTTTGAGCTATAAAGACCATAGATAAATAGGTTTTTTTAATGGGCATATAATTGTGTTCATATGCAATTAGTGTATGACTTAGATAGTACATGACATGTTCTTTTCCATTGTCATCATGCTGAGCTAGAAGTGCCCCCAAGGCTTTGTCTATGGCTGACAAGTATAATTTAAATGGCTTTCCTAGCATAGGTGGAAACAAAATAGGTGGATTGACAAGATAGTCTTTGAGGTGCTGGAAGGCTTGTTGGCATTCGTCATCCTAATGAAACATGACACATGTATTCAACAAGTGTCTAAATGGATGTATTTATTGGCCAACTAAGAAATGAAATGTCTGGTAGAATGGATCTTTCCCTATAAATTATGGAGCTACTTCAAATTGGAAGGTGGTGGCATTTTAGTAATGGCTTATACTTTGGCTACATTGACTTCAATACCTCTATGAGACATATTGAAGCCAAGAAATTTACTTGAAGTAACTCCAAAAATACACTTCTTAGGATTGATTTTGACCTTATATTCATGTAGCCTCTCAAATATTCTTCTTAGTGTTATTGAATGATCAACCTTGGTCTTTGATTTACCTAGTACGTCATCGATGTAGTCTTCAACAATGTCATGCATCATATCATGAAATATGATGGTCATGGCTCTTTAATATGTGACCCTAGTGTTTTTTAGACTGAATCACATAACCTAATAACAAAACATTCCACATGGAGTGGTCAACACCATTTTATGTTGGTCTTTTGGTGCAATCCTATTTTGGTTGTATCCTAAAAATCCATCTATTAGTGATAGCATTTTGTACCCAACTATGGAGTCAACTATCATGTTAATATTTGGTAGAGGAAAGTCATCTTTAGGGCAATCCTTGTTTATATCCCTAAAATTAGTGCAAATTATGATTTCTTCTAGATTATTACTAACTAACACAACATTTGAGATTTATTCTGAGTAGTCGATCATTCAAATACATCTCACTTCTAAGAGTTTTTCCAACTCTTTCTTTACTAATACAACAATGCAAAGATGCATCTTGCACAATTTTTGTTTCATGGGTTTGGCATTAGGATGTACAACAAGGTGTTATACAACCAAGGTAGGTCTAAACCAAGCATGTTAGAATATGCCCAAGTAAATATGTCAACAAATTCCCTCATAAGGGCTATAAAGATGTCACATTCCTCCTCAGTGAGGGATGCATCTAATTTGATCCATTTCAAGTCATCAAGTGTCCTGATGTTGAATTCTATAGTGCCCTCCACAAGAAGAGTTGAATCATCTTCCAGAATGGTTGGTAAAGATTAGAATTGGCCTAAAATTGGAAAGTCCTCTCATTAGACTAGGTCTTCAAGTTCCCCTAGGCAAGACAAATCATAATCTCCTAATGGTATGTATGTCCATGTCATAAAAACTATTAGAAACTCTTGAATGATTTGGTTGAAGGCATGCTATTCTTCAAAACTAAACTTGGACCCATAAACAAGTTCATTGTTGGTGGTCTCCTGATCTATATTTTAGGAAAGTTGAACACCCCCATCTAATGGTGCCTAAAAGACTGACCTTTTTCTTTAATTTTACCTTGGTCTAAAAGTGCCTCAAAGAGTTTTTCACTTTGGGACCTCAATGCTTTATTTAATTGTTTATGTCTAAGGGTGTTCATCCATTCTCCAAAATAGGTTATAGGATCTAATTTGATTGAGAACCCTTATTTATGGTCTCCCAATATAACATTGTCTCTTAGACCTCAAAAATCTCAAAAGGCCTCACCATCCTCAAACTCATTGATAGGCACTATGGATTCTTGTTGGTCCCAGGCTATAAGTTGAGGGTGATATAGAGGAAGTGGTGAATAACTAGTCTAAGGGTACAAATGACATGAGTGCCAAATATATTGGTATTGGTTACATCTTCATAAGGTCTATGATAAAACTATGCTTCACTATCAACATTGTCATCACTAGTCATTAGCGTTGGAACATGAATAAGATATATAGGGTCATCCCCAAGTAGTTTAAATCTAAGACCATAGGTTCTTTTATACCGAGTCATGGATATTGGCTCCAAAATTCCCTGATGATTTGGTCCAAGGCCTCTTCCTTCATAGGCATGATTGTCCACGATCATATTAAGAATGGGGTATTTGACATTGTTATAGTAATAAACCAAGTTGTCATTGTATAACTAAGATTCATCATTTGCAAGTGGGTCTTGTTTTTGGCCAATGGCCAATGCAAAAATGATAGGTACTAGACTATTAAGTTTGCCTTTTCCATTTTTCTACCATTCCATGCAAGGTGGCTTGGCTTTAGGTATTTCATAGGATTTGGGGTTCTGTGGAAGCTTGGTAATGTGGAATGTATCATAGGTCAAATATTCACATGGGCCATTTTATATGATTATAAAATGATAGGAAATTTTAGGAGGTGGCATGTGGGAAGATGAATTAAGGGTATTTGGGTTAATGCAATTAGTCTCTTAAAAATCAACAAGTATTTCTTTCCCCTTGTCCTTTTTGGGAACTATATGCAAGCCAAAATAGTAGTTACAACTTTTGTACTTAACCTCCAAATGTTTACAATGTTCATAGGGATACAAATATCCATGGATGGTGACTTCCATACGTGAATGGGAGAAATTGATACATTAGTGCAATGTTGAAGGGATTGCATGAATTTCATGTATCCAAATTCCATACCAAATGACAAATTATATGACAAATCTAGGTCTGACACATGGTATAGTGTAGCTTGGGTCAAAGGCCCAAAAATAATTGGCAAGGTGATAGTGCCTTGTGATTCTCACTCTTCATTATCGTAGGCCTTGATTGTGATCTTTTTTGGATGGAAATAAACTTTTGTGTATCCAAGAAGCTTGATGAGCTTTAAAGACACAATATTTAGGCTCAATCCATTGTTTATGAGGACATGCTTCAGTTTGTGCCATATTATGACAACTTTGATGTATAATGGATTGTTATGAAGAGGGCCAAGGGATGACATATCACTTTGGTCAAAGGATAACTGATGGCCTAGGGATAGATGTCCAACCAAACCTTGGAATTTATTTGGGGATATGTCATCAAGATCTTGTGATTGGCCTAGGAACTCTATTAAAATGTTCTTGTGTATGGTAGACTACATAACAAATCCAAAATGGAAATTTGTGTAGGTGTCTTCTTAAGCTATTACATAATATCAAACATATTTTTGAATACGTCAATAAATGGCTTGTTCCTAGCTAGAATGGTGGGTTGAATGGGTGTAGTGGAAGATGGTTATGGGCTTGGGATGGTAATATTTGACCATTAAGTTATGATTGTACAATTGGGATTAGATACAAGACCATTGTTACTAGAAAATGATGGTGGAAAGAGGTCAGATAGGATAATTCTTGATTATTGATACACTTGTATGTGGTCATAGGTCAATGATGAGTTATTGGTATAAGATCTAAAAATAACAACCCTGATTACTAGTATAATTGTATGCAGTCTTAGGTCAAGGAAGGACCACTAGTATAAGTTGGTTGGTTTGGATTGATTAGTAATGATCCTATTCGATTAATACTTGGTCTTAGATTGATGGAAATGGTAGAAACATGACCTATTGAAATATGGCCTACAACTTTGTTTTAGTCATGTGAAACTATGTGGTAAGTCTATTGGGTATTATTGGCATTATTCTGGCCTTGGTTCCATCCATTTGATTGACATTATTATTGGTATTACTATTGTTGTCTTAGTTGTTTATATTGTTACTGCTACTATTTTGGCCTCTATTTTTGTTGCTATTGGTTGTTATTTTTATGTTATGGAAAAAGGGTTTTGATAAATACCAAGGTTCTAATTGGATGTGGAATCTCTATTATCCAATGTTAACTCCCCATTTTCCAATATATTTTGAATGAGATGTTTGATTTTCACACAATGGCACAAATTATGTCTATTAACCCAATGGTATTCACAATTTTTTTTTTTATCTATACCAATCTAGATAAGGAATTCCCTCAGGATAGTGCTTCGGTATTGGCCAACTAATCATATTAGCAGTGGCTAATTTACAAAACATAGATCCAATGGGCTCTCTAAGGTCACTAAAAACTTGATGAGTAGGCCCATTTTGCCTTAGAGAAGGGGTTTCAAAGGTAAAGGTTACTACATTTGTTAGGCTAGTCTAGGCTATTAAAAAGGTTGCACTTGCTGAATAGGCTGTTACTGAGGAGAAATTTACATTTGTGGAGTTGGCTGAGCAGATAGTTTTTGCATCATTTGGAAATGTCATAACTTGGTTACTCCATTTCCAATAACATTTTTTTTATAATTAAAATGCTTGTATTTTTCATAATTATAATCCTGAGATGGTGCCAATGCTTAAACTTGGACTTATTTGTGGGTTTGATTTTGTTTATTTCCTTGGTGTTGGGTCTGATTTTGATTTGATGAGTTAAGCTTTATAATCCATTTGTTAATAAGGGCATTTTCAATCAACAATTTTTTTTCAGTTATTTCCTTGAAGGTATGTACACACTACAATTCCAAGTTTTAAGATATCTTGCTATGAAAATTCTTGGTAAACAATGACTAATTATTTATTTGGTAAACTATGGGTGAAGCGGATATCAAGTGCTCTCCATCATTGTAGATAGCTTCTAAAACTTTCACCAGCCTTGTTTTTGGCTTGAGTTAAATCTTTTAACAAAATCCCATGTTTGATATTATAGGAGAAATTTTGCACAAACTTGTTTGATAGGTCATCAAAATTAGATACTGAGTTCTTTGGAAATTTCAAGAACTACTCCAAGGCCTATCCTGCTAGGCTATGAGGGAATAAAAGTTAGAGGTATATGTCATTGTAAGCCACTGGCTGACAAGTAATAAAGAATTTCATCAAATGGGCCTTTGGGTCTCCTTTACCCTTATATTTGTCAAACTTTGGTGGTTTTTACCCTAGAGGAAATGATATTTGAAGATACTTAATATTGAAAGAGTAAGAACACACATCATCCAACTTAAACTTCTTAGTCTATTTCTTGGCTTGGATGGTGAAAATTGCATCCTTCATTTGTTGTAGTTCTTATGCCAAGAAACTAGAGGGAACATTATCCTGAGGTGGAGGTTGGGTGATCAAAGGCATATTACCTTGACTGGGGTATAATGGAGGCATGGTTTGTTATGGAATGTTGGTTGGTTGGGGCATTGAATAAGAACATGCATACACAGATTGGGATGCAATTATTGGAATTACATGCATTGAGGTGTAAAATTTTGGTTTGGATTTGGTATGTAGGCATAATTTTGGGGAAATTATGGTTCAGATGGAAGGATATGGATTTGGGTGAAGTAGCATGCTTGTTGAGGTTGAATAAGGACTTGATACTGACTAGTCAAACCTAGCTGAATAAGGGGAACTTGTGAAACAAAGCCCTATAACTGAATTTGTAGCACGTTTAGAATAAAAGATAATTATTGCCTAATTGGTACTTATGGGATAATGGTACCTCATGTTACATGAACACTTATAGTGAATTAGATGCTTGTCGAGCATTTAACATTTATTGCTAACCAATGGATACATGTTGATTAGATAATGTTTGTGAAGGCATATTGGTTTATAATCATTGATGTATACTTATCACTACTTGACAAGGTGAAACATTTGTTTCCCCCTGTAAAGTGATAGAATGTTTGATCTCTATTATGTTGGTAAATTAGACTGTGCCTATTGTTATGGAATCTTGGTTGTCACCTATTATGGTGGAGTAACATTCATCACATTTTTTTGAGGCAAGGCACTTATTTGTGCTTGATTACTTAATCCATGTGGTTATATGCTTGAAGAAGAAGCTATTTGAGGATTAGAGGTAGATTTCTATGGTTGGGAGGTAGAAGTTTCTTCCCCTTGTTGTTGCAAACCACTCATGGTGTTAACTCAAGTCATTAATTGTAGACTAGTTATTTATGCAGTTAAACCACTTTGGCCTGGATTGAATGACACTTACATGCTATCCATTATGTTTGGCACATTCACCTACATAAAATCAATAGACACTTCTTTGATGGTTAGGGTAATGAACACGTCTCCAACTGAAGTGTTTTATGTGAATGGGTCTAACCCAAATTGTATTAGCTTATTAATTTAATTAAGAACCCCATTTAATGTGATAACTTGATGAGTGGAGCATTTGACAGGGTCATTTTATTGAAAATATGTGCTAAGTTCAAATAGGTCTAGTATGCTATCTATATCTATATAAAATGGTCCTCCATGAGGCCCTTTCTTGTGACAAACGTATGTAGATCTTCATATGACATCGACACTAGAGTTTGAGGATTGCTAGAAGAGGCCTATTTGTTGGTTTGGTTGTAAGGTATAGTTAAAGGCACTCTAACTAAGCTAGGTAAATTTTCATGGGGGAAGTCTACTAGAAGCTTGGCCATTACCTATGCAGTTTTGATTAAAACTTCATCTTTGTTTGCAAGCAAGTGATGATAAAAAAAATAGGGATCATATATTGATGGCATATTAAAATAGTATGATTATTGTTGAGCTTTGTCTCAAATGACGGTATACTATCTAGGTACTGCACTATTTATTTTTGGTCTTGCACTGAGTATGGAAGTGTGTTGATCTAATAGTGGCCTAGATGATCTTAGATTTGTTCCCCTGATTGAGTGTTGTAAGGTAGATAAGGATCTATCTCAAAAATGACATTGTCACCATAGGAGTCTTGAAAAAATTCATCTCATGTGACCACATTATCATATCCGAGATTGTACATGGCTCCACTACGAGTATAGTGAGACATATTCAAATCAATGTTGAATATTTCATGAAAAGGCTTAGAGTTATAAAAACTCTTAAAAAATAATGTCTAAAGGACAAATGGTTCAAACTTGGTCTAACTCGGTCAAAATAATGGAGATGTATCTCCAAAAGGTCTATGTTAAAACTTGTACAAAACCATCTAAGGTCAAATGTCTAGTGTCAGGGGTCTCACACAAAGATGTCAAGTGGATGAATAAAAACTAGAATACCAAACTCTAGGTTCAAAGTGTTTCAAATAAGTCTAATCTAGGAAAATAAAATTTGCTAGGTCTTTTGGGAAACAAGGCACAAAAGCTAGGCTCAAAATAGGCATGTGCCAGGTCTTTTGAAAACTACACCAAATCTAGACTTTAAAACAAAATAAGGTATGATATTTAATCTAACAAATCTAAAATACTTTGGCATAAACTAGGAATTTATATTTAAACATGAAATTGGTCAATTGGCATAAGACATGAAACAAAAGGCATAAAGAAGATAGCTTATTTCTCCCAAATCTAGGCACAAATAATAGTTATCAAACTAAACGATAAATTAACCTAAGTTACACAACCCAAAAGAGAAATATTGATGTCCATGCCCAAATTAAACAAGGAATAGGCATAAATTAATCAATGTTTGGATTTGAAATTGTCAAGGTTAATTAAAAACTCAACTTAGAAAACTAGGCTTATTTAAACAAACAACAAGCTAGATAAAAATGAATGGCATAATGACACTAGGTAAAGATACAAAAGGAACACATGGCTTTGGTTTCAAAATTAGAATGTTGAACACAAGGCAAATAAGTCTTTGAAATGATTTGATAAATGTAATGATGTTATCTCTCTCTAAAGATATGATAAATGGATTGGTTTCAAGACTTCAAGGTGAAATATTTGAAATGAATTGGGCAGCATAATGACCCCCTTTTCAATCAAACAACACACATAAACAAGATTAATCAAAATACTAAGGCACATGTATGATGTCAAATGGGTGGTGTAATGCCTCCTCAAATAATGAAGTGATGTGTAAACAAAACTTGTTTTAATGTGGTAAAACAAACAAAATAGATAGTTCAACTCAAGACCATGTAAGAAAGGATAAAATGAAATAAACAACTAATTGTGATATCTTAAATCCTAAAAATGACAAGGTTGCATAATACTATCAAAATCCATCAATATACTCACTCTTGGGAGGATTTTAAGTGTTAATCCAAAAATAAAACTACATGAAAAGTAGGTTTTCAAGGCCCCCTCTTCTTCAAAGAGTTTGTATTGTGACATGGAACTTTGGGATACTCACCTTGTATCAATAATAAGTCTATAGTAAGTGGGTGATCCAGGCAACACTTTATGCGATAATTTAGGTGATGGGTCCACCCCAATTGATGATAAAACTTTCAGGAGCCATAACTTTTGCACTGTATCTCCAATTGACTCACCGTTTAAACCGTTGGAAATTTAAGAATGAGGAGAATATAGTGAGATGGCATGGATCTATACTTGATGGATTATGACCCCTAAAAATTCAATGGAAGTGCCCCAAATTTCAATTTTAGTACTGTAGTCTAAAAATAGTAATTCCTCAAATTCTATATTGTTGTCAATCATGGAAGTCAAACCACTTAATCTCCATCGATATTGGTGACCTTAAACATCCTAATCACACATTTAAAACATGTATAAATGAAGATATAACCCAAAATAAAAATCAGACATCTCTTCTTAGAGATAGGCATATGTTTGGGTCTACAAATTTGATCAATAAAACATATCTTCTCAGAGATAACATTATTTGAATTGTGTTATTCTTATTTCTTGAATTATCTTTTAGCCAAAGCTTTTGAGTTTTGGATCAGTGGTATTAGATTGGTTTGTATTTAGAGTGTATGATCCCAAGGATGAGGTCAGATTACAGGATGCTTGGGTGGAAAATAGAACCAACAAACTCTCCACCTATTCGCTCCAAACAACTTCAAATGGCAGACAACATTGAGACATCCGATCCTTTCAAGGAAATGGTGAATGAAGCCCTCCAATAACATCAAGCATATATGCTACAACAATTCACTCAAATTCTCCAACAAATCTTGGTGGGAAATTCTGGCTCCTCATCTACACCCCCACATCCTTTCAGTGCCCAACACCCTTCAAGGTTCAGGTGAATTTTGATATCCCTACATTTGAAGGAAAAATCAATGCTAATGTAGTAGAAAATTAGTTGGATCAATTTTCATCTTATATTTCTATAAATAAATTCACCGATAAAGAGAAGATCACCTTTGATCTTTTGAAAGCATCATTGCCTGTCAAAAATTGGTGGGAAGTGTACAAAAAGAGATTCAGTGCAGATGATATTGGCCTTGAGGAGAAACCTACTTGGGATGATTTCATAGAAGCTGTAAATGAAGAATACTACCCCATTAGAGCATATGATGATTTGTATATAGAGTGGCAATAACTTTGCTAAGGTAAGGAATAGTCTATTTAAGATTACATTGACATTTTTCATTCTCTATTTGTGAGATTGGGCATCCAAGAAAGTGATAAACATAAGGTTCTCAAATATCGTGGTGGATTACAATGGTACATACATGGAGAAATAGAACTCTTCAATTTGAAAACCATTAGTGAGGTGTACAAGTTTGTAGTGAAGATTGAGCAAAAGCATGGAAGAATGAATATGAAGAGTCAGCCTTCAAAATAGAAAAGTGAAAAAGAAGGTCAAACACGAGGCCAAAATTGGAATTAAAAGGAAGGAAAGACTGGGAAGTGGTGTGATTATCACAAATCTGGAACTCACTCTAAAGAAGAATGTCGAGCCATCAAGTCCCTACTTTCTGAGTCACAATCCTCAACATCTATTACTCTGCCTCATATAGACCTTATAGTTGAAGAGGTTGAAGAAGAAATTGTATATGATAAGCCCGAAGCCATTTTTGCTTCATCACAGACCCATGAGGAGAGGCTAGATGACAAGGAAAGGTTATTTCACTCTAAGTTATGGGTGAAAGGTAAGCCTCTACATTTCATTCTTGATAGTAGAAGTCAAAAGAATTTAATCTTTGCTAATGTTGTGAAAAGCCTAAATCTATCCATGAAGCCTCACCCAAAGCCATATAGTATTGGATGGTTTAGTCCAGGGAGAAACCTCCGTGTCACTGACCAATGCCTTCTCTCATATGTAATAAAACCTTTCCAAGATGAGGTCCTATGTGATGTGGTCAATCTAGATATTTGTGATGTATTCTTTATTTAGCCATTCATGTATGATCAACATGTAATATATGAATCAAGAACTTGAAGGATCAATCTCACTCTTGGAACACAGTGCTACAGGGTACCAGAGGTACCACCTTCTACATCTGTCTCTCTGATTAGTGCCAAGAAATTTCTTCTCATGGTAGTCAAGCCACTAGAATCCAAAAGGGCTAATGTTCCAGCCCTAACTACACAAAAAACACAATAATAGAAGCAAACAGATACCAAGATGAAGAAGTTCATGGCCTTCCATCCATAGACTGATTGTTAGATAGAAATGGTGAACAATCGGGCCTTGCACAGTTCCATAAATCATAGTCCATTCCAAGTATGCATCAAGAATCAAATTGAAGTACAAATACCACAATTGATGAAAAATATTAATGTAATGGGGACCATTGATTCTCAAGGAGGGAGGAATTATCTGGGCAATAATTTAGGTGACGGGTCCACCCCAATTGATGATAAAACTTTTGGGAGCCATAACTTTTGCACCATAGCTCTAATTGTCTCACCATTTGAATTGTTGGAAAGCTAAGAATGAGGATAATGTGGTGATATGGAATGGAGCTCCACTTTATGTATTTTAAATTCCAAAAACTCAATGGAAGTGCCCCAAATTTTAATTTTAGTAGTGCAATCTAAAAATAGTAACTCCTCAAATTCTGTATTGTTGTAAATCATAGAAGTCAAACCACTTAATCTCCCTCAAGATTGGTGACCTTACACATACTCCTCACACCTTCAAAAAATGTATAAATTAATATGTAACCCAAAATGGAAATTTGATATCTCTTCTCAGAGATAGGCATATGTTTGGGTCTGCAAATTTCATCAATAAAACATCTCTTCTTAGAGATAACATTATTTGAATTGTGTTGTTCTTATTTTTTGAATTATCTTTCAACCAAATATTTTGAGTTTTGGATTAGTGGGGTTTTTATAAACTATTAATTTTTGTGCATTTCTATATGGTCTAAAGTGTGGTTAACACTAAATATGTAGTCACGTCAATTGGATCTGCATCAACTGGCTTGTTGTGAAAAGGTCTTGTCCTTTTCACAACCAATACATTCATCACTTGCTTAGTGTAGTGAATGTTGGAAACAAAATTAATGAGAAGGGGGTGAATCAATATTTAAAATATTTTACATCTTTTAATTTATCATTCATGAACCATCAAAGCAACATAGTGAACTAGCAACACATCAAGAACCATTTATATGAGCATGAGATAAAAACATAACACATAAAAAAATTATTTGAATGGGAAAACCTCAAGGGGAAAAAAACCACTGATATATTCAAATGGAATATAGTCATATAAGACAAAAACTAATTTTAGTGAAGCACCAACTCCACATGGAACACCAACCCCAACTAGCCAAATACCCACTTGCAAGGAGGCACCAACCCCTAGATGATTCAACACCAACTCAGCCACATGATTGCATTGATCACATTTATAACACCTTGTTTTTCAAGAAACTGATGATGACCACCTCTTCAACTCTTTGCACATTTATCCCTTTCAAACTACCTTCTAGGCCTCTTCACTCAATTAAGTCTATTTAAGACTGATTAGGTCACATGACCTTGATATTCATCTATAGTACCTATGTTATATATTAATTATAATTTATATACTCTCCTTTTATGGTTGAAAATACCTCCTTTATCTCCTCAAAGTGATATTTCCTTCACTTGCACTCTCTATCTCTTTAACTAGTCATTTAGGCTTATTAGGCCTTGTTCTTATACAATCCTCTAGCTCACACACCTCTTAGTTAGTCACATACACTTGAAAAAATAGAATACCATTAAAATAAGTCTTAAAATAAGTTTAATTCATGAATCAATCACTATAATAGGTCAGTCATAGCATAAAATACCAAAAACTCTTTTATGCCTTAAGGAGACCTAATTCAATTAGGCCTTCATTAGTACATGTTAGCCTTTGATCTCCTTGGAACACTTTAAAAATTCATACATAGTAGGAAAAATTAATATTAAACTCAAATAGATCCATAATATCATCTTAAGTATATGACACTTTTTATCTCCAATCACCACTTGAAGCATGTCATTAGTACTGTTTACATTAAGCCTTCACACACACAAAAAGGTCTATCTTGAAGAACTGAAGATATCACAATGTTTAGCCACATAAACATGAAAATAAATCATATTAAAATAACCTAAAAAACCTAAAAAACTTTAGCAAGTGAATTATACTTCATTACACAAAACAAAATGACTCAAGAACACTCTTGTAACTTGCTCAATTAGAACTACCAGTTTTCCTTAAAGACCAGTCATGGTGATTCAAACGTCCAACGCCTATATAGACATATTAAATGACTTATTATGTATTTAAATTATCCTATGATATCACTATACCATTATTATATAGAAATATAATATGGTCAAATGGCAATATTGGTCTTGCAGACCAATCTCATAACCTTATATCTCACAATCTCATCTAAACCAGATAGGTCAACTTGTGAGCAAATTTTTCACTATAACCACTAACATAAAAAAATTATACAAAACATGAGATTTTCTTAAAAATCTTGAACAACATATCCATGCACTTGTTTTCATCACTATTTCATGATAAACATTCCTAATCAACTTCTCAATACTGTTTGAGTTTCTCACTATTTCCACCATTAGGCCTGTTAGTGATTGGATAAAAAGAATTAAGTTCATTTTAAACACCAAAGACAAAGTGTGAAAGTTTTAATTATGTTCACATTTGGCTTTTTTCCACCTTAGGACTTGCAATTGTTAGAGGGTTTTTACTTGCTTAAAATCCCAAGAGTGAGTGAGGAAACAACATTTCAAAGTTTGCTCTCGGGTTTCCTATTTTCCTGTCTTAGAGATTGATGTCGATCCACACAGGGATCAATGTCAATCTAAAAATATTGACATCATTTAGTCTTGAGGGGTCGACATCAGTCGATAGAGATTAATGTCAGTTCCTTCAAAAATAAATCAAAATAGAATATGGTTTTCACAAAAAATATTGTTAGCCAAATGAACTTAAAACCAACAAATAACACTAGATCTTGTAGAAAAATAGTTAGTTAAACAATATTCAGGTTCTTAAACATAAAAAAACAACCATAAAACTCTAGAAAAAATTGTTAATCATGTTTCTACCGCATTATGCTTTTCACACAGGGGTCAATGTTAGTTTTGGTATGATCGATGTTGATCTTTAAGAATTGACGTCAGTCTCTGTGTAACTTGTGTGTTGCTAAAAATAGAATTATGTGAAAACAAAGTTAAAACTCAAATTTTGAATATTCTTAAGCATCTATTAGAAAAACTAAAAGCTACATATTAATATCCTTGATTGTATGGGATGATTTTATCATCCCATCAGGTGTGCCATTTGTGATCATATGAATCCAAGAAGGGAGGTTAGCATAGTGTTAGTTCAAGCAAATAAAACTCAAATAAACACAATAAAACTTACACTCCTAGCCTATATACTAGGGAGAGATTAGTAAGAAAAAAATAAATGAAAGCATAATAAAAACATAAAATACAATAACTCTTTTACCTTCCTTAGGAGTTTTAAATGGCTTTGTTGAATGGCTTGATCGGCTAATGCATCAAGAAGTCTTTGGAAATGGAGGTTGTGTAGCTCCTTCTCTCCTTGGAACCATGGATTTGATGTGGTTTGTGATTTCTTGGCTTAAGATTTTGGAATTATAACACTATTGGTATGAGTCTCATGGAGAAAATCTTTCATAATAACTCTAAAATATCCAAGCTTAGAAATGAATAGGTATGGCCTTGTATTTATAGCCTTAGGAATTAACACTCACCCAAGGTGAGTTAGGGTTGATTTTTGGCTTGGAATAGGTTAAAAATAAACCTAGGTGAGTCAAATATAATCTATTAGAGTTAATAGTTTTCAAGTAATTATGATTTGTAATTACCAGGCATGGCTCTCAAAATTAGATATTTTAGATATTTTCAAAGATCTTGACAACTCATAAAGGCAATGATGAAAGGATACGATATTTTGAATTTTTTTTTTTAGATATTCATTAATTTCAAATGGATAATTCAAATAGGAATTTAATCTTTTTTAGCTTGTTAATTGATTTTTATTAGCCTTTTATCTCTTCCTAAGATTTGATTTAAGTGTGCAAGTGCCCCACTTAATACGTCCATAGGCTAAATCGATAGTTGTGATGCCGTAAGGTGATTAGGGATGAATCCATGAGAGGTTATTGTTGCATACAATATAATACCCCAATTAGGGATGTCTCAACATGATTATGAGATTTGATGAATGATACACAAACAAATTTGGGATGTTTTATGATTCCTAGGATTAATTTTCAATGGTTGGTAGGAATCGGTTTGAATTCTGATCGAAGGCCTATTGTGTTTAGTTTTAGGTGTCTACACATGAAGTCTGGGTACCAAAGATAAATCAAAAAATTAATAATCAAGGAAGATAACAAGTAAATAAAATTATACAAGAGCATGAAAAGAAACCATCATAAGTCATTATGGGAGAGTTACAACATCATAATTCAATGAAAGATAAGGGTTCACATTATTCATAATTATTATTTCTTGGTGGTTGACATTGATTTCCTCCTTTGTTATCTATAACATAATCTATTGTAAATAGTTTATTTATGTTTGCATGATTTTTTATATCTCCCTATTATTATATTTTTACATACCTATCTTCATATGATTTTGCATTTGGTCATTCTTCTAGCCCTTGGATTTATTTTCATTTAGACATTACCTTTTGATTATCATTATAATTTGGAAATATATGACATATATCCCATAATGATACATAATTCATAAAAACCAAGTAAAAATTATACATTATTTACAACATATTACTTGTTCACTCTTACATATTGGAGACTTATCATACTATGGATTCCATTAATATCACATGATCACATACACTTATGAGCATATATATTGATTCCTCATCATCCCATTCCATGTCCCTCACACTATTTTGAGTTTCAAGGTTATGATTCATATATATAGTGGGGGCACATTGCTTTCCTTCACTAGATCCACATTGCCATGCTATTGCATTTGGTGCACATTATGCCTTAACATATGTTACTATTTATTCAGATACCTCCCATTATTAGATTTTTGAAGCCTTATTACTCAACCTTGCATGATTATTATATATGTGTGTTTAAAATATTTAAAAAATACAAAAATATTTAAATATTAAAAAATAAAAAATTAGGTCCCAAGCATGACATGATTGCTAGTTACATTTTTCATTATTTATCACGTGTTTGGTAGATTACATATCTTTTTTCATACACATGCATTTCATGATGAGTGTGACACATGACACACATATTATACATGGATATATAGATGTTGGAATTTCCTATACCTAGGGGCCATGCCACTGTTGGGAGCATCTTATTCCTCTAGTCACATTTTTATAAGTTATATCTTTCTATGAGCTTATTCTTTGTAATTATAACTACATCAATTACTTACACATTTTTATATTTCTCATATTTTATATAGTGCTACATGGATACATTATTATGTTTTGACATTGACATACTTGGATAATGCAACTATATTGCTTATTCTATGCTTCGTTAATGTTTTTTATCTTTCATAATAGGTGTTTTACCCTAATTTGGATTAATGGTGAAGACTAATCTAATTAAGATATAACTTTGAAATAGAATTCAAATTAATATATATGGTATTCAAGCATACATTTGAATGTAAATGATTGATAATTGATTATTATATTTTGATAAGTTCGTATGTTAAATATGGAAAATAATAAAGAGATCATGATACTTAGATTTTTCATGCTTATGGTTTGATCTGTTTTGGATCTTATATGATGCTTATACCAAGTTGGTTTTATAGGGTTAGGTCATTATCACTGGTCGATAATGACCTATTGGTTAGTATTGACCTATATATAAGTATGATATAATGAGTATATGGTCACCTAAGATTGTCTTTATTTACTTGGTGTTTGTAGTCCCAAACCCTGATGACATGCACAAATCCATAAATTTATCTTATTTGCCTTGAAACCTTGTATGTGCTTATGAGGGATAGAAACCTAAAAAAATGGAGGAATCCCAATGGGTTGAGTTAACCCAGATTATCCTCATCTAATGATTTACCACCACCTAAATAGCTAATACTCTAAGGAAGAAAATCAAGTGACATGTAGTTCTCCCACCTAATGTGATTGTGTAATTATGCTCCTTTATTAAGTGTATGTAACAAATGATTAACTTTGGTACTTAACAATGATTTATTTGACCTATGTTTGAGTGTTACAAACTTGTCTTATGGTTTATCCTAGTGATAGGTATATAAATTGGAAACAATAGGGCATATTTTCTTAATGTGAAATAGAGTATGGATGTATCATAAGTGCTAAATAGATTTGAAAGATTCTTTGATTTGTTTATATATGGATCCATTTGAATAATTCCTCATGCCACTGACATGTTATACTTATAGGACAAACCTAAGAATGGGTTTTATTATAGATAATAGCCATTTCTAGGAGTGGGTAGGCTTCAATTAGTGTGAGTCATTATCAAATTGTAATAACAACTGTAAATATCAAAACTGACTCATGTATAGGTGGACTGCTCTGAGAGTCTATAGATGTTTATGTAGGAGTTTAGTAGGTTTGAAATAAATTGATGTTCCTATAGATATATAAACACTAGAATGGAAGGGTTGGCTTGTAAATTAGCATGCAAGTGTGAGAGGATGGTAAACTAGGACCTTATTTGAATGCTCAATTCATGTATGGTAAATGTTTGTCAAACTTATCATTTTCAAATATTTAAGACCAGACTCAATATCTATAATATGATACTCATTACTTGTCTATTATTTACGAGCCTTAGATTTATGTGTGTGAAATTTATTGCCCATTTTATGCCACCCTTGGAATTTTATGTGCAAAATTTATTTTCCATTATTTGTGGCCCTTGGCCTTATTTGTGACATTTTATTATCCCTTATATACAAACCTTGGCATTATGTGTGTGATATTTTATTATCCATTATTCTCAGCCCTTGGAAGTATTTGTGTGACAATTATTATCCTTTTTTTGTGGCCCTTGGCCTTAGGTGTGTGGAATTTATTGTCCATTGTTTGCATACCTTGCCTTGTATGTGTAGCATTTATTGTCCATTAATTATGGCCCTTAGGCTTATGTGTGAAAAATTTATTGTCCATTGATTATAGCCCTTGACATTTTGTGTGTGAAATTTATTATCCATTATATGTGTAGATACTAAAATAAGAATTATATAACATCTCATTCTTGTATACTTAATAAGTACCTATCAAGGATTTACCCTTTAGTTCTAGACCTCCCTGCTACTGAAAGGCTTGCATTTGACATCTCAATGTGCCTAACTATTTATCTTATGGTTTGACCCAATAATTTTTGATGACCCAGATCTCCTAAACTATACATAAATATTAAAACCTAATATACATCATTCATTGCTAGTTTCATATCTTCAATAACTTCTTAACATTTTGAACACTTGCATTGACACAAGTGTCCAATCCTCAAAATACATCTAATTCAAAAATATTTTGAATCCTATGGGTTAGTCCATTTGTATTATTGAACCCTACCATGAGATATTTTCAAAAGGTGTGCTATAAATACAAATATAAGCCTACTCGTTATTCATCTAGAAAAATATCAAGTAAACACCTATTCAAGTGAACTCAATCAATTGTATAGCTGAGTTCTACTACTGTATTCTTCCCTATTTTTATATTAATCATAAGAATAGTCATATTAAAGTATAAAACACTCAAATAATAGCCCATAATCAATATTTTTCAAGCTACAAGCTATATCATTGCATGCCTTTGCATATAATATATTTCACCCTTGTGTATAGACAAGCCAACACCTAGGGGAGAAGTACATAAGTCTGAGGGCCTCATTGGAGTATTGGATATGTATTTATTGCTCATTTATACAGGGGTCTTTGATCTCAACTCAAAATTGTGAGAAAACTAACCCATTTTTGACAAGGTACAAATACCTATGGTGAAGAGCTAGGGTTTTATCCATACACAGTTATTGACAATCTATGCATACAAATAAAATACGTCAACAAAAAGGTGACATACAACCTAGAAGGCTCTAGGTGGTTGATTTTAAATCCAATGAATATTACATAAAAGAAAATTGCATCGAGATCAAGTAAAAAACATTGACAAAAATGTCCAAGGGCTAGCACAAGTGTTCAGGGTTCCAAAAATAATATTTCTAGAATTTGATGATTAGATCTTGATCTTGTCCTTGCCTATTCCACTTATTTACTTCTTATATTTACCTTCACATTTACATATAAGCTAATTATTATCTCTTATTTCTATATATGCAATCAAAATACTATTTTTAGTATACTTTCTATATTTATCATAACTCAACATTTTAATGTAGAATATTAATTTATTTGAGTTTTTAATTAATTGGTCTACTGTAGAATAGTTTTATTCATCCTTATGCATAGGTTATTGCAACCCCTTAAACCTTAACACCCAAATATACTAAAATGTCTAAATATTCTGGTAAACCCATCCTCTAAGTTAATTTAACCAAACACTAGTGTGCTTCAAGGTTTGCTGCTCCTAAAAAATTTTCATCTATATGTATTTATTTTTTTCAAATCTAATTTTCCTTACATGGGCATAGTGTAAGTGATGGTTGTTCTCTTGGTGGTCCTAGGACTTGATTTTTTTTATATTGGGTGTGTTTAGGTTCAAACCTTAAAATGAATAATCATGTTGAAAACCCTAAGAATCATCATCCTTTAGATCATTTGTTTAATCTTCCTAATGATCAATACATTGCTTATGAAGATCTTATGGCTAGATAAAATTGTAATACACAATATTAATTTGTAGCAAATATTTATAATTACAATAATGAAAATACCAATAATGAAAATGAAAATATTGATGAATATGGTGAAACTAATATCATGATTTCTTATTCCCCTTATGCTAATGATTGTGATTCCACATATTTTGAAGAGGATCATGAAGATCCTAGATCTCCTATTTCCCTTACATTGTGTATATTCAAATCTAATGATGATGTGCTTGAAAAAACATCAAGTATACCATTAGTTAGTGTATTACATAGCATTTAATGTTATAAAATGAACATGTATGACAATATTATTCCAAATGTTGAAAATAACAATCTTTCATGCATAGAGCATTCCAAAGATGAAACAATAGTTAAATGTATATCTTATTTTTTGAATGATGATCTTGTTACAAAGAATGAATGTTGCCTTATTTGTAAACTATTGAAAATTTTACTCAAATTAAAGATTTATTCCTTATTTAGTTCATAGAAATTCAAATAGTGAAAATAATTCTCCATCTCTAGATCTCAATGATACAAATGCATGTTATACTTATCTCCCTATCCTTTAGGTTATAAAGATGAAAATGATAATACTATTCAAAATAGTGTAGATGCATGTTCTTCTACAATTCTTCCAAGTTAAGATAAAAAACAAAACATCTTTGCCAAAGGTTTCCTAATGAAATAATTTCCTAAGCCAAGTAGAAACAATATAACTCAAGATTCAAAAGCTATTTATGCTAATGTTCCTTTCTCATATGGTCTTGATGTATATATATTATAAATTGATATTTCATCTTATATCCATTTAAATTTTAAATTTAAAAATTAAAGACAAACTTGCATTTTTCCTTCCTATTATACAGTTTCCAGCAAAATAGAGAATATTCCTCTTTCTCCTTCTTTTACATTTTTTGATAAAAACTATGTTCAAATTCTAGATGAAAATAATGAAAATACATTTTGTATCCCTCTTAAATGTAATGAAAATTTAAGTAATTAAGCTCTTTCAAATGATAATTGTATCAACCTTAGTGACATCCAAAATGATATAATGATCCCTTTTGAATCATCATGTAAAATGGATGGTCCTTTACCCAATAATTTTTAAACATGTCATAATTCTAAAATAGAGTGAAATTATAGTTGTGAAGAGGACATAATTCCTATGTTTCATATAGATTGTATTTAATTACAACTGATGAGTACATATTTGAACTCTCCAAAAGTTTCTCCAAGTGTCATAGTATCTATGATGACTATTATATGATATATTCACAAACAAATGATGATTCTTAGATTACAAGTACTTTCATATCATACTACTCTTAATGATAATATCTTAGAAGAGTAACCCTTCACATGAGATGTTTTTGAACATCATTAACCTACCAATTTTGTTATGCCTATGTTAATTTCATTTGATGGTAAAGGAGACCTTGAAAATCACTTGAAACAATATGTGTACTCCTTTGACCATTGGGCTAAATATGGACACTTATTATTATAAGCCTTCTATAAAAGTTTAAGACAAGAAGTTATTGATTAGTTATATAGCCTTCCATATGGGTCCTCATTGAATTTCAGTAAACTTGAAGACATATTTTAAAATGATTTCCATAAGCATAAATGACCTAAGTTACCAGTGGAACATTTGCAAGACTTAACACAAAATAATGATGAGTTTATTCAAGATCATGTTATCAGATTTAAGGATGTCTCATGTTCCTTGAACTATACACCACCAAATTTTAAAGTGAAATTTATATTTATTAGGGGCCTTATTTATCCATTAAAATAAAGAACATAACACAATTTATTTACTTATTTTGATAGCTTATACATGGATATGTATAAATATGAATGTGCACTAACAAATACCAATACCGAATCACCTATTCCTTCACCAAAATGTAAACTTGTTACAAATAATTCCTACAATACAAAGAAACAAACCAAGAAGGTTCATGAGCCACCTCAAATACCTTCTTCCAAATTAATAGTTCATACCAAGTTAAAAATAGTAAAGGTTTTATAAAGAGGAAAAGAATCCACATATAGAATACCTCCTACAATTAAAACATATACCTCTACTAAGTAGAAACCACTTCCATTTAATTGGCTAAGAGATAGACCACAAGATATATTGCATGCACTATTGGATAAACATTGATTACTCTTCTTATAAATTACTACCATCTACCACATATTTTAAAATGTGAAAGGACAACCCTTTTGAACTTACAATGGTTTTAATGGGTATTGTGACAATGATTGTTTTAATTTAAAGCAAAAGATTACACATCATGTAGATAGAGGAGTTATTACATTTCAGAAAGAGACAACATGGTATCCTTCTCCCACTTCTTCTAGTGGTCACTCTAAGAGGGTTGAGACATCCCATGTCACTCCTACTAAGGAACACATGGTCTATAGACCCTTGTAGAAGCAAACCACTAGAAGAAGTATTTCTCATAGTGCACGTTCTACATCAACCAATCTTTCCCACACTAATCCTAACAAAGAACAATTGGTTGATCTAGATCTTGTTATAGGTGCACATGGGGGAAGCACATTGACAAAAATTATAGAATCTAGGCATACTTCAACACCTATGTTTCCTACACAAAAATAATGGGTACCTAAACCAAGTTAGAAGGCTAAAAATGAAACAAATATGCTTGATATTTCCATATATGTACCATATATTATGTTAGAATATAAATCAAAAGCATAATTTACACATGATCATTATAGTTGAACATTTTTATTCCCAACTAGATTCTATTGCATATGGTGATTGCCTCAATTATCACCAAATCAAACTAATTTAACAACTACCAATTCCTTACTACATAATAAAATATCATATTTCAAACATATTACATGAAAAAAAGTAAATTATTTGAAATAATAAATACAAATTACATGTTGTACAGTCCATAGTGCATGGGTTTATTAAATACATTCATACAAACAAGGTAATCATAGTTTATAAAATTCCATATGAACATCCAATTGAACAAGAGAAGTTTATTCCTGGAAAATTAATTATAAAACCTACTAAGGCTAATCATTCATGAAAGGGTAAGTAATAAGAAATCCCATTTCCTAGGCAACCCATACTTGAGAGACTATTACACCAAAGATATATAGTGGATTCCATAGAGTACGCATCTACACCTACATGGTCCACCTAGTTGCTAAGAGTAAATAAACATGTTACAATCACAAATACATACAAGAAAACACATAAAACTAAATAATGGGTTCCACAAACCCATATCCTTCTATTACTTCTTCATGAACACATAATCCTATCAGACATATGTAGAGTATAGTAAATTCTATAGTTCTAGTTATGACACCTATACCAAATCCTTGACAATATCACCAGTTTGATGTACCATATTTTGAGTTTGTATCTACCTATGAGCATACCTTAGGTGGGATCATAGGTTAGAAATTTTTTATTTTCCAAATATTCCAAAAATACAAAAAAAAATCAAATATTCAAGAAAATACAAAAACTTTCGAGTAATTCAAAAATACAAAAATATTCAACATTCACATGTTTACTATTTCCTTGTAATCTATGTTGTTTACTTTATGTTAGTAGATAACATATCATTTATATACACATATGTTTCATGTATACTTGAGTGTGATACAAGCATACACAAAATCCATGATACTTGAACATACATGTGTTGGACCTTTTCTCTTCCCATGTGACACACTATGCTGGGAGCATCTGCTTCTTTGATCGTGATTGGTACATGTTATATTATTTTATGATCACCTTTATATTATCATGTTGAGATTATATACAAATGATTAAAAATTCCTATACTCATGTTTACATCTTTTACAATGTAATTGATATGTTATGTTACATGACATTTTTTATAACACATAAATGCAAGTATTAATATGATATGCTTATGTTGGTTGCTTATAATTCATTTATTCACATTGTCACTTCCTTGAGTGTATTTTTATTACTTTTTATTATATTTATTGTGGAACATTTGAATATGTTCCTTGATTTTTTCCCCCCATGTGACTGTATGCTACTTTCTATATGGACATTTGAATATGTCATTCCTTTGAGTGTGCGACTTTTGAATATGCCCCTTATCTATGATCTCCTTATACCCCTTTTATGTGATATTGAGTGATCTTGTGTGTGTACTTGATTATTTTTTGAGCATGTACTAGTACTTTATAGACATTACCATGATGCATATTATGTATCTTAGGGATTGTTGTGATCACATACTATGAGCTTCATTGATATATCTACTTAGACATGTTATTGCTATATGCTACATGATTCGTACACATATTATATAGCTATCTTATAATTTTGAGCTAAGGTAACTACCATATTCCATTTACATCACCTCAAAAGGGGTGGACATTAGTGAGGGTATGGTATAGATACATGAACTCAACAATCATACAATCTAAAAAATTATAGAATTTTATTATAATATACATGATCCAGATATACACTTGGGTTAGAAACTTATACATTGCATTGATTTTTACAGATTTGGGACAAAGTTTTTCAGATTTTTGACATATATTATACACAATTAAAAAGCAAAGGTTAAATTTTGATGCATACTTCAACTTGATACACACTAGAGGTACATATGCCATGCATGTGCACCAAAAATTTAAAATACATATTCAAACTTATTTAACAAGAAACATAAATACTTTATACACTATTTTCACTTGGAAGCACCATTTTGAATTTTTTTTGTCTACAATAGTTGGTTCCCTTTAGTAGTGTTGTTGAGATTCAACACTCTCAATGACCTAATACTACTTTCATTTTACAGGTTGAGTGGGTTATACCACTTTACTTGGATTTTATTGTACTATCACTTGAGTCATGTGATTGAGATGTAATTATCTCAATGGTCATGTCATAACTCACTCTTGCACTAGATTAGGGGCATAATTACCTTTCAATCTCCTTATTCAAATATCCAACGTTTAATTTTTAACCTTTCTCAGTTCCAATGCTTCATAAGGAAGCATCTTTACCAAAACAAAGTACCAAGGGGATATAATTATATAGCACCTCAGTCTTGTATACTTGGTAAATACATATCATGGTTTTACCTTTAAGTTATATACCTTCTCTCTATTTAAAGGCTCATATTCACTAACTATTTGTGCCTAATTTATCATTTCTTAGTATAACCATTGTTATTATGTTGACTAGGCCTTCTATATTGTGAAAAAAGCTCTATCACTACTGATTTTGGAACTATACTTGTTCTCTCACTCCCTAGACACTTGTGTCTCAATCAAACTCATGTGTCTATTTTCCTACAAACTATCTAGTGCCTAAAAGTCATCTAATTTTTAAAATAAACTTATCCAAAAAGTTGACCTAAGTGCTTTAACGTGATATATTTTTTTAAAGGGATTGGTATATATATAAGAAAAATCCTCATTCATTCATAATTTAGAAATCATATATAACTCATAAGGCAATATACATATAATCACTCAATTAAACATTTAAGTCAGAAATCCTACACTATTTATCGATATTTCCATACCAATAATAGGAGAAATATTTATAAAACTCTAAAGAATTCAAAGAGTATCCCATGAGCCATATTTTAAAAGCTACAAGCTAGGTCACTACATGTATTTTCTCATCACACATTGCACCCTTGTGCACACATAAGCTAAAACATAGGGGAGAGCTACATCAATCTTAGGCCTTCTTCAGAGTATTAGATATGTAAGAAATGCCTATTAATAGAGGGGTATTTGGGGTAAGCTCAAAATCATGAGCCTATTATCACTTGGATTTTCACCCTTTGAGAATATGTATTAGCTCTCCTCATCCAAGTGGCACAATTGAAACACCTCTAGGCTTGTAGGTAGCCTAAGGATGAGGTGAATCTATAGATAGGGATAACTCCCTTGATATACCACTAATACACATAAAATTTTGGGGGGAAAAGGGAGAGATAAAATTAAAAGAAAATTATCCAAAGAGAGGTGATACAAAAAATAAGTTGATGAATTCCAACTAGCTGCATGTGACATATGAAACCAAGAGACTAACCAAACATACACTTCTCACATCAATATTAAATTATGAGGTTATGGATGAATGTTTAGGATAGGAGGACTAAAAAAAGCCCTTAAATTTTACTGGTGAATAGATTAATTCACTTAACCTTGACACTTCCCAGAACACTTCACATGTCCTGCAAGAAGAAGCTTTCCAACTACAAATAAGATGAAAGAATGAGACAACATGCTAAGGAAATCATAGTTATCACTAAGAAAGATAAATCATCCAAGTAAAAAAACACTATGCAAAGTCATGAAGAGGTAAAAATAAGTAGTCTTATTAATTAAATTATATGTAAATGAGTAGGAATTGACCATACTTAAGTGGAACATGCCTTACAAAGGCCAAAATGGCTAGTTCTTATAGAACTTGAGAGAGAGAGAGGAGAAGAAATAAGTCTAAGGGTCACAAGGACACTTGTAAAGATGATAAAAAGAGTTAATTGTGGATGAAAAGGGTATTTGGGATGAACCATGCAAGGTTAGAAGGAACAAGTGGCTCTCTAAGTCATGAAACTCTTGAAAGTGGCATGAAAATTCTCATTCTGGCTCAAAAAATTGCCTTCATGATTTGAACCTATTTGAACATCCCAAAACTGATTAAGGATAGGTTTGATGATTGGAATGAAGAGGAAGGATTTCAAACATGCCTCTCCATACATTGGTTGTAGTCCTAGTCATCTGAAACCTTCTTAAAATGAGATATCACCATCTACAGTCTAAAGAACTCCTCTTTACCATACCTTGCACACTTGGAATCAAAATTGGATTTATTTTCCCATGAAAATACATAAAAAGGAGTGTATGACACTTGTAAAGACCTTCCATGGCCTTGTAAGCATCAGAGACACCTTAAAATCACTTCCACTTGGAGTTTTCACCCTTCTCACCATTGTGTTCACTATTCTAGTTTTGACTGGTTAAGATGAGAGCTATTTTTAGAAAAATTATGAGTCTTTAAAAGGAATTAAATGGAAATATGGAGTTATATTAAGTCTTAATATTCTTGTGAAACTTGATTGCATCTTTAGACTCCTTTTAGAACCTATAAAACACATAAAATAGTCAAAAGTTACCTATTTTATACCCTGCCCATATAATTACGTAAAACTCAAAAGGGTGGGTATGAGCCTAATATATTCTCATACAATGTTAAATAATTATACTATTCCAAATATTCCATTAAAGTATCTCTCAAACCTCATTTCCTTAAACTGGTCACTAATAAGGGTTTGTAAGGGTTTTATCTTATTTAAACCTCTTAAGGTTTGTTCATAAAATTAGGATGTTCAAATTGAAAAAAAATTACATAAGAAGGTTTTTTATGACCTATTATAACTCATATAAACTTATTTTCCCCCAATTCAAATCACTAAGAGAGATATGAACTTCCAAAGTTGTTCTATTGAGCTCTTCCTTCCACTCGCATAGGCTCAATACTAGCTTTGAGCCAAAATTGGATTAACCTAAAACTTATCCAACTTAAAAAAGATTTATCACCTCTATTAATACCATATTAACATGACCAAATTCATTTTAATGTTCTTAAATTAGAAATGAAGTTGGCACCTTATTTGGATTTTAGGCCTAGTCATGCTTAGTAGGCCTGGCTGCACCTTAAAGCCCAAAATGAGTTTTTTGATGGTTATACCTAAATCCAATACACTAGACACATATTTTATGCCCCTAAAAACATTTCTTGGTACATTGGAATCCACTCTTAGATCTAGAAGTGGCATTGGTCTCTTATTTGGTCTTTAGGCCTGACCATGCCCAAGTAGACTTGAATGCAAACTTAAGAGTAGAGAAAACCCTATTTAAAATAATCATTATTTAATTGATTTAAAATGTTTTAATAGGTTTATTATATCTTATAAAACCTTATAAAATGTCTAGATAGGTCCTAACTCATCCTTTTATCTCCTTCAAAACTGCCAGGGTTTGTGTATGAGGGGGGTGCCCCCTGTCTGAGACAAAACAAAGGGAACTTCCCCTATTTTTATAGAAAAAATAGGTATTTTATAGGATTATTAAATTTTTAAGTATTATATCCAATTTTTTTAGTCCTTTTATCTTATTCATAGACCCACTAACCTCATCAAAACCCAAGACAGGCTTGTGTAAAATGGATTGTGTGCAGGAAAATTATATGTGGACTAACTATGCATGATTGGATCCCTATATCTAATTTTTATAATAAAATGAGGGTATTTGAGATTTTTTACACCATTATTATAAAATTATAAATACTTAAAAACTCCTATGACCCATGTTTGTACCTGGAAACATGTCATTACTTGGTTAGGCTTGACTAGTGAACTGGCCTTATTTGTGCATTTCTCCTTCTTGTAGGTACATTTGACACATATAGATATGATTAAATTGATATAATGTATTAATTAAAACCATTAATTCTTTCCCATATTAATTTTATTCACCTATACCATGCATTTTCCATGTCAAAACCTAGACAAGTCATTAACTAAGTCACTGTCAGCTATAGGTGAATGTCGTGGCTATGTGTATGGACTGTCTCTATATCCTTATGTGAGAGTAAGGTCTTGAAATTTCATCATTAGATCCATTATTATTATTACAATCATAAAATAATGTTTCATGCTGAATATTTTCTTCAAAACATGCTTTATGTATTCTTTCTTTCCTTGTGACTTACAAGACTATGTTTTCTACCTTAAGCTTGGCTGTAGGTTCTCATTAGATGTTTATGAGACATAGAAGATGTTTTGGATTCAAGTGATAAATAATATACATCATTTATTATTGATACAAAATTCCATGATCATCTAAGAGGATAATTCATAATCTAGCAACCAATTCAAGAATCTTTGCATTTTTAGGCCTAGTTGGCTGTAGGTGAGTACTTCCATGGAGCTAGGCACAATTATGGGTGATTACTAGAATTTGAAACATATCTCACCAGATCATCATGATGTTATTTATTCCATTTGGAAATCCTTTCACTACATAAGGTTTTACAAACATGGAAACATGTCTTGGTTTTGCAAGATTGGGTGAAGGGGTCTCTGTAGGATCAAAATCTTATAGGTGATCACTGCTTGAGAGCAATAGTTCAAGGGGTATCTTTAGGCCTTCTAACAGTTTCCCTATACTAATATTTTGTCCTCTAAAATTTGAAAAGTTAAGCTTATATGTGATATCTACAAGGTTTGTTCCCCAAGATGCATCAAACCCTTTAATAACCTTGCTTCAAGAGATCAACAAAACACCTTAGACCTTTGTTTTCTCATTTTAGGGAAAAGATCCCTATATACTATCATTCTATGTTTTTGAGCATGGTTATCCATTATTTTTTCCAATATAGCTTGAAAATAGGCCTATAATATCAAACATGGTATGTTAGGACTTATAATAAGGCTTTCAACACTTGTTTCAACACTTGACATGCCTCTTTAGCTCTTAGTCAACACCACTTGTAGGTGCATATTCTAATGTGTAGGCAACAAAATGTGGAATTAGAGAATGAGCATGGAATATAGTCCCTCAATGAGTTGTAAATTTTTTTAATACATTGAAAATGGTATTCAAAACCTTGATTATCTTCAAAGAGATGTGTAGTTTGTCTCCATGTGATACCCTTTTCCATGGCACCTGTAGATGTATGTGAGTTGCAAGTAGGCAGTGAGGGAAAAACATGGGTATATGCATGCTTTTTGAGTTTTACTGATATTTGGGCTCCTTTAAATGATGCTCAAATTAAAAATCAAGTTGTTTCAAGGCCTAAAACAAGTCTTCAAACCTCCTTTTTAATGTTGAACCCTTTGTAGGCACCTAGCTGACTAATATGACAATCATATGGCAGATTGACTATATGGTGTTCTATGCCTATACTTTCATGGATATTACTTGGATAATGAAAATTTAAAAAGGAGGGGACCAAGATGACATTGAATACATGGTGATTAACCTATCTACACCCTTTGAAACCACTAACAAAGCATGGAGGTCTAGAAAATGGTGGACACCTGCCTGTTGCACAAAAAAGTGCTTCCTCTTACATCTTAAGATACTTGGCTCATCCAAAAACCTTAAAACATGGAAAAAATCATGGGGAATATGAGAGGATATAGTAAACATCATCTAAAAACCACCTCAATAAATGGATTGTATGGAACTACTCAAAGGGTACACAGATTAACAAGTAGAAAAATATAGTCAACTTCATGAGGATTGTTCATAAAATATAGGAGACCATTATTCAAAATATTTTTATGAAAATTAATATCTCTAAGTTTACTTTCACCTCCCAAATGAATTTTACTTAGAACCTCCCTAATGGCCATACCAAGTACAACCTTGAAGACTGGTTCTATGTGTCTAGAAGGGTGAAAAAGGAGAAAAATGGTTTTAGCTCAAAAATGACACTTCTAAAACATTTAAAATGTGTAATTTATCTTGTGGAAGCTGAAGAGACATACCCTGACCTTATCTCATGTGTCATACTCCCTTATGGGTCATATAAGTGCCAAACTCTTCTCTTTTTCCTAGAAAACTACCTTTTAGTTTGAAGAACCTACCACTTTTAGTTACCAACAGTTGATTAAGACATATGAGGACACATGGGGCATGACATCACCTTTTGGAATCCTCACAGTTTTCAAGGATGGTATACAAATCATTAAATTCCCTTTTTATGACCCCCAAATGACTCAAAATGATATAAGGACTAAAAAGACTAATGACCAAGGACAATATAACATGAAATCACACTAAAAGACCTATAATACACCTTGAGACATATATTAGACCCATAAAAACACCTAAAACTCAAGTTTTCTCTTATAGGGGTCCTAATTTGACTTGTAGGGTCAAATTTGGTCAACAAATTGATGACTCATAGGGGTAGTATGCCAGCTATACTAACTAGACCAGTAGCCTTATCAGTCCATTGGGCTTAGGGAGTCCTCTAAAGTCTGAGACACAACAAGAGGACCTTGACAACAATCTTTGATCAAGATAAGTTCAATTGACTACCTCAACCACAAAAAGCAAAAGACACACAAAAAATAAAGCAAACAAACTAATAAGACACACATGTGCTCAAGGAACTTAGGGGAATCAAAAAAAAATATTATGCACAACTAGAAACTAGGCATACCTCCTTTCTAAGATCAAAAGGAAAATTCCTTGAATCTCCTTCCTCATGAGTTGAAACATAATACCAAGCATGTTTCTCCTTGGATTGGATGATTTGTAGATTATACCTATTCCTTGGTACTTCACTTGATCTTCTCTCAAGTAGATCATCCTTAAATAGGTATCCAATGTAAAATTATTCCTCTTGAACTTGTACACATACCTCATACTACTACCCATTCTTCATCTCATGATCAACTAGTATCTTCTTGGTAGGCATGGCTTTAAGAGGATTGGTTTCTTATTCCTTAGAATATTGAGGCCAATAGGAGCTTGTTCCATCCTTCAAGATATGATGTGTTTTTTCTAACTGATCGAGAGGATGATATCCCATTTTTATAATTTCAAAAATTTCATAATGGAATGGATATGCTTCTTGAAAGGATAGATTTGAAAAGTTACCTTTTCTTTGCATACTCATTTGAGTGCCAAGGTTGCCTTCTCCTTCTTTGGCTTGATCATAGCCTCCTTATAGAAGAGTATATCATGATCCAATGATTGCAAAAAATTCATCCAAATTCTAATTAAGAACTTATTCTTTTCCATCCATGATATATTTCATAATGATGGAAGAACCAATGATCATTTCTTCCTATTTGGCAAAAGGAAAACATTCTTCCATATCAACCCAATTTGAAGTTTCAACACAAGAGACCACTTATTATTTAAAAATTTATAACCTTTTGAGGGATCTGAAATTACATCTCAACTATCTTATCCTATATTTTCTCCTCAAGGACTACAAGATCTTCAATATACTTCTTTGTGATTCCAAGACTAGTCATCTTGAAGTCACACGACTTAGTCCACTGAGGCTGCCAAGGAGCTAGAATTTTCTTCAAGAAAGAGTTATAAGTTTTTATTAACTAAATTTTATTATTTAGGTTCTCATACCATAGGTCCATCAAGTAAAAGGGTGATAGGGTGAGGAAAAAATGAACTAGTTGGTGGAGGAGGCACATAGAACTCAAAATTAGATTGAGAGTGAAATGTAGGGGATTATTTTAAAAGCTCTTAAGGAAGGGGAGGTAGACCTTAGGCTAAAATGGATTGGTTTTCTTCTTTCCTATTGATGTTTAAAATTGCACTTTGTTTTAGACACCAACAATGGGAAGTTTCAAGATGTGGGACATGCAACTTGAAACAACCTCCATATTTTTAAGAAGCTGGTCTCTTCTTTATATCAAGTGTTTGGGGGAAAAGGGATAGGAATTTAAATAGAAACACAAATGCAAAGAAAGAAAATCTAACTATGGTGATGCACCTGAATGTAATTTTTATCCTTGATCCTAAGCACAGTGAAACTATATGTAAGATTCAATTACATTAAAGAGCAGACGAGGCATGATCAATGTAAAAGATAAAAACAATAGAAACAGAGGCTTGAAACTTAGATTACTTTCATAATGATATAGGAAACATCAAAAAAGGCACAAAAATCTATCTTCTCATTAATTCTCTAGCCACATAAAAGGCACGAAAACATGCACAGTCACATAAAATTTACAACTTAAGAAAATAGAATAAAGGCAAATGATATTCCTAATCATAGCTTTAGAAAGTCTGAAACTCTTGATAATAATTTTATCAAAAATTTCTCTCTCTTAGTCTCTCCCTCTTTTTTTGTTGATCCGTCTACTCCTCTTTATAGCCTCATATTTTTAGATAAAATAATATGAAATTAGGCGCATTCAATGCCTTAGATGCATTTTGGTCTTGTCAAGAAGGGCCTTGCTAGAGCAAAGTAGCTGCCCTGACTGTGGCATGTTGATTCATCTCTAGTGCCTCCTCTCAAGCTTGAATCTCTCATTCCATCACCTACTTAGCCATGCAACCATCCATTCTACCTTTATCTCATAGGGGACAAATAGATGGCCCTTTTAATGTTTGCAGGCCCTAAATATCTACCCAGTGAACTACTCCATCTACTAGAAATAACTCCCACTGAGTTTCCCTCTTTGTCTCTTCCTCCTCTTGATCTTGGCTTTAGAATTTTTTGAATGCATTCAAGTCCATGCTTTAAGTTGGCCAAAATAACTCTAACTAAGCTAGAAGTGTCTATCAGAAGATAGTTCTTAGATTCTAAAATGTTCTATTTCCCTACAGTTCGCTTGCTGAAACAGATACACAGGATGCTCTATTCTATTAAACAGAAGAGGACACTTAGTAAATTCCTTGAAAATATTCTTATTACTTTAGGAGACACTAGAGGATGACACTTATAATGTTCCACAGTAACTATCGAAGACACGCAATATTTTCTGCATAATTTATACTCTTTTGTGTCTTGGCTCAAGATCGTTCTACTTTTGACACTTGTCACCATCCACTTCCTCAAAATATAAATAGCTTGAAAGATAATAAGACCCACAACATCTCTTACCTAAGTAAATTTAAAAGGAACACAAGGACAGGTGTTGATCTCTACCTACTTCAACAAAAGACACGTGGCAATATCCACTACTCTTTAACTATACTGTGGAAATGTTTAGGGCACATGTTAGGCTCCTACAGATGGTGACACTTGGCAGCTTCCATAGAATTTTAGAAATAAAACTCGAGATCCACCATAGTCTTTATTCAGTAATGAAACATGAAGAAGATCTTTTGGATGGCAACACATGGCAGCTTCCGCTACTTTTGTGAAGATACGTGGCAGCTTCCGCTACTTCTAGGAAGATACGTGGCATCTTCCTCTTCTTCTAGGAAAAGAAACACTAAGACCTTCCGCTATTGCCACTTGGCACTTTCTACCTGATCTTGATACTTAGCCTTTTGAAAACCTTCTATTGCAAAGAGATAAAAATATGGGTGCCAGTATGTAATCGTGGATGCTGACACTTGGTGCGTTCCACTGAGTCACTATGAGATACGTGGCACATTTTGACCAACTCATAGAAAATATGAAAGGTGCCTCAGATGATGAC
This sequence comes from Torreya grandis, assembly GCA_037957365.1. Taxonomy (NCBI): domain Eukaryota; kingdom Viridiplantae; phylum Streptophyta; class Pinopsida; order Cupressales; family Taxaceae; genus Torreya; species Torreya grandis. The sequence goes on from JARHVA010007037.1 coordinate 536,169, forward strand.
ACTTGGCATTTCCACTTGAGAAAAGATGTCTTAGAGGATGAAACTTGTCAATTTTCACTTTACCCCGACACTTAGACAAAAATGAATCAAAAAGGGAAAATAGAGCCTGTGCTCTGTTTCAAACTTCACCATCTCAAAGCACAGCATGCAAAGGCAAAATTTTGTGGCACGTGATTGAAAAAATAGAATGAAATGTAGAGTAAATTTTTACTCTATAGTTACTGGTGACACCAAGGACCTTTGAGCTTGCTCAAAAGGAAACCATGACTCTCGCTGTATCAAAATTTCAAAATCACAGCTTCAACAATGCTGTATAATAGGCAGACTACTCTTCATCAGATAACCCTTGCTTATTTTGCAATTCATTGAAGGCTAAATCAAGGTTAATGATATCCTTGTGTGAAAAGTTTTGCAAAATTTAAACAATAGCCTTCAATTTGAATTCAAGCTGGGAAACAAGAACCAAGATAGCTTCTACTTCAGGGACTGATGAATCATCCCTTAGATCCTAGAAAACTATCTGATCATTCTGTCTGGCCAATAGTAATGGTTCAATTTCTTCTACCATCAACATGGTATCATCATCAGGAAACAGAAAAGGAAGACCTAATTGTAGTAGATCTTCAACATGCTGCTTCATCTCATTGATTCCTTCCTTCATGACATCCAAAAGCTCTTTGCAACTGTTAGCTATGGAATTGCAACTGAGAACCTCATTTACTCACTTAGCCATGACCATTTTGTCATTGATTCTTGTTGCTAACAATGTTGCATCTATTGCATCATAAAGCTTTTGTAGCAACATTTGTGAGTCCGTTACTCTCTCAGAGATTGTAGCTAAAGTATTTACAAATGAACTCTCCACCTTTTTGCACAATTTTTGTGCATTTAATAGGAAGGTGAGAGATGGCCTGAGATGAATAATCTCTAAAGAGATTCTCTTCCACATGGATTCATATAGCTCCCTTACCAGACTTAATACTCTGACACTCTTTGGCCTATTTTCCAGCTCTAGTGTCAATTGTGCTGCTCTCTGTTGCTTTGAGTGAAAATGGGCTATTATGACCGCAATGTTATTCTATTCGGACAGCAAGTTTTGTTGTAATTGGGTAACCTGCAATAGGTTTTCTTCACACTTTCCTTGTAGTGCTACCTTTTCATGCCTGAGAGTTGTCATTGCATTCTTTACCTGTGTGAGCTCTGCCTTTAAAGAATCATTTTGGGCCTGAACTGCCCAGTGAGTCTGAAGAGAAACAATATTTTGTAACTATTTATTCAAATTCTCTACCTCATTATTTTTGCTATTGATTTCTGAGGTCAGACTATCACAGTTTGCCTTTTCCTTTACTAGCTCAACGTCCATCTTTTGTAGCCTTCTTGATATCTTCAAATAATCTTCAATAAATACAAAAGTAGATTAAGTTAGTAGCTCAACTTTGTCCTGTGGCCTGAAGAGTGACATGTCAATGGCCACAACATTCATCGTGTAATCTTTTAGCTGCATCTGCTCCATTGGATTTATTACGTTTGGTGACAAATGAGTCACCGTCAATTGCTACTAGATGGCGTCAAATTATGACTACAAATGAGGTGTAGCCAAAGTTTTATTCTCCTTGATCTTCTTCTCTCTTCGAGCTTCCCTTGCCTTCCTAGCAGCATCTGCTTGGGTCTAAAAGGTGGAAGGAGAGATAATGTGCCCACCCACAAAAGGATGTCCCTGTGGTAGACCATATTGAATAGCCAATTGTTGGCTATGGGCAATTTGAGGGAAAGGTTTCTTGGGAGTAGAAGGGGAGAAATAGGGTAATGTTAAAGCTTGAGGTGGTACAGATGGGGCGAAGTGAGAAATGGGAATGGTAGAAGTGGCAAGGGAAGAAATAGACTGAGAAGGAGAGGAAGGAATAGTAATTACCTGAGGAGTAATTACAATATCCTATAATTGGCGTAGTGTGGTTTTCGTCTCCTCTTCCAAACTGAACTGGAACTACACCCTCTTTCATTTCTTGGGTGTCTCTTTTTCTTGTTGCATCTTTTTTCCTTCCACATCTACTTCTTGTGGAGAAATGGGAATATCTATAACCGGGGCCGATGGGGAATCTTGTGATGATGAAGACACCAAACTTTTTTGCATTTCTATAGCACTGAGGGATTGAGGCCAAATTGATATAGGTGTTATAGCTGCAGTTTGCTCTGAGGCTTGTGACTCCTAGCTTGACCCAGCCCTAGCTTTTTGTTCTTCACCTAGTGTTAGCAAATTACCTGTCTCTAGGCTAGATACAGGGGAGAGATGACACTCATCCCATAGTTCTTCCCATCTTTTATCTATATCCACATTTCCAAAAGATTGGGTTGTTTGACAAATTTATTGCCTATATTTCCAATAGGCCTCTATATTTTCAGTATCCCAATCTTTATTCTTTAATGCTCTCCTTAAGTCAAATGTCATTCTGACTTTAGGATCATAATCTCTCTGCTTAACATAAAATGTCTCCCAGGGTCTATTTTGTGGAAGGGGCAAGTCTATTAACTCAACATAAAATCCAGGAGCATCTTCCCTAGGATTTTTCCTGGTTTCCCAAAAAGGGCGGCCCTCATGTGCAATTTTGATTGCAACTCTATTATTTCTTATCTAGGAAGCTATGAAATCGTTTAGGTCATAAACCCATTTGTCCTCTATTAAAAGGAAACCCAAAAAGGCTAGCTTTCTGAGCAATACAACTTTAGCATCTCTGGTTTCCAAAACCATGTCGTTGGTCATCCATGGTAGATTATACATTTTTCTTTTTCTCTTCCCTGAGCCAAATTCATTGTCAATTATGGATACCTATCTAGTGACCTCTAGGAATGCTGACCTAAGAGTCAAGATCTTAGGTAGCAATATTGGTTCTCCACAAAAACCATGGACTCTTATGATGATATGATGGGATCCAAAATAAAAATCAAAAGGTATTGGGCAACTGGCCAGAAGATTTGAAACACTGGGGAACAATCTATTCATAATTGGTTTGGGACTAAGGTGGCAAAAATTAGGAGTGACAAATAATTCCTAGAACTCATATGGGTCACTAGTCTTTGACAAAATATTCGTCCATGCAGACACAGGAATGGTCCTTTGGAGATCAAAATCTGGGTCATACATATTAAGATACATATGTTGGGCAAAGAGTTTAGAGTTTTGAAAAAGCATGAGGTGGAACAAATAGGAAAAATACCTAAACACTCCTTTTGATCTGAAATAGGCCAATTATTCTACCATCGAGAAAGCAATTTGTTTAAAAATGTCAAGCCGATACTCCTGGGTTTTGTCAACAGTCTTCAGTCTAAAAAGGATAGCATTTGTTCCGCATACACTGCCATGTCATCTTTCATGCCAAAGATGAAAGCCATAATTGATAATGAATCTTGGCTAGCCTGAATGAATTGTGTTCTTGGTGCAGGGAATGTGGGCACTATAGTGTCGTCATCACCCTTTTGTAGTTTAGATCTCAGGAACCTTAACTGAGTGTTGATGTTTGCCCACATTCTTTGCATTTTAGCAATAGTGGGAAACATAGATGTACTATCATGATGTAGGGCAAACATATCCTTGATAGCTTGTGATGTGATTTTCACCATGAATGGGCCTCATTGAATGGTGCTTGAAGGTGTATGGAACAAGTTTGCACGTAATTTGACCAGGTTGGGGCATGAATGCATAGCTGGGACTATGAACTGAGCTAGTTGTGAGGTCCATATCCTCATGGAAAATGTTTTGTATTACCCTACTCTGACCCTCTATAGACACCTTTGGTGTGCCCCTTCTCCAAGAGTTTTGCTACTAGCTCTTTGCAGAATTGGGTCCATGATGCCATCCACATAATCTTTTATTTTAACTGAATCACTTGCTGGACCAACTTTAGGAAACCTGGTCCTTGGATAGGCCTTCAATGGTTGTGTAGGAGCTGAAGCATACAATTTACTTGCAAGAAACCTATCAAGGGATTCATACATCCCAGCTCCTTTCTGTGAAGATTGTGCCCCCTCCATCTTTGTATCTTCTCTGTGGTAGCTTGTATGAATCTTTGCAAAATAGAGACGCTTTCACTGAAGCAATTTACTAAACATAGAAATGCAAGTAGCAGGATATTTTCACATAGCTATAAGAATGTTTAAGAATATGTAAACTTTAAACCTTGCTAAGAGGTATTTATTGACCAATAAAGTCTTAAATAGCATTAAACTTAGATAATTGTTAGCAAATTCTACTCAATCTTCTTGGGACAACGAGATAAACATGTTATGCAAGTGGCAACGCAAGGTACATTGGAGATTTATAAAGATTTGGGAAACATTCAATGTGTCAAGAATTTGAAAACTTTTTGAGCCTCCAACAATGTGTTTAAAGAACACTTATTTAAAAGAAAAGCGGGAAAACAACAATGGGAAAATAAAGCAATATAGGAATGGGAAACTATCTAATGATAATACATTAGAGACCCAAGTTAACTGAAATGATTTAAATAGATTCCATTTATAGGAATCTCTTTAGGTTTTCCTTCCATTGATTCTAGCTCGAATGAATTCCTTTACTTACACGCGTGAATTTTATATGGGCCAATCCATAATGCTTCAAATTTAGTATGTTGATCCAGCTTGGCGGCTCTTGCATCCCATTTTAAAACAATTGAGCCTACCTCAAAATGAGAATTCAAAGTCCTTTTATCAAAATAGTCCTTAACCATTCCTTGATGCTTAATTAATGAATCATGGGTTGTATCCCTCTTCTCCTGAACTTCTAAAAGCTCTGCAAGTCTAACCTACATGGGGCCATTTTCCTCAATTTCAATTTGTTTGATCAGCTGGAGGGCAGGGATATCCAAGCTTAGGGGGATTACAACAAACTTTCCATATACCAATTCATATGGGTACATTTTGATAACCTGTTTAGGTGTGATTATATCAGCCCATAATGCTAAATTAAGCACTTTATGCCAATCTTTATGATGATCAACCCCTACTCTTTTTATGAGTCTAATCAGGGTCTTGTTAGTCGATTCTACCAAACTGTTACCTTGAGGGTAATATTTAGAGGAAGTTTTCAGATATATTCCATGTTTTAATGCAAAGTCAGATACTTTAGACCCCAAGAATGCTTTAGCATTATCTAAAATTATGGTGTGAGGAACCCCAAAGTGAGTAGTGATACTCCCTAGAAAATCTAGGATCACATTTTCTATTGCTTCCTTAAGTGGGACTGCCTCGGTCCATTTGGTGAAGTAATCTATGGCATTTAATATCCATTTGTGGCCCATACTAGACACTAGATTTATCATTCCAATGAAGTCAAGACCCCATTGAGCAAAAGGTTCATCCGCAATTATAGGACTAAGGGGCATTACTGCATTCCTTCTCATCCCCATGTAATATTGACAGGATTGACATTTTTTAACTAGCTAATAACAATTTACAAATAAAGTAGGCCAAAAATATCCTGCCTCACTTATCTTTATGGCTATGGTCTTTGCAAAAAAATGCCCCCCTGATATTCCATGATGCATCTCGTGTAGTATTTTCCTAGCCGCAACTTTTTCTATATATCTTAACAATTTACCACTAAAATTTCTTCTAGAAAGGACCTGCTCAATTAAAACAAAATGAACTCCTTGTATCATATAGTATCTTCTCTTATTTTGAGGGAGTTCTCTTGGATAAATTCCATACTTCATAAAATGAATCTTGCTTGTGACCTAGGATTCCTAATTAACCTCTTGTATCTTTAACACCATCTCTGTCTCTCCTTCTGAATTTGTCTCTTCAGGTACCATCTTTTTAAGCCCTTGGGTCATATATTAACACAAGCCCCTGCCTCTAACTAACTTAGTGGGTCTGACCTCTACATCATATTCAAGGATCTTAGTAATCTAGTTGGCTCTTTTCTCAGTAATTTCTCCCTCCATGATGTATTCTATGACACTTGGGTGAGCTACAAGTATTAGAATTTTACTCCCTGATACCATATGCCTAATTTTTTTGAGGGCATTTACCATGGCATATGCTTGTTTTTCTACAAATTTGTACTTGCTTTCATAATCCCTAAGAGTTCTTGAGAAAAAGGCTATTGGGTGTTCTCCCTCCAGTCTATCATCCTTTTGGGTTAAGACAACATCAATACTTAACTCTCCTCCATAGACATACATTACAAAAGGCTTGGAAAAATTTGGGTTTTTTAGTACTAGGGCTGTTGAGATAGCCTTCTTGACCTCTTCAAAGGCTTTCCTTCCTTTTGTAGTCCATTTAAAAATTAGGTCTTTCTTTAGCAAGAGTGTCACTGGTCTCACCAAGCCTACAAAATTAGATATGAACCTATTGACAAAATTAATCTTTCCCAAGAAGGACTGAACTACCTTTTTATTTACTAGAAGAGGTAGCTTCATTATAGCTGTAATTCTTTAAGGATCTATGGAAACTCCTTTTTAAGATACTATATGTCCCAATAATTTGCCTTGAGGCACAACAAAGATGCATTTCTTGGGATTCAGTGATATTCCAAAATCCTAACATTTCTTAAAGACATATTCTAAATGATCAAAATGATCAACAACATTTTGTGAAAAAATAGTGAGGTCATCCAGATAAACCAGGATGATTTTATTTATAATTTCCCCAAAGACTACATCCATAGCTCTTTGGAAGGTGGCTCCTACATTTGATAGGCTAAATGGCATCTTAGCGTATGCAAATGTTCCCCATTTGGTAGTAAAAGTAGTTTTGTACTGGTCTTTATCAGCCAACCAAATTTGATTGTATCCAGAGAAACCATCTAGCAAAGAAAATCTCTCTTATCCAACCATAGTTTGTAGAATTTGTTCCATGGAGGGCAAGGGATAGTGATCTTTCAGAGATGCTCTATTTAGATCTCTGAAATCTACACATAGTCTTACATCTCCATTCTTTTTCCTAACTGGTACTAGATTTGATACCTAGGTTGAGTGCTTGATTGGAAAAATTATTTTGGAATCTAAAAGCATCTACAACTCATCTACCATTAGAGGCTCAATCCTTGGATTTATTGGCCTCTATTTCTATCTAATGGGCTTAGATCCTTCAGTCAATTCTATTGTGTGCTGAATAATGTCTCTATTGTATCTATGAAGGTTTGCATAGCTCCAGGCTATGACTCTTGTCATATTTTTTGCACAATTCAATTAGTCTTTCTTTTTCCACTTGAGTTGCAGAATTTTCAACTTTTAGTTTTTTGCTTAACTCACCTCTATTTCAGAATAATCTGCTTTGTCTACCTGGAACCTTTTCTTCTCCAGGCTTACATCCTCTGGATCAAATAAGTTTTCTAAGGTGATCAAGCCCTTGGGGAGCTTATTAGTATTCAATTATATAATCTGATCTCCATATGCTTCCTCAATTTTGGTTTGCAACTGATCAACAAACTCATCTGATTTATTGTAAGAATGAGAGTACCTGAGAATCATTTTCATATACTTGCCAATTCTCATCATTGTCTGGAATAGTCGGCCTCACTATAACTTTCACTAACTCATTGTTAATTAATAGGCCAGTTGTGGGATTAAACTGTGAGGCAATCTGGGCCATCCTATCAGCTTCAAAATTTTGACTCCTAGGGACTATCTCAATATTGAAAGCTTTAAAATCTTCTATTAAGTCCCAAATCCTATGTCTGTAAGATCTCATCCTTACATTTTTGGCTACTGCCTTTTCTCTAATTTGCTTTACTACTAATTCTGAATCTCCTTTTACTATTAGATTCTTTATCCCCTTTTTCTTGGCTAATAGGAGCCCATGTACTAAAGATTCATACTCAGTATCATTATTAGTACAAGCAAATTGGAAACGGATAGCCCTTAAAATTTTCTCACCACTTGGAGCACTAAGACAAATTCCTGCTCCAACACCATGCTTACTTCTAGCCCTGTTTCTAATGCAAAATTGCTTTCTACATTCAAAAGAAGAAATAAGAAACTAAAAGATGGTCAAGGCTAGAAGTACCTGATAAAGTCGTGTGCACTGAAATCAGACGTTGAAAGATTCTCCTCTTTTGCTGTGGAGGAATGACACCTGCGAAGAAAAGGCTAAAACACGGAAAAACGTTAGTCAAAGATATGGTGGGCTGTCAGGCGAATGCCCGATCCTGGAAGTACGAAGACTCCCTAGAAGGATATCAACCCACTGATAAAAAAGCAGAATATTGGACGAAAGTAGATAATAATGAAAGATAAAATGATAGAAATAAATGACAAAAAATAAAAGATGCGTACCTGATATGCAGCACTATTCTGCACAGTCGCCGGCGTCGGTCTCTGTGGTGTCGGCGTCGGTTAGGGAAGGTGCCGACGTCGGTTAAGGTGCCATCGTCGGTCGGGGTAGTGACCGGCGTCGGTAGGGGCAGGTTCTGGGAAAAGGTTCGGGACAGGGTCTGAGAGAGTTGGGACAGGGTCAGGGATGTAAACGAGGGACGCTGGGTCTGAACAGAGTCGGGACAGGGTCTGATAAGGTCAGGGTAGGGTTTTGGATAGAGTCGGGACAGGTTCTGAGAGAGTCAGGACAGGTTCTGGGCAAGGTCAGGTCGGGGCTGAACAGAGTCTGGGGGTTTGAAGAATCGGGATGACAAAAAATAAATAATAACTAAGAAAGAAATAAAATAAACAGAATAATACTTACCTGCCAGAAGACGCGATGAAAGCCATAGTTTGCAGATTGGTTGATGCCGAGAGTGTTGATGTCGTAGTGTTGATGATTGCTCGGGGTTCGCAGGTTGATGGAGGAATTCGCAGGTTGGTTGCTCGGGTTCAGTTGATCAGCGTTTTGAATAGCGTTCGGGGATCTCTTCTCGAATGGTTGGCAGAGGTTGATGAAGGCGGGGGATGGGGACGGTTCCAGAGACGGTTCGTCAACCGTTTCGGGAAACCGAATGGTAACTGATAACGGACAAGGGGAAGGTGACCGACGTCGGCAGGATTGCCGACGTCGGCCGATAGGTGACCGACATCGGTGACATCGGCCGGGTAAAGACCGTCGTCGGCAGATGCATAATGGGGATAGAGTCTACCTTTAGCTCTGTGCTCATTTTTACATGCTGCCAGGGTCAAGGTTGGTGGAACAAGTGATCGACAAGGGTTCAATAGGCGAAGAAGAATAAGACGGGGAATGACCAGGGGAGTCGACACGATTTCGGTGTCTACATTTGCCCCTTTTTGTCTTGTTGGTTGTTCTGGACGAACTACAAGACAAAAATAGGAGGGATTGCCCCAGGTGAGGGATAAGGTTGATTTCGTCTTGTTGGTTATTCGAATGAACTGCAAGACAAAAATAGGAAGCAAAATGCCCCGAGTAAGGATGAGGTATTCCCCCTCAAAGCAGGAGTCGAGGGAAGGGAACCGGGAATCGGGTTCTGATTTGATAAAGAGTGGATGAAAAAGGGGTGAGGGTGAACGCTACAAAAGTTGTGATTGCGTGCATACCACTGCACGAGATGGTCAGGCCAAAGTGTCGCAGGTCAAGGGTCGAGGAGTGCCAAAATTGAAGTAACTGGGCCCCAGCATTTAGTCGTCTGTTGATCGGGTCACTCAATCTAAGCTGAAGCTCCAAATAGGTCATCGTGTCCCAAGTATCCAGGGCTCAGGAAGTGCTCCTAGAAACATGAAAAAGTCACAAGTAGTGTGGATCAACCGGTGTGCGATCCTATACTTATGAGGGTCCAAAAAGGTCTGCGCACAATTCTGCTAACTAGTCATGAGGTAGCATACATGCAAAAACAACCAAGGCAACAATGTCTTGGAAGTGGTCGAGGTCGGAGGAGATGGGCATGATCTCCAATGGTTGGTGGTCGAGGGATGGATGAATGGTCGAAAGGATGCAGCCGAGCTAACCCCAGAAGACCCCATGTCAACTGAGTGCTGCCTACATAGCCCTGGTGATAGGGCCTCAGGCCGATGTAGTTCTCCCTAGAAGGGAGGAAGGGTCAAAGGGATGGAAATGAGTCATGATGAAGGGCAAGGTTATGGTTAAAAGAAGGCAAGAAGGTTTGTCCATCAGAGAGACGAACAAACGAGAATGGTCGAGCTAACCCCAGAAGACGGTCGTGTCATTTGAGTGCTGCCTACATAGCCCCTGGTGATAAGGCCTCAGACTAATGTAGTTCAGACAAAGGGTCCGAGTGGTAGACAGGTGGTTAAAATAGTTGATAGATTGGTCATGGTTATGATGAAATGATGAGGAAAAAAAAAAGATGTTGCAGCCTTTTCCAAATGGTGTATTCTGCAACATTGGTTGAGGCATTTTTCATCCCTAGCAATATTCCATATTCGTGATGGATGTATGCTAAAAATGAATTGAGGTCTATTTATGCTTCAGCAAGTATTGGTTTATGCTTAACATAAATTTTGGCGGGTCGATAGTTTCCATGTGTATTGGTGTCCATAGAAACTAAGGTGAATAGGCTAGGTCATGTTGATGGTCTGAAAAGAGAGTTGAGCTGAGTTGATCGACAAGTGATGAGGGTGGATGTGACCAAAGTGCAGAAGAAGTGAAAATCATATTGCTCTTTCATTGACAAGGACCAAAAAGATAGCATAGATAGGGGTTATGAGAACCAAGAGCCCCATTCATGCGTGACGTCGTTGACCATAGTTATGTTAGAGCGGTAATCGAATCACTTAGACATTAAAGTGAGCTCGAAGTCCCTTGAGCAGGTAATAGGAGGAGGAAAGAGGGTAACCCATTTTAAGAGCAGAGATAACTTTGCCCCTTTTTATAGGAGACCCTGAGACAACTACAAGCCAAGTCCGTGACTCGTTTTTTTTTTTTTTTTTTTGGCGCAGACTGATCAATGCGGGAAGCTTGCATAGAGATGTCATTTGGTTGGTGGTCAGGTTGTGAAGCTGATCAATGTGGGAAGCTTCTAAAATAATGCTGTTTATTGCTAGATTAGTCATAGCCATCCTTCGAGGGAGTGGTCTAGATTTTTGTTTAATATAAAGGCTTTTGAATAGCTATCCTTCGAGGGAGCAGTCTATTTATTACAGTAATGATAGTACAGCTGTCCTTCGAGGGAGCAGTCTATTTTTTTTGATTTTGATATTGATATAGTGACCATGGATATGTTTTGACATCTTGATTTGTTTTTATAGAAATGTGAGTCATGGACAAGATTATAGAAGGTCAAGGGCTCCCTTTTATTAGGACAAAGCATCCATATATCATAAAAGGGTTATAGGAATTGTTAAGAGGAATAGGGTTGAAAGGAAGTAGGATGAAGAGGACGGGGATTGCTCAAGGGACGAGCTCAAGTTAAATGTCAAGTGGACGAATACTCCACTAGCAGTAGAACGGTCGCAGATGCAACGCATTAAGAGGCTCAGGTTCTGGGCGTCCATCAAGAGAAGACAGACGGTAAGTCCCTGATCCATACTTGTGCGTGATAATAAAAGGTCCGAGCCAATTAGGAGCAAACTTGCCTCGTTTACTTCGCTCCATATTGGTCACGTGTTGATTCTCTTTGAGGACGAGGTCTCCGATGTTGAAATCTCGTTCTCGCAGATTTTTGTCATAGGTGCGCTTGATGCGATGTTGATAGACATGGAGATGATTAAGGGCAGCAAGACGGCGTTCGTCAAGTAACTCAAGTTGAGCTAAACGATCTTGACGAAAGTCATCGTTGGAAAGGATATCATGTAGAGAAATGCGGAGAGACGGGATCTGTACTTCGAGAGGTAAGACAGCCTCTGTTTCGTACACAAGAGAAAAAGGGGTAGCACCCGTAGAGGTTCGGATGCTAGTGCGGTAAGCCCACAAAGCGAAGGGAATGTGAATGTGCCAATCCCTGCCTGTGTCACTGACCACTTTCATGAGAATTTTGGTGAGAATTTTGTTGGAAGCCTCGGCCTGCCCATTTGCTTGTGGGTAGTAAGGCGAAGAGAAACTGAGTTTGATGCCGAAGGAGTCGCATAGCTTTTGGACAGTTTTGTTTTTGAAGGACTTGCCGTTATCAGTGATGATTTTATGAGGGACACCGAAACGACAGATGATGTGGGTGTTGATGAAGTCGACGATCTTGTTGGCTTTTGTGGAGACAAGAGGAATGGCTTCCACCCACTTGGTGAAATATTCAGTGGCTGTGATGATGGATTGATGACGAAGAGACGAATGAGGGTTAATCTCACCGATGAGATCTAAACCCCACTGAGAAAAAGGCCAAAAATCCTGAGCAATTTGTAAGGCGTGACTGGGGAGATGAAGCAAGTTAGAGTGCTGCTGACACTTGATGCAACGCCGAACATAATCGCTACAGTCTTGATGAAGGGTAGGCCAATAATAGCCCAGACGAAGGATGCGCTTGGCAACTGAATTTCCACTGAAATGTCCGCCACAAATCCCGTCGTGGACTTGCTGGATGGCGTGAGATGCTTCAGTGGAGGTGAGACAACGAAGAAGGAGGCCGTCGAAGCCTCGCTTATAGAGAAGACCCCCTAGCATGGTATAGCGAGCAGTACGCTTGATAAAAGCTCATCGTGCATTACTAGAGAGGTTGGGAGGAATGATAGAGAGAGATAAGAAGTCCACAAGTTGCTTATACCAAGCATCTTGTGGGCTAGGGTCTATAGTGTTGACATGATGAATGTGAGGAGAGATATATGAAGGCAACGGCACACGACGCACCGTGACAAAAAGTCTGGATGCAGATGAGGAAGATGGGATATGCGAAGCGAGAGAAGCCATAGTGTCAGCAAACTTGTTCGTGGATCGAGGAACAGTCTGCAGGAGGAAATGATCGAAAGATGCAAGGAGAATGTCAGCACGATTTTTGTACCTTTGCAAAACTTCATTTTTACAGAGGTATGAACCGTTGACCTGATTGACGACGAGCTGCGAGTCGCCGAAGATGTTGATGGACTTGATGCTGAGAGAGAAGGCGGTCTGAAGTCCCAAAATTAAGGCCTCGTATTCGGCCATATTATTGGTATAATCAAAGTCGAGTTTGAAAGACAAAGGCATGGGCTCCCCTTCGAGTGGGATGAGAATGACCCCAGCACCTCCACCTAGTTGACATTTGGATCCGTCAAAGAACATAGTCATCTGATAGGTGGTGTCGTCGGAGGAAAGCGCAGCGATAGACTCGTCAGGGAATTCACACTGCGAAGGTTGAGTGTCAGGAAGAGGGGCATCTGCTAGTTGATCAGCGATGGTTTGCCCCTTGATAGATTTCTGCTGGATGAATTCGAGATCGAACTCAGCAAGCAGCATGAGCCACCGAGCCATACGTTGATTCTGATATGGCTTGGAGTGCATATATTTGAGAGGGTCGGTGTGGGTGATGACAAAGGTTTTGTGACTGAGAAGATAGTGGCGAAGCTTAGTAGTAGCAAAGACTAACGCCAAACAGAGTTTCTCGATATGGGTATACCGAGTTTCATAGTCGACCAGTGTTCGGCTGATATAATAAACGGCTTGCTCACAGTGATGCTCGTCTCGGTGCGCGATCATGGCACCTAACGAATGGTGAGTGGCTGAGATATAAAGGTAGAAGGGTTGGTCTTCTTTAGGTGGAATGAGAACTGGTGGAGAGACCAGATAGCGTTTTAAGGCTTCAAAAGCCTCTTGATAGTCCTTATCCCATGTAAAAATGACGTCCTTCTTAAGGAGATGATGAAAAGGTTGGCAGTGGTCAGAAAGCTGTGAGATGAAGCGACGAATGGACTGGAGCTTGCCTTGCAAACTGCGAAGCTGCTTGAGATTGGTCGGGGGAGGCATTTCGAGGATAGCGCGAATCTTGGCGGGATCTATCTCGATGCCACAGAAGGAAACGATGAAGCCGAGAAGCTTGCCAGAGAGGACCCCAAAGACACATTTCTTGGGGTTAAGACGGACATTGTACTGAAGAAGATGAGAAAAGATGATTTTGAGAATGGTCAGATGGTCACGGCAAAATTTGGACTTGCCGAGAAGGTCATCCACATAGTCCTCCATGATTTTGTGGAGGAGATCGTGGAAAATGTAGGTCATGGCAAGCTGATAAGTGGCGCCTGCGTTCTTCAAGCCGAAAGGCATGACTCGATAGCAGAAAGTCCCCCATGGGGTGATGAAAGTAGTCTTGTGCTGATCTTCTGGAGCAATCAGGATTTGATTGTATCCTGAAAACCCGTCCATAAGAGATAGCATCTCATGGCCGGCCGTAAGATCAACGAGCTGGTCAATGTTAGGAAGAGGAAAGTCATCTTTAGGATAGGCTAGGTTAAGGTCACGATAGTCTGTGCAGATCCGAATCCCCCCAGTTGCCTTGGTGACTGGGACAATGTTAGAGACCCACTGTGGATAATCGATGGGCTGGATGAAGGAGACAGAAAGGAGACACCGAAGCTCCTCCTTGACAAGGAGGGCAACGCGAGGATGCATCTTTCGAAGCTTTTGCCTGACAGGCTTAGCCTCTGGTTTGGTGACAATGTTATGGGTAACGATGGTGGGGTCGATGCCAGGCATATCATTGTAAGTCCAGGCAAAGGCCTTGCTATGGTCGGAGAGGAACTGGGTATAGTCAAGCTGCTCCTGAGCGTCTAAAGATTGGCCGATCTTTAAGACATGAGGAACATCAGAAGAAGGAAGGTTGATGTCAATGGTTGATTCATTTAACATAACCTGGGTCTCAGAAGGGAGGGAGCGCTGGATGAAAGAATCATCAGCGCCCATGTAGGAAAGAATGGCGTCATCGTCAACGCAGTGAACAGTGTGAATGGTTGCCGACTCATCTTCGATCATGGTGGGAAGAATGAGAGGGAGAGACTTGGATACCCCATTGAGCTGATAAGTCAAGGGGTCCAGGCGGATGGTGTTTATGGAAAAAAAACTAGGAGGAATGGAAACCACTGACTCCGTAGGTGAAGGTGGCGAAATAGGCGAGTGTGGAGGAGATTGGTCAAGGATTGGTTCAGGATAAAGGTCTACAGGGTCTTGAGTGGGGTCGTGATATCCCAGACCATACCGTTTCTTGGCGTCGTCATCATTGAGCGGTTGGATAGGCTGATGGGAGCCCTGCTCATAGCGTCCAAAACCAAAACCCTTCCATGCACACCTGTAAAGGTAAGTATGTGCAAAGGCGGGGTTGCCAAGAAACGAAAAATCTGATGTGAAAGGTTGGGGTGAAGAAAGAGGATTACCGTCAGTAGGATCTTGATTAAGCCCTCCATAGACGAGGTTGGTGCGGAGGTGAGGGGGACCATAAGGTATGATCATCCCGATCCGATGGTCGTAGCTGGGGCTGTGATGAAGGCGTCCATACTCTTGCGGAGTTTGGAACATGTCTAAAGCCAGCAAGCGATACTCTCCCAATGAAAGTCTTTGGAAGACGTCTTCCATGGGGTCTGTGGTTGTCGCTTGAAGGGGAGGTGTAAGGGCGACCGCCTGTTGCGAACTGGTCGAAGCTTCCGCAGATGGAGGCAGTGCCGGGGTTGACGGTTTGATAGGAATGAGGACATCGTTTGGACGGTAGGTGGTATTGCATGTTTTGAAAGGCGAAGGGCCAGCGGGAATGGTGTGGACTTATCCGTCATGCTCAAACTTCACACAACGGTGCAGGGTGGAGGGGACACAGGCCATGGCGCGGATCCAGGGTCGGCCCAGCAAGATGTTGTATTAGAACTCTCCTTCGATGATGTAGAAGAGCTCCGGGACTGTGCGTGGACCAACGCGGATATGAAGGATGACTGTGCCAATGGTCGTGGCAGTGGTGTCATTAAAAGCACGCAATATCGCGTCAGTTTTGGAGACGCAATTCTTGGGAAGAGCCAACTGATCAAAGGCATGAGTGGAGATGATGTTGATGCTAGCGCCCCCGTCGATCATAACGCGTTTAATGCGTGTCCGATCGATGTAGGCAGTGATGAAGAGGGTGGCGTCTTGATCTTCTGTGTTGGATGTAGGAATCTCAGAATCGCTGAATGTTATGGAGGAAACAGGGGCTAAGGAGTGGACAAGGGCAGCAAGTGGCTGGGGATCCTCAGGTTGGACCTCCGCTGCCTGCAGGGCTTGGATGAGGGCCTGATGATGTTGGGGTGAGGTTTGGACGAGATCGTAGAGGGACATCTTCACAGGCGTCTGGTGAAGCTATTTCAACATGGAGTCGTGGATTGGTCCAGAAGAGGAAGAAGAAGAAGAAGAGGGTTGAGGCGCGCCAAGGATAGAAATCTTAGGCTTAGGCGGTTGAGGTGGATTGACAAAAGGGTAGGTCTAAGGAATGGCAGCTTTTTCTTTCGCCTTATCCTTTTGTGACCTAGTGGTGATGTGAATGGCATTGATTTCAAGGATGGGAGGTGAAGATGATGAAGGGGTTGTAACCGGTTGATGAGATGTGGATGGGTTTGAAGAGGTTGACGGGTTGTGAGAAGGAGTCGGGGGGCGATCGAAAGTGTCCTCAAAGAGAAGAGTGTCTTTCTCCAGATAACGGCGAATGACAGCCTTGAGGGCACAGCGAGTCTCGGTGTCATGTCCTGGTGTACGATGATATAAACAAATCTTCGTGTCGTCGAACCAGGAGGGTTTAGACCTGAGAGGTTGAAAGGGCTTGATGGGTGGAAGAGTTATGCTAGAAGTTTGCAAAAGTCGTTGCAAGATCAAAGAGTATGAGCCCACTAAAGGGTCAATGCTCATCGATGTATGCAATGTCGGTGACTTTTGCTTGGGCGAAATGGGAGGGGGTTTTCGTACCACCTTCTGGGTTGATGGTGCGATGACAGGCAGAGACGGTACACTCTTCGTGAGAGGTATCGCCCTTTTGGGAGAGGGTAGGCTAGTGGTAGGTAAAGGAAGCAAAGGAGGCAACTGGTTTTGGTTAGAGGTTGAAGCGGGAAGGACTCTGGTTAAGGTTGAAGGATGCGGGCCTAAAATGGAGGGCAATGGTGATGGAAGAGGAGGCGTTCGCCTCTGTGGTTTGGCAGTCTTTTGAGATTTGGGTTGAAGACTAGTATTGTTTGAAGTTTGGGTTAAGTCCACCTTCACTTGTGGATGAGTGAGGTTGGAGACGGGGCGAACGCCAAGTGATTTGATAGGTTTAGGCGGAGTAGATGAGGGTTTTGGTTTTGATGAAGTTGATGAAGATGTAGATGGTTTGGAAGTGGAAATCGGATTTTTGTTGATAGTCTTAGGAGGTTCCGTCATGGGCGGATTAGCGGCATGAGATGAGAGGGCCCGGGCTTGTTGAAGAGCTGTGAGACGGTCCCACAATCCCTGATGTTCCACTTTCCTAGAAGGGAGAAGTTTGAGTCTCTCCACTAGTCGGGAAAATGGCTGAGAAGATACGGGATGATGTTTAGGCTCTTGAGAAGATGCCGATGGTTGTGAGACTGAAGGTGAGACGGATGTAGTAGTCTCGGGCTCAAAGCATGGTGAAGTTGTGACAGGTTCATGTTTGGTTGGAGATGAAGGAGAGATAGGTTCTTCTCTGGGTGGAGAAGAAACTGGTGAGTGAAGCTCCTCAAGCGGGTAAAGGGCAGGGATGATAGTGCCCTCCACTTGTGGTCGAGGAGTAGGAAAGGTTGGGTCCTCCATGGGCAGCAAGAAGGAAGATGGTGAAACTGGCGGTGCTGGTAAGGTCGAGGCGTCCTCCAAAATGAGAGAAGTTGAGGGAGAACTAGCCGGAGAAAGAGGTTCGTCCACATGTGATGGACTGATGGATGAACTCACCTCTTGGGGTTGGTTAGAAATGAGGGGCGAGACCGTATTGACTGTTCGAATATTATGTTCATGGGTATTGTCAGTCAAGGTCTGGACGTTGTTTTGGGTTGGTGGATGATTAGGGAATGGTTGTTTGAAGATATCGATACCCTGGTTAGGAGGGGCATTAGGATTGTCGAGGATGAGGTCACCCTTTTCCAACATGTCTTGGACTATGTTTTTAAGGGTTTTACAGTTGCCCGTGTCATGACCTTTAACACGGTGGTAGTGGCAGAAGTCATTCTCCCTATACCACGCAGGGATGGCGCGTGAGGGATCAAATTGTGGTGGAGGTCGGATCTGAGGGAGATTGATGGCCCCTTGTTTGACGAGTTTTTCCAGCACAGACGCGTATGATTCTCCAAGTGGAGTAAACTGTCGCTGTATGTATCTCTGCTGAAATTGGCGAGTGGCGCTCATGGACGTGGATGGTTCAGGTTGATTAGTTGAAGGCGAAGAAGAGGAAGATCTAACAACCACAGCATTTGCTAAGGCTTTAGATTTAGGATTGGACGAGGAGGGCTTAGAAGAAGGGTCATTGGTTTTGGAGTTGGGATTCTTACTCTGCAACTTGACTTTATTCTCCTCAACGACATGTAACTCAAGTTTACGAGCCATCGTGAAGGCTTCATCAAAAGTGCGGAAGGTTTGAACCCTCAAGGTAGAAGAAATATGTTTAGCACAGGCTTGAGAGAAAAGTTCAATAAGCTCAGGTTGAGGTAAAGAAAATGAAAGTTGATTGATAAGGCTCCTCCACCGAGCGACGAAATCAGCAATAGATTCATCCTCGAACTGGCGAATAGAATAGAGGTCTGTGATAGAGACCTTCTTGGTGATATTGATGGAGAAATGATCGAGGAAGAGCTGGGCCAGCTGAGTGAACGTGAGGATGGAATGGCTGGGAAGAGAGCAGTACCAATCAAGTGCAGCACCCGAGAGGGACATGGGAAACGTGCGTAAGAGCAACGCATCGTCGTGGGCGATAAGGTAACAGGCATGTCTGAATGCCCGTAAATGTTGTTGTGGGTCTTCCTTACTCTGGAAACGAGAAAACTTAGGAAGTTCCCATTGGCTGGGATATGGTCTGATGGGGACGGAAGGATGGATGGGCTCGTTATAGATTTG
This sequence comes from Torreya grandis, assembly GCA_037957365.1. Taxonomy (NCBI): domain Eukaryota; kingdom Viridiplantae; phylum Streptophyta; class Pinopsida; order Cupressales; family Taxaceae; genus Torreya; species Torreya grandis. The sequence continues at coordinate 555,006 of JARHVA010007037.1, forward strand.
TTCGTACGAGAGAGTGTTACGTGAGCCGGTAATGGAGGTCTCTAGGTTGGACATTTTATCCATCAGCATCTTGATAATATCTACTGACGGATTGGCGGGTAGAGCACCTCCTAGATTGTGAGGCGCTTGAAAGAGGCTGGAAGAGGTATACGACGTAGTCGGTTGTACCAATAAGGGCGCAACGTACGGATGACTAGTCGTAGGGACAGAAGAAGTGAATAAAGATGGTTGGATGGAAGGTATGGCTAGGTTTGATGTTGTCATGGGAGGTTGGTTAGAGGTAACATGGGCTAACGGATGGGTAGCCACCCTAGTGTTGATAGGAGTAAGGGTGGGCGGAATAGAGACGACCAGGTTTTGAAAGGGGGTAGAAAGTGGTTGAGTGGACTGAGATTGATTGGGGGCCGAAACCCCGATGAAAGTGGGCCCAACGATGGAAGGAGAGGCCACACTTGGATGGTTGGTAAAAAGTTGGTCATTGGTTGAGGCAACAGCCTGGGTGTCTAAGGGTTGGACTACGGACGTTGTTGATACAGCCACAGTCGCGAGGAGAGAAGTCGGCATTCCATAAATTGGATTGCCAAAGGGGTCTCGCGTTTGGCTATTTGCGAGATAGTGTTGCAGGGCTTTGGTATTGAGGTCCAAGAATCGTGCGAAGTCTTGGTCCCCTTCTGGGATAATAGGCGTTTGGGTCGGAGATGGTCTGGTAGGAGTTCTTTCAGTTTCCGAGTTGAACTCCATTATAGGGTTGGTTGTAGGCGGGGTAGATGGAAGAGGATGATGTCTCGCGTGATCGACTAGAGCCTTGGCTTGGCTACGAGTCAGAACCATTCAAGGCAAGGAAGAACGTCCTCACAAGCTCAAACAAGCAGATAAGAACCAAAAAGATGAAGACACAAGCAGATCCTAAAACCCTAGAAGTAAATTATTAGGATTATAGTGGCTTATGCCTTAGAATGTGTGTGTAGAGGAAGATTGGCTTTATGAGTTGGGTCCTAGAAGAAGCAATCTATGGATGGTTTCGGGTTTTGTTATGGTGCTCAAGAAATCTGTGTTAGCTTCCGTACAGGCCTGGTGCTAAGGAGCAAGCTCCCCTCACTTCACGATTCCAGTGGTTAGCTGGTTTCGCTTAGCCAAAATATACTTCCACTAGAGTTTATCCTCCGCCAGAGAATGGAGTGGGCTTCCCCCTTGGTGATGAAATCCAAGTAGGGTCACCGGGACGGGTAAGGTATCCGCTGGGGGATGAAATCCCAGTCGGGCCTTGTCTCAGGTAAGTTTTATGTTTGTTTTGTGCAGGTGGTTTGGTCGTGTAACATCAAGTGATCTAGATTAATTCAATATGCGGTTAAATTACTATGTGTGGTCTAAAAGATGCAGGCAATCAGAAATGAATGCAAAGTGTTTTAATGCCCAAGTCAAAATATTTGTTCGTATGAAGACGAATGGAGAAAGAGTCGAAGAATATGAGTTTTAACTAGTCTAGAAGTGCAAGAAAGAAAGAAATGTTCGTTTTAGTTTTGCTTACGATGTTGTTTAAGAAGAGACGAAAGGAGGCGAAAAGGAAGAAACCTAATGCACCTAAATGAATGAAAGAAAGAAAGAACCCAAGGAGGACCTAGGGTCCCACCGGGCGTGCCAGAATGTTTCTAATGCAAAATTGCTTTCTACATTCAAAAGAAGAAATAAGAAACTAAAAGATGGTCAAGGCTAGAAGTACCTGATAAAGTCGTGCGCACCGAAATCAGACGTTGAAAGATTCTCCTCTTTTGCTGTGGAGGAATGACACCTGCGAAGAAAAGGCTAAAACACGGAAAAACGTTAGTCAAAGATATGGTGGGCTGTCAGGCGAACGCCCGATCCCGGAAGTACGAAGACTCCCTAGAAGGATATCAACCCACTGATAAAAAAACAGAATATTGGACGAAAGTAGATAATAATGAAAGATAAAATGACAGAAAATAAAAGATGCGTACCTGATATGCAGCACTATTCTGCACAGTCGCTGGCATCGGTCTCTGTGGTGCCGGCGTCGGTTAAGGTGCCGTCGTCGGTCGGGGTAGTGACCGGCGTCGGTAGGGGCAGGTTCTGGGAAAAGGTTCGGGACAGGGTCTGAGAGAGTTGGGACAGGTTCAGGGATGTAAACGAGGGACGCTGGGTCTGAACAGAGTCAGGACAGGGTCTGATAAGGTCAGGGTAGGGTTTTGGATAGAGTCGGGACAGGTTCTGAGAGAGTCGGGACAGGTTCTGGGCAAGGTCAGGTCGGGGCTGAACAGAGTCTGGGGGTTTGAAGAATCGGGATGACAGAAAATAAATAATAACTAAGAAAGAAATAAAATAAACAGAATAATACTTACCTGCCAGAAGACGCGATGAAAGCCATAGTGTGCAGATTGGTTGATGCCGAGAGTGTTGATGTCGTAGTGTTGATGATTGCTCGGGGTTCGCAGGTTGATGGAGGAATTTGCAGGTTGGTTGCTCGGGTTCGGTTGATCAGCGTTTCGAATAGCGTTCGGGGATCTCTTCTCGAATGGTTGGCAGAGGTTGATGAAGGCGGGGGACGGGGACGGTTCCAGAGACGGTTCGTCAACCGTTTCGAGAAACCGAATGGTAACTGATAACGAACAAGGGGAAGGTGACCAACGTCGGCAGGATTTCCGACGTCGGCCGATAGGTGACCGACGTCGGCGACATCGGCCGGGTAAAGACCGTCGTCGGCAGATGCATAATGGGGATAGAGTCTACCTTTAGCTTTGTGCTCATTTTTACATGCTGCCAGGGTCAAGGTTGGTGGAACAAGTGATCGACAAGGGTTCAATAGGTGAAGAAGAATAAGACGGGGAATGACCAGGGGAGTCGACACGATTTCGGTGTCTACAAGCCCCATCAAAATTTAAGGTCCAAATTTCTGAATTTTGAGTTGTTGGTGCCTCTTCCCTTAGAACATTTGGGATTTCATGGTCCTCATCAAAAATGACATATGTGCCCAAATCAGTAGAGTCATAGTTCCCATATGGGTCGCTATGCATCATAGCCAATAATTGGTTATTTTTTTCTTCTTGATCATACTCAGTCCAGTCGCCCAACTCTTAAACAAAAATTCTTTCTTCCTTATTTAACATAGCATGATCTACCTCTAATTTTGATGTTGATTCATTGGTGATATGATCTTTTGATAGTGGTTCAGATAGAATTTTCAACTTTGAACCATATCTGGTTCTCAAGATGAGGTGAGACCAATCAAGAGACATATATCCTCCTATTTTTGCTGTAAAGTCTCTGGATAAACATAAACTAAAAATAGGAGGTATATCTATGACTACTACATCTTGGTTGACAATTATATTGGGACAAGTATATAACTACAATGGGAGTTGTTTAATTCTCCCTATTGTTTGTACTATTTTGCCATCTAACTGCATAACTCCTTTTGTAAGGGGTTCATATTTTATTTTCAAAGCATCAACTATTTTCTTGGGCATCACTGTAGTACTAGCTCCTAAATCTATTAATGCATTATGCAAGAGTTTCTTTCCGCCTATCAGAGTCAAATAGAAAGGCTCTGGTTTGGATTTACTTACTTGTGCTGCATCATTCACAAAGGGTATTATCTTCAGAGGAACTGTATCTTTGAGCTTTTCCTTTCCAGTAGGTCCTTTGGTAATAGTACCTTTGGGCACTTCTTGGCCTTGCAGAGCTTCTTGTAGTAGTGTATTTTGTTCAAGAATAGCCAATATGTCCCATATTGATACTTGTGCTTGAGTCTTCTTCAATTGATCCATTACATTTATCGGTCCCAAAGACTGAGTTCTTTGAACATAAGGATATCTTGTTTTTTCCTAAATTTGGGCAGAAGTCCCTTGATTTTGCACCAGTTGAGGCACTTGTCTGACAACAGTGTTTCTTTGTCCTAAAAATGGAGGATTATTCATGACTTGACTATTTACAATCTCAGGCTGTTCCACCATGCTTCTCTTCGATCTAGTGTAATAATCAGATTGCACCACTGGTTTTTGGGAGGTATATGCTTCGTTCAAGAAAACTGATTCTTCATCTTCCACCCATGAGAACAAATCATGTTCTGGGGCTATTTCTTCCTCTTGTTGCAAGGACATTCCTTACATTTGAGCCACTAGGACTGAATTCTGCATACCAGGAGACTGGTAGTCTTGATTATCACTGGAACTTGCAAACTGACGATCCATTCTTCTTTGCTCTACCACCTTTTATTGTAGATTACCCCTAAGAAAATCTCTAGGTGTATGAGCATCATTGCAAGGGAAACACTAGGCATTAATATCATCCACATAATTATTTTTCCTTGGAACCATCTCCCTATTTGAGTTGGGAGGAATAGTCTATGAGGGTGTGGGAACTGCAACTAATTGATTTGCTGGCTGATGGTTAGTTTGTCTTGGAGGACCTTGATATTAGTTTGGCTGAGATGAAAATATATTTCCTTGATAGCCTTGATATGGAGGCTTAGAGAAATTATTCTGTTGTCTTTTTATATTGATTAGCTCATTGGAAAACATCCTTAGGATATTCTTGATATCATCCATCTCAGATGATTGAGCAGGGACATGTTCTTTCATAGATGGTTGAGGGTAAGTGTACATAGACACAGGTGGGCTTACGGATCTAGGAACTTCTTGAGGTAATGGCAAGGAAATTTCTAGGAACATGGGCATGGGAGGCCTTGGAGGTAACTTTCCAGCATCTATTAAATGATTCTCAGCTCTGACTACATATTCATAATCCTCTGGCAAAGTGTGTCCTCCAAGTGATTGAATCATAACAGATATATCTGAATTCAAAGCCTTAATATAAAACACTATGGCCATACCTGGTAATGGTCTAGCTGTAACAAGGATTCTGTCCCAACTCTTTTGAAATTTAGAATTGAAGTCAGTCATGGCTTCTTATGGTCCCCTTTGAATGGTAATTAACTGCTGTAACAAAGAAGACTTATCACCCTTCTCTACAAATCTTTCAAAGAAAAGATCTCTGAGCTCATCCCATGTGGATATTGAATTAGGAGTCAAGGATTGGTAACATTCCAAAGCCTTCCCTTTAAAAGAATCCACTAATAACTTTATAGCCACATTCTACTATGTGACGATGTGTATAACACAAACATCTGATACATCTTGAAGATGTTCTTCAGGTGTTTTAGAATCTTGCCCACTAAATTTGGGCAGAGCTTTCAAGGCATTTACTGGGATAGGATCCCAAGTAGCTGGTGGTACTGGGAGGATCAGAGGACTACCAGTGTTCCAACTTGCATAATTCCTTGGGGGAATAGGGGCTCCCATATTTACTCTTGGTATTGGTATAAATTGATTGACTCTCCTTCTTGGACTAGTTACCAAAAGTGGTACAAGACTACCCAAATTTACAGTCGATTGAGATTTGGTTACTAGTCCACAGCTCTAACTCCTTGTAGCTCTCTGGTTCATATGGTCTTGAAACTTCAAGACTGGTCCCATCAGGCATGCCAAAATTTTTTGATGTTTAAAATTGCACTTTGTTTCAGACACCAACAATGGGAAGTTTCAAGATATGGGACATGCAACTTGAAAAAACCTCCAAATTTTTAAGAAGCTGGTTTCTTCTTTATATCAAGTGTTGGGGGGAAAAGGGATAGGAATTTAAACAGAAACACAAATGCAAAGAAATAAAATCTAACTATGGTGATGCACCTAAATGTAATTTTGATCCTTGATCCTAAACATAGTGAAACTATATGTAAGATTCAATTACATTAAAGAGCAGACGAGGCATGATCAATGTAAAAGATAAAAACAATAGAAATAGAGGCTCACAACTTAGACTACTTTCGTAATGATATAGGAAACATAAAAAAAGGCACATAACTTTGTCTTCTCATTAATTCTCTAGCCACATAAAAGGCATGGAAACATGCACAGTCACATAAACTTTACAACTTAAGAAAATAGAATAAAGGCAAATGATATTCCTAATCACAGCTCTAGAAAGTCTAAAACTCTTGACAATAATTTTCTCAAAAATTTCTCTCTTAGTCTCTCCCTCTTTTTTTGGTGATCCCTCTACTCCTCTTTATAGCCTCAAATTTTTAGATAAAATAATATGAAATTTGGTGCATTCAATGCCTTGGATGCATTCTGGTCTTGTCAGGAAGGGCCATGCTAGAGCAGGGTGGCTGCTCTGACTATGGTGTGTTGATTCATCTCTAGTGCCTCCTCCCAAGCCTGAATCTCTCATTCCATCACTTGCTTAGCCACACAACTATCCATTCTATCTTTATCTCACAGGGGACAAATAGACAACCCTTTTAATGTTTGTAGGCCCCAAATATCTACTTGGTGAACTACTCCATCTACTGGAAATAACTCCCACTGAGTTTCCCTCTCAGTCTCTTCCTCCTCTTGATCTTGGCCTTAGGATTTTTCAAACGCATTTGGGTTCGTGCTTTAAGTTAGCCAAAATAACTCTAACTGAGTTGGAAGTGTCTATTAGAAGATAGTTCTTAGATTCTAAAACATTCTGTTTCCCTGTAGTTCGCTTGCTAAAATAGATACACACGATGCTCTATTCTATTAAACAAAAGAGGACACTTAGTCAATTCCCTAAAAATCTTCTTATTACTTCAGAAGACACTGGAGGATGACACTTGTGTTCTGCAACAACTATCAAAGACATGTGGCATTTTTTGCATAACTTATACTCTTTTGTGTCTTGGCTCAGGATCATTCTGCCTTTGACACTTGTCACCATCCACTTCCTCAAAATCTCAATAGCTTGAAAGAAAATAAGACCCAAAACATATCTTACCTAAGTAACTTTAAAAGGAACACAGGGATAGGTGTCGATCTTTGCCTACTTCAACAAAAGACACGTGGCAATCTCCGCTGCTCTTTAGCTATACTATGGAAATGTTCGGGGCACATGTTAGGCTCCTACGGATGGTGACACTTGGTAGCTTTCACAAAATTTTAGAAATAAAAATTGGGACCCACCACATTCTTTATTTATTAATGAAACACGAAGAATATCTTTCGGATGGTGACATGTGGCAGCTTCTACTGCTTCTAGGAAGATACGTGGCATCTTCTGCTTCTTCTGGGAAGATACGTGGTGTCTTCCACTTCTTCTTGGAAAAGCAATGCTGAGACCTTCCACTATTGCCACTTGGCACTTTCCACCTGATCTTGATACTTAGCCTTTTGAAAACCTTCTACTGTAAAGAGATAAAAATGTGGGTGCTAGTATGTAACCACAGACGCTGACACTTGGCATGTTCTGCTGAGTCACTGTGAGATACGTGGCACATTCTGACCAACTCATAGAAAATATGAAAGGTGCCTTGGATGATGACACTTGGCATTTTCACTTGAGAAAAGATGCCTTAGAGGATGAGACTTGTCAACTTTCACTTTACCCCGACACTTAGACAAAAATGAATCGAAAAGGGAAAATAGAGCCTATGCTCTATTTCAAACTTTGCCATCTTGGACCATAGCATGTGAAGGAAAAATTTTGCAACGCGTGACTGGAAAAATAGAATGAAACATAGAGTAAATTTTTACTCTACACTTCCATTTGAAAATTAATTCATTGGCATCTAATTTATCTTTAAAAATCTCTTTATGAGGCATATATGGGGTGTGTTTAGGCATATGATTTTCTTTTGGGTCTAAACCTTCCATCACACCTTGACTTAACAACTTCATTTTTGACTCAAATATTCAATTTGATTGGCTATGTTCTCTTGAAAAAGTATTTCTTAAATTTTATAGGCATCTTCATGAGGATGAGGAGTATAAGAGGGTTAACATGGAACACAAGAATCTTCTTGAGGAAGGGTGGGAGGGACTTGAATAGAATCAAGCTCTTTTTCAACTTCACACTCCTTATCAAGGATTTTGTCCTCTTTCATTCCCCATGATTCCACTAATTTATTCCAAATTATAATGTTGGGATTAGGAGTCTCTTTTTGAGGTAGTGGTGCAACTTGAGGAGTGGATGAAGTTTTTAGGAAGCTTGGGATCTCTTTAGTCTTAGATTTTCCACCTTGTCTCCAACTTAGAATTTCATATCTAGAGGTAACTTCTTGAGGTAGGGATGTAATTATAGAGGAAAATGAGGGCTTAAATTCCACTTATTTTGATGATGACATGGACTGATGCATATGCATATTATCCAAATCAATCTACCTATCATGATTTCTTTCAAAAACAAGGTTTCTCTTTTCAACTCTCTCTTCCAACTAATTGGGAAAAGGATGACTTTGATAAGATTGATTGGGTTCATGAGTGGGAATCATGTAGGACTAATATCAATATTGGGGAAGTGGATATGAAGGGTATTAGGTTTGGTGAGGCTGCTTCTCATGAATTTCTAGTCTATCTTCCAAGGATGAAACTAGGCCACTCACATCAAGCATCTCACTTTTGACTCTTACCAATTGGATCTCTTAATAGGTGACCACCCTCTTTTGAATAAATCTAATATATCTCTCACCTTATGAATGAGATGCCTAGGAATCTCTAGACCATGTCCCCTTTGTGTGTCAAGATCTAACATATACCTCTCAGAGCTCATATTATTTGCTTGAAGGTGGAAATGGATTGACTTAAGAAGTGGCTAGGTTGACTAGGGGCAAGATATAGAGAAGGATGATTATAGGGCTGATACACTTCATGAATAGGCTAATAGGTGTCATATTTGAATTAGTAGGGATCATAACAAGGCTGATATGGAATGCCATAGGTTGGATATACCTCACCAACTTATGTAAAACAATACTCAATACCAAAGTCAGCCATGGAACTTCATTAAGAAGTAAGAACACAAGAAATGGTTATCAACAATCTTCAAAAGGAATACCTAGGCTACTTGACTAACTGATGTAACTTCAGAGTCACCATTGATGCTTAGATAAATGCCTCTAAAAGATAATTATTGAAAGACAACACCAAAAATATTTTAACTTCTTGGACTAAGAGTCCTACTAGACTGCTAAAAACTGTTGTCACTTGGATTTTCACCCTTTAAGGAGATGTCTTAGTTCTTTTCATCCAAGTGGCACAATTAAAATACCTCTAGTCTTGTGGGTAGCGTAATAAATAGGGATAACTTCCTTGATGTACCACTTATATACCACTAATACACCTAAACTTTGGGGAGGGAAAAGGGATAGAGAAAACTAAAAGCAAACTATCATAAGGGAGGTGATACACCAAATAAGTTGATGACTTCCAACCAATTGTATCTGACACATGAAACCAAGAGACTAACCAAACATACACTTCTCCAATCTGCATCTTCTCACATCAATATTACATTATGAGGTTATAAATAAATGTTTAGGTTAGGAAGACTAGACAAGAGACCTTAAATAACACTAGTGAATATACTAACTCACTCAACCTTGAGACTTACTAGAACACTTCACATGACCTAGAAGAAGAAGCTTTCCAATTGCAAATAGGATGAAAGAATGAGACAACATGCTAAGGAAATCATAGCTATCACTAAGAAAGATCACTCATCCAAGTAAAACACACTATGAATAGTCATGAAAAGGTAAAAATTAGTAGTCTTATTGATCAAATGGTATGCAAATGAGTAGGGCTTCACTATACTCAGGTGGAACATGCCTTACAAAGGCCAAAAGGGCTAGTTCTTATAGAATTTAAGAGAAAGAGGAGAAGAAAGAAGTCCAAGGGTCACAAAGACACTTGTAAATCTGAGAAAAGGAGTTACTTATGTATGAGAAGAGGATGTGGGATGAACCATGCAAGGTCAAATGGAGAAAGTGGCTCTCTAAGTCATGAAACTCTTGCAAAGTGGCATGAAAGTTCTCATTCTGGCTTAGAAAACCACCTTCATGATTTAGACCTATTTGAACATCCCAAATTTGATTAGGGATAGGTATGATTGTTGGAATGAATGGGAAGTCTTTCAAACATTCCTCTTGATGCATTTTTTGTATTGTCAATCATCTATAACCTTCCCAAAATAAGCTATCACCATCTATAGTCTAAAAAACTCCTCTTTCCCATACCTTGTACACTTGGCCTCAAATATGGCTTTAGTTTCCCATGATTATATATACAAGGGAATGGATGACACTTTTTAAGACCCTACATGGCCTTATAATCATTAGGGACACCTTAAAATCACTTTCACTTGGAGTTTTCACCCTTCTCATCATTGTGTTCACTATGCTAGTTTTGACTGGTTGAGATGAGAGCTATTGTTTGAACACTTATGAGTCTTTAAAAGGCATGAAATGTCTGTAGGGAGTTATATTAAGTCTTAATCTTCCTCCCAAACTTGATTGTATCTTTAGACTTCTTCTAGAACTTGTAAAACACACAAAATATTCAAAATTAACTTGTCCATATAATTCCATACAACTAAAAAGGGTGGTTAGGATCATAAGAGAGTCTCCTTCAAGGTTAAATCATTATCCTATGCAAACTATGCCATTAGAGTAGCTCTCTAACCTCATTTCCTAAAAATGGTCACCAGTAAGGGTTTGTAAGGCTTTTATCCTATTTTGACCTCTTAATATTTGTTCATAAAACTAGGACATTCAACTGGCAAAAAAATTTCAAAATAAGGTTGTTTAAGACCTCTACTAACTCCTCTAAAATTCTTTGGCCCCCATGCAAAGCACCAAGAGAGATATGAAATTAAAAAGTTTCTATATTGAGATCTTCCTTACACTTTCATAGGATTAATACAAAATTTGAGACAAAATTGGATTCCAATATATCTTTTATACCTTACACAAGCTTTATCACCTCTTCCTTTTATCTCCTTCAAAACTGCCAAGGTTTGTGCACGAGGGGAGTGCTCTCTGTTAGAGATAAAATAGAGGGAACTTACCCTATTTTTATAGAATAAATATGTATTTTGTAGGATTATTAAAGTATTAAGGATTATATATAATTTTTTTAATACTTATATCTTATGCATGTACCCCCCAACCTCAATAAAACCTAAGACAGGCTTGTGCAAAATAGACTATGTGCAGGAATTTCATATGTGGACTGAGTAAGCAAAATTGGAGCCATATATATACTTTTTATAATACCATGAGGGTATCTTATATGTTTTACACCATGATTATAACATTATAAATACTTTAAAACTCTTATGACCCATGTTTGTACCTGGAAACATGTCATTACTTGGTTAGGCTTGGCTAGTGAATTGACCCTGTTTGTGCATTTCTCCTACCTGTAGGTCCATTTAACACATATAGAGATGATTAAATTGATATAATTTATTAATTAAAACCATTAATTCTATCCTATATTACTTTTATTCACCTATACCATGCATTTTCCATGCCAAAACCTAGATAAGTCATCAACTAAGTCACTGTCAGCTATAGGTGAATGTCTAGGCTATGTGTATGGACTATCTCCATGTCCTTATGTGAGAGTAAGGTATTTAAATTTAATAATTTTATATATTATTCTTATTAAATTCATACAATCATGTTTCATACTCAATCATTTCTTCAAAACATGCTTTGGGCCTTCTTTCTTTCCTTGTGACTTACAAGACTGTGTTTTCTACCTTAAGCTTCGTTTTAGGTTCTCATTAGATGTTTATGAGACCTATAAGGTGTTTTGGATTAAAATTATAAATAATATACCTAATTTATTCTTAATACATAATTACATGATCATATAAGAGGATAAATCATCATCTAGCAACCAATTTAAGCATCTTTGTACTTTTAGGCCTAGTTGGCTGTAGGTGAGCACTTCCATAGAGTTAGGCATAGCTATAGGTGATTAATAGACTTTGAAACATATATAACCAGATCCTCATGATGGTATTTATTAAATTTTTAAATAATTTCACTCCATAAGGTTTTTAAAACATGGAAACATGTCTTTTTTTTTCAAGATTGGGTGAAGGGGTCTCTGTGAGAATAGTGGTTCAAGGAGTATCTTCGAGCCTTATGAAAGTCAAAATCCAATAATATTTTATCCTATTAAATTTTAAAATTTAATATTCTATGTGAGAGATATAATATTTTTTCCCCAATATGCATCAAACCTTTGATAACCCTACTTCAAGATATCAACAAAACACCTCAGACCTATGTTTTCTCATTTTAGGGAAAATACCCTTATATACTATCATTTTGTGTTTTTGAGCATGGTTATCCATTAATTTTGCCAATATAGCCTAAAAATAGGCATATAATATTAAAAATAATATTTTTGGACTCCAAAGAAGGCTTTCAACACTTATTTCAACACTTGACATGGCTCTTTAGCTCTTAGTCAACACCACCTGTAGGTGCATATTCTAATGTGAAGGAAACAAAATGTGGATTTAGATAGTAATCATGGAATATAGTACCTAAATGAGTAGTAACATATTTAAATACATTAAAAATGGTTTTTAAAACCTTTAATAGCTTCAAAGATCTGTGTAGTTTATCTCCATGTGATACCCTTTTCCATGGCACCTATAGATGTATGTGAGTTACAGGTAGGCAGCGAGGGGAAAACATGGGTATATGCATTTTTTTATGAGTTTTAATGATATTTTGGATCCTTTAAATGATTCTAAAATGAAACATCAATTTATTTCAATGCCTAAGATAAGTCTTCAAACCTCCTTTTCAATGTTGAACCCTTTGTAGGCACCTAGCTGACTGGTATGACAGTCATATGGTAGATTAACTGTATGGTGTTATATGACTATAATTTCATGGATATTACTTATATAATTAAAAATTAAAAAGGATAGGACAAATATGACATTTAATACATTTTTATGAACCTATATACACCCTATGAAACCACTAACAAAGCATAGAGGTCTAGAAAATGGTGGAAACCTGCATGTTGCATAGAAAAGTGCTTCCTCTTGCATCTTAAGATACTTGGATTATCAAAATACTTTGAAAAAAAAAAAATCATGGATAACATGATAGGATATAGTAAAAATAATATGGAAACCACCTCAATAATTTAATTGTATGAAACTGCTCAAACCAAGGCAAAACTTATAGGGTACACAGATTAGCAAGCAAAAAAACATAGTCAACTTCATGAGGATAGTTCATAAAGTACAGGCCACCATTCTTCAAAATATTTTTATGTAAATTAATTTCTCTAAGTTTAATTTCAACTCCTAAAGTCATTTTACCTAGAACCTCCCTTGCTATCCATACCAAGTACAAACCTGAAGATTGGTTCTGTGTCTAAAAGGGTGAAAAAGGAGCATAATGGTTTTAGATCATAAATGGAACTACTAGATAATTTAAACTATGTAATTGATATTGATGAAGTTTAAGAGACATCCCCTAACCTTATCCCACATGTCACACTCCCTTGTGGGTCATACAAGTGCAAAACTCTTCTCTTTTCCCAAGAAAACTACCTTTTCTTCTGATGAACCTACCACTTTCAGTTACAAACAATTGATTATGACATATTAGGACACATGGGGCATGAGAAAACCTTTTATAACCCTCAAATTTCCAAAAGAGGGTGTACAAGTCATTAAGTGCTATTTTTATGACCCCTAAATGACTCAAAATGATATAAGGACTAAAATGACTAATGACCAAGGATAATATAACATGAAATCACACTAAAAGACATATAATACACCTTAATACATATATTAGACCCCTAAAAACACCTAAAACTCAAGTTTTCTTCTATAGGGGTCCCAATTTGACCTATAAGGTCAAATTTGGTCAACAGAGCCCACTAACCCATTTTTCTCATAGTCACTCCAAGGGTAAAGAGTTAGGGTTTTGATCATTTGAAAAAGAGTGATAGCCTATGCACATGATTTGAAGACATCAAAATAAAGGCAATAGAAAACACATAAGGATCCAATTGGTCACATCTAGATCCCATTAATATTCTATATAGGACACCTAGAATAGAGTTAGACACCTATATTGGTGCATATGTCTAGATTTGATGCAAGTATTTGAGGCCATAGAAAGGATATTATAGGTCATCTTCCAGTCCACTTCTAGCCTATTACTAGCTAGAACTTCATGTACATAGTAATACAACTAAGTGTAATTTATTATAATATCTATCAATAGGTGTGCTTTAATATTTTTAACAATCTCATTTGTATAAATTGAAAATATTGTTTATTTGAGTTTTCTATTAATTGAAATGCTTATTATATTAGTTGACCACCCTTTTGTAAAAGCTAATCTAATCTTCTTGACCATAGATACCCTCGTTTATATAAATTTATGGGTAAACAAGGGCAACATGGTTGCATCAACACACAGGTGTACTCCTTACTTGCTATATTTATTTTCAAGCATTTAAATTATGTCAAATTGTATATCATATGCATTAATTTATACTATAACATGCTCTTTATTACATGGTATACACTAGTAAAACACTTAAAGCGGGCTCAAGCAAAGATAAGGTGTGTTATACACACCCAAGTACACATTTATTTCTTTTAACCTAGTAACTTCATCTTTATGTATTACTAGATTAAAGGGGGGGATGTAGATACTAATATCTAATTTATATATCATCTCAATCTTGTATACTTGACAAATAGCTATCATGGATCTACCCTTTAGTTATAAACCTCCCCGCATCTGAAAGGCTCCTATTTCCCATCTCAATGTGCCTAACTATTTATGTTATGGTCCAACCTAATCATTTATGATGACATAAATCTCCTACGCTATACAAAAAGCTTAAAACCTAATATATATATTTCACTATTAACTTCAAATCATCAACAACTTCCTAGCTTATTGTACACTTGCATCCCACATATAGACACTTATGTCAATGCAAGTGTCCAAATTATTATGATGTATACAATCCTCAAAACTCATCTAATTTACAAATGTTTTGAATCTTTGAGGTCAGTCTATTTGTCTTATTGAGCCCTATTATGAGATATTTTCAAAAGGTGTGGTATAAATAAAAACATAATCCTACACATTATTCATCTAGAAACGTACCAAATAAGCACCTATTTAAGCACACTTAATCAATTACATAATTGAGTTATACTACCATTTTCTTTCCTATTTTCATATTAGTCATATGAGATATCATATTATAGATTTGAAGCTCTAAAAGAATAACTTATGAGAAGTATTCTTCAATTGACAAGATAGATCATTGCATGCTTTTGCATATAGTATACTGCACTCTTGTGCACACATAAGCCAACATCTAGGGGAGAACTACATAAGTCTGAGACACCCCTTGGAATATTGGATATATAGTCAATGTTCATTTATAAAGGGGTCATTGAGGTCAACTTGACATCATGAGCCCACTAACCCATTTTTAGTAAGATACAAAGTCTTAAGGTGAAGATCTAGGGTTTGATCCATACATAGTCATTGACAACTTATGCATGTGAATAAAAGACATCAATATAAATGTGAACAAAAAATATAAGTATCTAGGTGGCCACTTCACATACATTATAATTGCATCAATCTCAATATAGAATCATTGATGCAAGTGTCTCAAGGTTGTCTCAAATGTCTAGGTCTCTAAAAATATTATGTATAGAATCTAACAACTAGATCTTGATTATGTCCCTGCCTATTTCCACCTATGTACTTCTCAAATTTGCCTACACATTTATAGATAAGCTAAGTGTTATCTCTTATTCATGTATATGTAATCAATCTACTATTTTGAGTGTACTTTCTATATTTAGCATAACTCAACACTTTAATTCATAATATTCATCTAAGTTTTCAATTAATTACCTTGCTTTAGAATAGTTTTATTCATCCTTGTGCATAAGATATTTTACTCACTTAACCCTTAACACCCACATATATAAAAATGGTTAAGTAGTATACAACCCTTGGCCTTGTGTGTGCAACATTTATTTATCCCTTGTTTATGACATTTATTATCCATTGTATGCAACCCTTGGCCTTGTGTGTGACATTGAGTGCTAATTCATGTGATTCTATTGTGTCTATCATGGCCATGACATTATTTTTTGACGTTGTTAAATTTTATGAATTTTAAAGTGTCATTATCCTTATCATGCACCTCCCTATTTGTGTGCAATACCATGATATATATCATGCACATTTGTTGCATAGTTTTATTTAGTACTTCTATCATTGATGGTTACTACTACATGTCTAATTGTTATATAAATCTTGAAATAAGACTTATATACCTTGCATTACATATGTTTCATATATGATTTGATGACATATTCAATATTAAGATGACATATTCATTACTATGATGGCATATTCTCTACATGTTGACATCATTCTACATGATTACATCTTATACATAACATGATATAGTTAACTCTTTCTTTTAAGATGAGTAAATTGTAGGCTATATCCCTCACCTAAAAAGGGGGAAATATAAGTGGAATTTTTATAGATAATTAAACCTTCATGAGCAAATATTCATATTTTGACATAGTTTACAAGATTCATAGATTTTAGAGTGATTTTGATACCAGATTGGGATAAATATTTATAGATTTTAATTTTTTTTGGGGCATATGCCATGCATATGTATGTAATTTATAGGACACAAGTTATATATTTTTAAATATTCATATATTTATATATATTTTAGGGCATATGCACACATTTATAATATCATGATATTCATGTTCTTAGAATTAACACTATAGATGACATATAGATGCATAACATTATATATTTTATTAGCACAAATTTATGGGACATGAAGCTTGTTCATGCACATTCATACTTTTTTAGTTTTTAATTTCAAACATATTTAATGGTACAAGTAGTGAACATCCTTAAATCTATGAATCTATTTAAAGTGGTTAATTCATGTTTAAATGAGTAATGTAGTTAAGATTCAACACCCTCAATGGCTTTTTTATTACTTCACAAGCCCAATATGTGGCTCCCACCTTTCATCTTTGGGTTAAAATATTAATTCAATATTAGTTACATGGGTTAATGTGCTTGAGGAATTTTAGATGCTCAATGGTCTTGGAACTACTCCATTTTCCATGAAAGTTGGGGCATTTGTCTTCCTAAACCGTCACATTCACTTAATTATGCAAATTGGGACTTGATCACCCCCAATTATCCAAAATAGTTCAACAAGAGGAACCATTATCCATATGATTTAATGGAAATCACAATTTTTTAATGCTTCAATAAGGAAGCATAATCTCCAAAAAGTTATAGGGTAACATGGTTCACCTTCTTATAGGTGTGTTCCTTCCCTTGCTCTTAAGTTTCAAAGTTTCAATTAATTCCTTTTCAGATTTCACTTCATGGACATTAATTGCTACATGATCATCATAAGTTTTTCTTGGAGCAAGTTGGAAATTCAAAGCATCTCCCAAAGACAAAGTGCATTTTACACACTAATGTACATCTCTTTATCCTTTTACTCTTATAATCATATTACATTCTAATACTATAATAAAAGGGGGCATCTAAAGATATTAAAACTAGTTTTTGAAACTTTTAAATGTTAGTTTTAAACTACCTTCACCCTAAATTATTTGTGCATATGTATATGACTCTTATTCACCAATCTCTCACATCCACATGCCTTCCATGGATATGATCCTCTCTAGTTGCTATCAATCACTTATAGAAATTTCCTTAGTTTATGATAAACTAATCAATTATAATATTCAAACATCTCTAAATCACCATATCAATATTCCTATCTGCTTGATATATTAATTAGTCTCAAATGGTACCAAAATTCTAGTATCATCCACAATTGATAGTTTCATCCTGTGCCAAAAAATAATCACATTTATGATAAATTTTATATAAACATATGAACACAGTAGATATAGAGTAAATTGATAAATCAAAGCACATAGGTTAATTATAAACAATACATAAATTGGGTGGGGAAACCTCTAATAGAGGTAAAAAACCCATAGTGATTATTTAATGTTGCAACTATTCCCCTAATACATAAAATCTTCTCAATCTCACTTCTTCACAGAATGACCTTCAAAAAAATATTGTTAACCTAAAAATATATCAAGTTTTAATGAATTTACAATAGGATCAAGACCCTATTTATAATATTCAAGAAGGGAGGTGACCATTGTGAAATAATGAGTCCATCCATCCTGATAAATCCAATTAATTAAAACACTTGGTAAGTGTTGAATAACCATAATAATATTATTTAGGTTTACACCTCATGTAATAAATAACATACTATTATTTATTTATTTAATTACCAATGTAAGCTAAGGGTTAATAATTATCACTTAAACATTAATTTCTCTAACACTCCCCCTTAATGTTAAGTGAGAATAAATGTCATAGTCACCTTAAAAAAGGAAATTATACTATGTAAAAATTGAAAGATTTAAAAACCTTCATCATGCCAAACACCACCTTTTGAAACAAGAGGAATGATAATCCATAAAATACTAAAAATTAAGTTTAGGCTAGTTTTATCGTGAGACTACATCTCACAGTTTCTTATGAATAATCACTAAGCATAGTTAGAGCCTTTTATAACATAAAGACTTCCATTACAAAGTATGATTTTAATGTATTAGGGTACAAAATTAAAACTTTCACATGAAGTTTACTTAAATCACATAACTTCCACATGAAGTTTACAATGCTTTACAAATGAGAAGTATAAAGCAAGAGAATAAACACATGGCCATTAGAAAATGGCATTGTCATGCACACTCCCCCGCAATGGCAACTCTGAGAGGCCCAACATTGCACAAAACTGACAAAAACTGGTAGCACCAAGTGGTTTTGTAAATATATCTACCACTTGTTCATTTGTAAGATATAATTGTAGATCAATATCACCATTGATGACTTTCTCTTGAATAAAATGCACATAAATTTCAATATGCTTACATTATTGGTGTTCTGTAACTATACAAAACTACAACACGTCCAAAAATATATTAATGATAGCATCTTAATAACCACATACATACAAAATTAAAAGTACAAACACATAATAATTGTTCAATTCAATGCTAGAAAAATCAAAAAATTATGATCAAATATGGTGTCACAAGTGTCACAAAAATGCACTAATATAAGAACAATTTTATAAAAATAAAAATTTTAATGACTTTTTATAATTTTATTATAAAATAAAATAAATTAAAATTATAACTATACTTAATCACACAATTTATATCCAAATAATGCAAAAAATTGATTTAGAATTACACAAAACTAGGTATCGAAAGAGTCACACTCAGAATGACCACTTAGTCACTATTATTAAAAAAGTTATATAATTAATAATAAGAGGTTTAAAAATAAAAAATGGATCACGTAAATGTATCTATAAGGTGCCAAAATCTAGGAATCAATTGGTTACATGACTATATTTGACAAAATATTTAGTAAATCGAAATTTGAAACAAGTTTGATAGGGAACTATGGTTTTAGATGTGTGAAATGTTGACACACAAACCAAAAAATGGAATTCAATTTAAATTAAATTTAAAAACTTGATTTGAATAAGTAAAAAAATATTGAATTTAGGGGGTTTTGAACTTGGGACCTCCTTAGTTGTAAGTTTTAGCCAAATTAAACTTACCAACTCATCTATGATACTTTTTAAGAATTCATAAGCACCACACACACACACACACACACACATGTATATGTATATGTATATACATATATATATATATATATATATATGTATACATATATATATATATATATATATATATATGTATACATATATATATATATATGTATACATATATATATATATATATATATATATATATATATATATACATACACACACACACACACACACACACACACACATATATACATATATACGTATATACATATGTATACATATATGTATGCATGTATATATGTATGCATGCATATATATATATATATATATATATATATATATATATACATATACATATACACACACACACACACACACACATATACATATAGATATACATATATATCTATACATACATACATACATACATACATACATACATACATATATACATACATATATATATATATATATATATATATATAATCTATTTTTTTTATAATAAAAAAATATATAAATAAATATTACTAATTTAAATTTTTGATTTAAAATTTTATTAAAAAAAAGTGGGGCCACTTCCTTTTTGCATGAAATATATATATATATATATATATATATATATATATATATAATCTGATTTTTTATAATAAAAAAATATATAAAAAAATATTACTAATTATAATTTTATTAAAAAAAAAGTGGGGCCACTTCCTTTTTGCATGAAATATTTGAGAAAAAAATAAATTATTTTTTAAATATTTCCAAATACTATATACTTACCTGAAGCTTCCTGTAGTTGGTTATGGTGTGTTCCAAGGTGAAGCAAGGTAGCTGAGACCAAGTGGAATAAGCCACCAAATACCACCACAATTTGTAATTCTTGTAGTTTTTGTAGGATAAATCCAATTAGACCTTAAAAATTTGATTTTTGATGAAGAATTTAGAATTTTTAATTGCCCAAGCTAAACTATGGCATCCTAGATATATATGGTACCCTTGTAGAAGTTTTGGAGTGCATAATAAATTATACGAATCACCAGAAGCCTAAAAAAATTGCAATCCTCTTAGTTTTTGCCTCTTGATGTCAAAGATGTTTTTAAAATCCAATTTTGACTAAGAATTATTTTTTAAAGAAAAAAAATAGTGACGTAAGATAGCCTATACTCAAACTAGACCACCAAACACCTTGCAAATTTGCCAATGCTCCTAAAATGCTAAAACTTAGCCACTAAGATCTTAAAAATTCAATATTTGGTGAAAAGATCATATTTTGCACTCACCCAGACCAACTATGGCTCCTCTAGTCATTTGGAAAAATTCTACAGGTTGAATAAGTGCTTTTCAAGCTTTTAAAAAGATCTAAGAGAGCTCAAATCTGAATAAGATAATCTTTAGCAACAACTGACATAATTATTTTATAATTTATTCATGCACCTAGGCCATACAAGTGCTCAGACTCTAAATAAAAAAACTTTTGAATAAATTAAAATATCAATTATTGATATTTTTCTCAACATAATATGTTTGTTGATCAAAATCCTCTCTATTAGCTCTATTACCATGACGAATTTCATATAAACATATGAACACACTAGATGTAGATTAAATTGATAAAACAAAGCAGATATGCCAATTATACATAACACATAAATTAGGTGGGAAAACCTCCAATGGAGGTAAAAAACCCATAGTGATTATTCAATGTTGAAACTATTCCCCCAATACATAAAATCTTCTCAATCTCACTTCTTCATAGAATGGCCTTCACATAAAATCTGTTCACATATAAATATATTGAGTTTGAATGAATTTACAATAGGGGTAAGACCCTATTTATAATATTCAAGAAGGGAGGTGACCGTTGTGAAATAATAGGTTGATCTATATTGATAAAGCCAATTAATTAAATCATTTGGTAAGTATTGAATAAACATAATAATATTTTTATTTTCATGAGGTTTCTACCTCATTTAATAAATAACATATTATTATTTATTTAATTAAACCAATGTAAGCTAAGGGTTAATAATTACCACTTAGACATTAATTACTCTAATAATTTCTATTTCAAATCATTCCTATGGGCTGGCTTGTATTTTTCACATGTTGGTGGCATGAGAAAATAACTAAATAGTTCCATATAAATACAAAATAGGTGTAATAATATTACTCATCTATCAAACATATATCAAACATACTCAAACAATTGCACATTCAAAGGCATTTCCCTATTATATTCAAATTACCAATTAGTTGCAAGGAGAAGGTTATAACTAAGTTTAAAGCACCCCAAGCTCGAGCCAAACTTGTCATTTTCTAAGTATCAAGATATATATTATAGGTTACATACATTCAAGTAGAAGTATTACACACATTCACCTAATGGGGAGTACATATAATTTTACTTCCCTCTTCAGACTATTGGATATATAGGTAACACTTATCCTATCATTAAGGAGTGGTTAGGGTCAGGTCAATTCACCTTTTCCCCAATTTTATAGTCCTAAACCTACTATTAATAGTATAATTATGGTTTTAAGAGAATAATACATATTTATAGGTATTGTGCATATAGTCAGACCTCACGATCACACATATAGACATAAGAGAACCAGTCAAAATAATTTATACTAGAAAAAAGAGAAAGATTTACACAGATGAAACCATTACATTCAGAACATAGTTTCTGATAGAAGTGAATAGACGTTAATGTGAGTGTCCAGGTGAGCCTAAAAATTTAGATCCTAATATAAGTGACTCACAATCCATTTTCTTACCTTTCCTAACACCTACCTTTAGCCTCAAACTTTCACAATATAGTAAAGTGTGGAGTATCTTATCCCTCTTAATACTTTCCATATTTAGTAAGTGAAAGTGTCAAAGTGGTTTCTATATTTAACATTCGATTTGTGATTAATTGAGATATTTCATACAATCTAAATAATATGTTTAGTTATTATCTTATTAATGTTCATAATTAAAATAGGGTAAAAAGGGGTATCAAGGATACAATAAGAAAAATAAATGCAATGAACTTATGAACAAGGGTAACCCATATCCAAGAGTGAAAATAAACTAAAATAAACAAGTTATAAATGCTATACAAATGTAGCCTAAAATAGGTCCTAAACCATGATTGTAATGGCAAACATAAGGACCATATAATATGCTAGCTTTTGACATAAAAAAACCTAGGCAAGGAAAACAACATCCATACTAATCTAATAATAAGCGTAACATATCTATGTAATAAGTAAATAAAAAAAAAGAGAATAGGAATAAAGGTACTTACCTTAGGTAGAATTTTTGACACATCAATCTCCCCTAGCTCTAGTGATAATTTACAAGAGATGTTTTAGGTGAAGACCTAAAATGATAAGGATGAGGACCTAAGCATACTTAATTAGGGACTCCAAATACTACATGGTCCTTCCTTAGCTCAACTTCTTCTGATTGAACTTCAATGACCTTGACCAAGACTCAACCTCCACAAGAATAAGCTTCTATCCACTAATTCCTCCTTTTACTACGTAAGAGTATAAATATGAGTGTAGGTAGAGTATATGAGTGTTATGTTGTTGGGATTGATATTTATGACCCCGATATGTATGGATCCAATCCTAGAAATTAAATATAAGTTAAAGTGAATGGTATCAATCTATATTGATACAATATAATGGTATCAACATACCCAATATTAAATCATCAGTCATAATGTAGTACAAAGAACACATGAAGCTCATAATTATATATGCATTACCAATATAGTATAGGGATTCACAAGTAGGAAACAATTGTATCAACAATGCCAATATAGTAGGAAATACAAGGAGGCTAAAAAACTAAATAAAAAGAGATGGAGAAGGAAAAGAGACTCAAGGGAGGCTAGGTTAATAATGATAAAGGTATTACTAGATAGTATGTGAACATATCTCAAATAGTACCTTGAGTCGACCTGACCCATTCTTCGGTGCACTCCTTAGGACATGCACTTAGTGAGATTGTTAAATCAATGATTTATATAAAAAAGATCATAGTAAAATATAAAGATGAAAAATACTAGTTTATATATATGCCCCGTCTAAAGCTCATCACATATCAAAATAGTGTAATGTGGGATGGTGCTTTAGGAAATATTTATAATAACATGAAAGCATAAATGGAAATGTTGAAATAGATGGTGATAAGAATGAAAGTAAATAAAAGTAATTAAATACAAATACATACCTTCATGTACCTTACTGACTATAAAGATGATGATGTATGGTATTGATGAAAGATATGAATTTAGAAGTGTGACTTGTAGACTTGAAAAATGAGAGAAACTTATGAATTTATTTATAAATTTTCCATCAATACCAAAAAATTCCTTATTTATATAGGATTCTAATGCTTCTTCTAATTTTTCCCAAATAGCTAAATAAATATAGATATGATAAACATACATAATCTAGAGAGTGTTATAAAAAAATTAAAATTTGAATTGGTAGGTACAAATATGAAAAATGGTAAATCATTTGATCATTTGCTATTTTGAGATATAGAGAACTCTAGATGATTATTTCTATCATGATGAGAGATAATGGCTAGAGGATGATGAGGTAGAAGTAGAGGAGGTCGCAAGGGATATGCCATAGGTGTCATTAAGGTATGTGATGTAATTAATGTTGGGATGAGTAGATAAAATAGATGTAGGAAATATACACACTAGGATAAATTTGTGTAGTGAAATTTGCCCCAAAAAACATCAAAATATAAGGAAAATTTTAACAGGCAACAGGTAAGAGATAAAAATTTATCTTGTAGTTCTTAATTATTCTTTAGGTACTGAGGAAGAAATCATCATTGCATGATAACTATATTAGCCATGATGATATAAGTACGTAGTGGGAGGTCATGAACAAGGTAAATACCATAGGAAAAGGCTAATACAATTATGCATTGTAAGGTCACTATAATGACTAGTAATATAGTAGATGTTTGATACAATTAAAATGTTCATAAAATGGATGATATAATATAGATTTGGTCAATAGATTTGAGATAAATTATAAGTTTGATACCATATGGTTATGGCTGATATAGTTTTAATGCTTAAGAACATGTTTATAGAGTTATATCTAGTCAAAATAGTGGATATGAAATGCATGGCCTATACAGTAGGAAATATGGGCCATCTATAATTAATTTTTTTGTTTCTAGCTATATTTCAAGTTGATTTCATATTTTATGAGTGAATATTGATTGGGTATTTTCTATTGGAATTTTATAGAGACAATCACAACTATAGAGTATGATGGATGTGATTTGGCTACTCGATCTTTTGGTTAGGCTATTGGATAAATACAAAGCTTGATTGATTATCCTAGGCTTTGGGGGGAATATAGAGATGTGCCACATTCCTCTTAGCATCGAGTTTATAACTATTTCCATGGGCCCCTAGGAGAGGATTACAAACACATTTAGATGGGATATGGATAGGGCACAACAGAGCTATCCATCATACAGGAATATGTCCATGTAATTTTGGGACTACCAATAAAGGGCACACAAGTGATTTATGATGCATCAAAGATCATTATGGAGTGTTAGGAGCTCACATGTTGGGGTACTAAGTTTGACTGGTATGATTATGTATGCTAATCATAATAATAATTTATAGTATATGTATCAAGCATTCTAGATATTTGAAAGGCCATTATTGGTTTGATGACCATGCATGTGTTGTGTTACTCGTTAGATGGAATCATGATTTTATATGTAATATAATTTTTCCAGACTATGTTATAGTAGGTTACCATGTATGATATGGGAGAAAACATATGGGTTTAGTTAGTACATGATGTCTACTATATGCTGAGTAGGGGATAATATACTATGGGTTCTGTTATTCTTTTCAAAACTTGGATATATGAGTGGTTGCTTATTTACTAGCTAGTAGAGCTACCACACTAGATTAAGGATAGTACCTTGAGTGAGGACATGGGTATATGATTATAGAATGAGGTGCATTCCATCACACCCATCCTTAGAGATTATGTGGAGAGATTAAATAATATGGACCCCATATTGAGTGACTTTTAACTCATGAGATACATAAACTTCCATAGTGCGAGTACAAGGGTGAGTTGTGGTCATTGGCCACTATCTATGGTGGTTAAATCCTCACTCATGTACCCTAGTTTTAAGTGCATTCAGTTAGACACACCCAATGACACCGCTATTTATCCCACCCCATTGGGTGAGGCATTCCTCTGATCCAAGAGTAGGAGATAAAGACCACCAACAAATTCCCAATTTTGAGATGTTGTCATGCACCTTAGGGTTGGAAGAGATGATAAAATCAACAAATAGTAGAGCTAGTAGTGGAAGAGTTTAAGGTTTATCTTGATGTACCCATGATAGAGGCTACACTAATAATAGTTAAAATATGGGTCATTCGACAATAATAAAGGTCATCGGGGCATTGGGTCATGCGATCTGAAAGTGAGAGGATGAGCTTGTCCTTGGCAACACAAAAAATGGGGATAACATTTATGAGAGACACCCATGGATAAGTATAAATTATATTTAAGTTTTTATATCACTTTATTTTCTAGTCTTATAAATATACATGTTAGGGAATAATGATAGAGTGCTTATAGTTTTGATATATATCAAGATTTGACATTATTTTGGTTTGATTTTGTAAATATTACGACCAAGATAAATGGTGGGATCCATGATTGAGGTCATTCACTATGAGATTCTAGATGTAGTGATATTAAATATTATAACACCATATAAAAGGGATCGTACTTACTGGGTTAGGCTTTTTGGATCTATTACATGGTAGCTATAGTAATGAGAGTAGGTTGTTACTATGGTTATGGTTTTGGAAAGATGAGGTGCTATGAATTAGTATTAGGTGGTTATGGCTCATAATTCCTTTGACATTGAGTGAGGATCAAATTCAACTACCATTATGGTAGGTGTTAAACAATAGTAGGGGATTAATTCCCGAATGATAAAGTTAGAGAGACAACTAACTCATGTAAAGGGACAAGGGATTTTTATCCAAGATTTCCAACATGGATTTTATGTTTTTAGCTCCATTTGCAAGGGTGGTCCCTGATCCTCATAAGGATCAAGGTGATTTATAACTATATAATTATGCATAAATTATTATATTTTATGTAGATTTTGATACATACATACACATACACACATAAAATTGAATTTTACCCATAGTTTTCTACATGGATTGTAAATGTTGATATATCACTTTTTATGGTTCTAATATTATGTTGTGTTATAATTATATTTTGCATGTTTCATTATTTTCTAGCAAATGTGAGCAAATGCATGGTAAAAATGAACATAAGTTAAGCATAAAAAGACATATTTATTAAGTGGATAGAAAATAAACAAAATAAATATGTATATTGAATGATTGTAAAACATACCAAATGTAAACAAGATAAAATTCTAAGGCAAAAAATAAGATATGTTCGATATTGTAAGGAAATTCATAAATCACATCAAAATGTAAGATAGATGAAAATCTAAAACAAAACATAAGAGGAAAAAAATAATTGTGAATTTAAACATCCAATATAAGAGAGATAGAAACCTGAATCAATCAAGGATATGTGACACATGGAAGCAAATACTCCAATAAATAAAAACTTGAAACCAATGCTTATGCTAGAATGTAAAGTTGCATAAACAAAGACACTTGACACATGGAAGAAAAGACTCAATTATATTAAAGCTTAAAATCAACACTTGTGCTAGAGTATAAAAACACATCCAAAGTAAGATAAGTGAAAACATGAATCAAACTAAAAGGATGTGAAAGACTAAATATGATAAAATTATTGTCAAAACATCCTATGTAAGAGAGATAAAAAGTTAACTCAAATGAGGAGATGTGAGACACGGAAGCAAAGAGTCCAAATAAATGAAAACTCAAAACTAGTGCTTGTGTAAGAGTGTAAAAAATCATCCAAAGTAAGTTAAGTGTAAACTTAAATATAAATAAAAGGATACAAAAGACTAAAAAATGATTATAAAAACATCTATTGTAATAGAGATAAAAAATTAACTCAAATAAGGAGATGTGATGCATGGAAGCAAAGACTCCAGTAAGTGAAAACTCAAAATCAATACTTGTACTAGAGTGTATTATAGGAAGGCATGACCATCTAGATTCATAACCATAATTAAAAATATGGTGTGGATATGAAGGCCATGGGAATTTTTGAGGAATATTTGGTTATAATCTATAAGGTCTTATAGTGAAACTCATAAATTGAAAAGCCAAGAGGTGTAAAAATGAAAGCTAAGAGTCAAATATGAAGCAAAGAGAAAGAAAAAGGGATATAAAGAAGAGGGACATGATAAAATAGTAGATTATATATCAAAGGGATATTGGGAATGATAAGAGGTGATAAAAAATAAGTGAGGTGCCATAAGGGTGATGTATAAATCCTTAGTGAGAACAAGACACTTTAATCAAGTGGGTGAGGCTAAGAGTTCTAGACATCAAGGACCTATAAAAACCCACCTAAAAAGTGTAGATATTAGTCTTATAAGTTAAGTTTAAAGCTCATCCTTTGAATTATAATATGCATGAAAAATAAAGGGATCCTACATTCTCACAATGTGTTTCCTTCTTCAAGACCCCTTATAGAGTCATCAGTTTACTATGAGGATTGGGTACTTGTGTGAGAAAGTAGGTGACACTAATGATATATATGATACCTCCTACCCCATTATCATAACATACCACACACCAATGGACCTCAAATCTACCATGAGGCCAACTATGGACTTTTATCTTTGACTAGAATATGGGTGTACCAATGATATTATCATGTCTTTTGGTGTGATTTGAATTTTTTATATTTTATTTCTTTACCTTTTGATTATGATATTATAGATTTTGACTCTTTCATATTTTTATATTTTCCTACTCCATATTAATATCTAATAACAAAAATGGGTGCTAAATATGACTAATGAAATATATCTTACACCTAACCATTAATGAAGAGGACCTAGAGATTGGGATACTTAGATACTCCTAGAAATGTACCTTAGATAATAGTATGATCTTGAAATTAACCTAAGTGCACCTCAAGTGAAAGGAAATGGATATATGGGGATAATGAAAGATTCATCCATGTTTAAAAGGTGATACATTGAAGATATACTAGAAGCTAACCATAAAAAGGGAGAGTTTTGATTTATAAGTGACTAGGCATAAAGGGATCTTGGAGTACATGATATTGTAAGTGAAATTACAAAACACGGATGATAAAAAGAAACTTTATGGTAGTAATTTCACTAGGGAGACAATACAAACCAACATGGGGTCTAACACAACACCCAAGGGATGGGGAATGTAAAAAGATATCAAATACCCTCAACGGAAATAATGATCGAATTAAGATGAGATGGTAAAAAGAAAAAGAACCACAAGGGAAACAATAACCAAATAAAAATGCAAAAGGGGGATTATTAAAAAATACCAAATAACCACAAGGGAATAAATGGTCAAATAAAAAAATAATTGTAAAAATTATGCTAAGAAAGTAAAGTGTTGAAAAGTAAAGAACATATTATAAGAAAATATACAATGAGCAACATGTATTCTAAACATAATAATGTGAAATCACAACATGTGATAAATGTGAAATGAATTATATGATGTAATAAAATATAAACTCACAAAAATCATGAAGGATCTATACAAAAACCATCAATAACATTTGTCATATCTCACTAAAATGATATCTTGCTTGAACCATGGTCTCTCTTACTTTTTTAAAGGGATGGGTAAGGACTTCCTTATGAATTATCTCAAGAGAGAAAGCAAGCATGCTAGAATAAGAAAACTGATCCTCCTACTTTGAATGGCATAAATAGGGAAGGGAAACTCCCACTCATGGAAGAGGAAGCAAGTATTCTGGATAAAGAGGTGGTTTTAGCTATAGGGGAGGTTGCTCTTCCACCCTAGATAGGCCATTATAATACTACTAAGGAACATGAGGCTTAGGCCTAAAAAACTAGAAAAAATTCTCCTAAAGAGTTCTACATCTATCCATAGAATGGGGAATAATCATGACAAAATTATTACAACTCCACAATTTTGGGGATATATGATAGTGTCACCTTCAGAGGCAACATATTTGGCTAGAGAGGAAAATCAACAACATTAGGATGAAGTTCATCAAAATACTATCAAATAACTTGACAATTAGT
Organism: Torreya grandis; assembly: GCA_037957365.1. Taxonomy (NCBI): domain Eukaryota; kingdom Viridiplantae; phylum Streptophyta; class Pinopsida; order Cupressales; family Taxaceae; genus Torreya; species Torreya grandis. The sequence goes on from JARHVA010007037.1 coordinate 584,822, forward strand.
TGAAAAATGATAAGGTGTCTTGTGGTAGTCATAAAAATTCCTAGAAGGAGATAAAAAGGGTGGTCAACTATCCATTATAAGAGATTTACCTTGTGACTTTTCTAATCTAAATATCCCTTGTATGCTCTACAATATTGGTGATAACATCTAAATGTCTTGTGAAATGAACAATAAGGTGTTACTATCTCTTTTATATCATATTTTGTCTTGGATAGATAAGCATGACCAAGATATTTGGAGGAATTAGACTCGATGGATTGGAAAATACTACAAAATAATATGGCCTAACATTAGAACAATCATCAAGCATACTATGAAGAGGTAAAAAATAATAGGTATGTTTGGTGTAATTAAACTAAAAATTGGTTCCATGTCACCCTATCAAAATAAACAAAATAATGATAGTTTTAATTAGGTATCCCATGAAAATAATAAGAAAGATACTCTTCTTGTAGATCAAAAGGAAAATCTAAAGGGTTGGGCCTGTCAGAATAAGAGAGATTAATCATATCAATGCTAGAAGTAAATGACATTTGATCATAGTATTATTTAAGGGAATATTAGTAATTTAAGACTTTTGCATCCTTATCTTAGGAATATAATAAAAAGGGTCATCTAATGTGTAATCATTTTCATAGTTGAGAGTGGTGAGATAAGCAATAAGCTGTCACTATCTCTTTGGTGTTATCTTAAATGTTGGTTGAATAAGCATGTCCAAAATCTCAAGATGAAACATAATTGAGGGACTATAAAATCTCACAAAATTGTGTGGCCTGATGTTGGAACAATCATCAAGCATACTATGAAGAGGCTTAGAAATAATAGGTGTAACCAGTGTAATTAAAATAGAAACTAGTTTCATGTTGGACCTATCAAAACAAACCAAATAAAGAACATATTTATGGGGTATCCCATAAAAATAAGGAAAAACACACTCTTTGTGAACATCAAAAGGAAAATCTAAAGGGTTAGGCCTATTGGGACAAGAAAGATTAACTATATTAATGATAGAGGTAAATTAAGTTTGCTCATAAGATTGTTTAATGAAAGATTGATAATGTAAGACTTGCATCCTTAGCTTGGACATAGCCAAACAAATAAGGGAATATAATGTGTAACTTTCATTATATTCAAGAGTGGTGAGATCCATATAGAGGGATTCAATCATGATGTTAGTAGAAGGTGGTTTATTGGTAATAGGTTTTTTAGGAATAACCACAAAAGTGGGTATCTCATTAGTTGGCCTTTTACAAGAACAAAGTCAAAAAGTAGGGAGATGTTGGGCCCCTTTTTTGACTAAGTATGAATTCATTATAGCATTGTAGACACCTCAACATGAGTTAATCATTTGAGATGATTTCTATTTTGATATAATTTATGTTATTTGGAGGAATTGATGCACACCTTACACCAACTGGCATACAGCTAAATAATTCAATAATTTTTTGGGAATCTTCACAGAGTCACAAGACATGGTGATCATATCACAAAGGGAACAAGGTAATGGATCCAAAAAAATAATTTATAAATATCCATCTTGATACCCGACATACATAACTCCACCCTGACAGAAGGTACTCCTATAGCCTATAAGAGCAAACTTGAACTAGTGAAAGAGGGACCAAAAAAATTTAGGTAATGAAGCTCTACATAATTAGCTCTGGAGAAATGGAATTGAACCATTAAAACTACCATTTAAATTAATAATAGCATGGATGTCATTTAAGATCAAAATTATAGTGTCCAAGCTCACCTGTGAGCCTATGGGCTATTAAGTAGTTTAGCAAAGCATAAACTCTAATTTTAAGAACTATGGACTCTATCCTATAACTAAGATTTTATGAATGGGAAGGAATGGTTATGGTAGACATGATATTATATGGTTTATGTGTCTTTAATTTGTTTTTCAAATTATGAATATAATGCTGTGAGTTTACTTCAATTATGTTAGGAATGTTGTTGGCAAGCTTTTAGGTTATATCGTTAATGGCATCCCTGTGTAAAAGATGATGTCAACATACTTTGTGAAATAGCCTAAGTATATAGATCCCATGTGATTGTGTTCCTACCTTTGAGAGATGCGTGATCTTACAATGAGCCCTCAAGTTAAGGAATCCCCTTGACCTATCTAGCACCTATACATCACTAGACTTAACTTGATAAAGTTGTGTGCCCTTATGACTATAACTAAGTCCCTAAATAGGCTTGTGCCTATAGACCATTAGACTTAGCCCAAAAATGGATTGTGCTATTAAATACACCAAAAAAATTCTCTCAAATGACCAAGTCTTATATATGATGCATTGTGCCATGACATAACTAGCCCAATATTGGCCCTAATTCTTTCTTTGTTATGTTTCAGGTGAGCACATAAGGCTTGTGCCTTATATGAATTGATGCCAAGGTAGAAGAGTGATAAATGTTGAGTGCTATAAGAACATACTATGGTTATGCCTAGTTATAATGAGTCTGTAAATGACTTGGACAACCAAATAAGCACATAACCCCATAAATGATGAATTATTAGCCCCTTTTCTAAAACATTTTGGTTTTGTTGCTAGGATCCATGTTGAATTTTATTGCTATAATGGTGCAACAGAATAGTGCTTTGACTCTCCCTTGAGGACATCAAATGCTAGTTGAAATAGGTGGAAGATGCCTTTGCATTAAGGCATCCAACCTGTAGGGGACAAAATATAAGAAAGTGGGTTTAGGATAACCTGTATAATGATTTGTATGTGGTCTTCTTCTATGAATTAATTGAGCATGTGTACTGATGTTTAGCTTCCTATGTAAACCATAAAAGATGAAGCTATAGATAACACCTTGAATGGAAAAAAGAGAACTTATAGATATTTGATACTATATATACCACTTGGACTAGAGTAATAGATAAATGGTAGCAAAGAGCATTAGATAGTTACATGCTTGAGTTCACTGTATCAACATACTCCTACCCTGAGGAAGTAGAGTATCAGGATTTGCATGAACATAGAGGTATGTTTATGAAAGAGTTTGATGCATAACTTAAGAAATTAATGGTGGAATATGGATTTCAAACTATGAAAATGGAAGGATAAAGTCCTTTTGCATATGAGCAACATAACGGGGAAGAAGGGGATGTTTAGGTAAAGTACAATGGAAGGGGACAAGAAAATTGATACTCGAGAGATCAAGAGATAAAATTATATCAAGAGAAGGCATAGGTTGATAAAATATTTGGAACCTAGAAGTGCCAAAAGAATTTGTGGCAAGTGGGAAGGGCATGGAGAAGGATCTCTTGAATTACATCAGTGCGAGGAGGAGAGAAATAATGAAGCCATAGATCAAGATCAACTATCGATGGGTGTAGAATGCATTGGGTCCCTATAGAATTTGGTAACTAAAGATGCATTGGAAGTGCCTACCCCCTTTAAACCTAAACACAAGCTCATGTGTTAAATCTTCCACATGAAGAAAGAAGAGTGATAACTTACCCTTTTGTCAACATAGACTTTAGATGTTTTAAAGACTTAGAGTATAATTTTATGATTGAATAGGTTATTACTTATGAGAAATTGAGTGAGGATGTCTCTATACCATTGGGTTATAGTTCACCAAAATAGAAAGAAAGTGAAAACATACTAGCTCAACCAATGTTAGTTTCATAGATTGGGCAATAACCCACAAGAAGCATCCTAATGCCAAAAATGAGTAGTATAGTGACATCATTGTTAGGTTGTGGAGCTAAAAGCTTCACCTGGATGCAAACATGGAGGAGGTCTGAGTGTCACAGCTGCCGACGTCAGTCAGGCCAACCGACACCAGTTAGGGGAAGACAATAGGGCAGTCGACATTGGTCAAGATCGGCCGACGTCGGTCATCTCCAGGCAGATAGGGACCAACATCGATCACCTGTGCAGTTTGGAACTACGAGTTTCATGGATAGTTTGTTAACAAACTAGTTGTTTGCATGTTAAAGGCTAATTTTAGTCTTGGAGCTGCAGATCTAATTATTGTAATTGGATGTCTAATTATTGTTTGCATGAGATCTATATAATAGAATCATGGGCTATATTGTAATTTGTGCTAGTTGAGTAAGAGCAAAGTTAGCTCCTTCAGAGGGAAGAGAGCAAGGTGTGTTCCTTCTAGTGCCAAAGTGCCAAGTGTGTATGATCAGGGAGATCTGCAGGTTGTTGCAAGGTCTGGTAGAGATCCAAAGGGGTGCTGGTTTGGAGAATTAGAAGGGTTCTTCATGTGTGTATGATCTTGGTTGGTAGGTGTGCAAGGCCATGTTTGGAGATCTACATTGGGTAAGTAAGATCATTGATTTACAGGTGTGTGTGTGTGTGTGTGTGTGTGTGTGTGTGTGTGTGTGTGTGTGTGTGTGTGTGTGTGTGTGTGCGAGGTCAAAGGTGATCTATGGGGTAGTAGGATCAAAGGTGATAGCAACACAATAGGTAGCAAGATTAGGTGAGATCTACTTGGAGTACGTTGTGTACTTGGAGTGCATGGAGTACTTAGATTTGGAGTGCATGGAGCACTTGTGTACTGGCAGTAGTGATATTGACTGGTGGTACTGGCAGTAGTGATACTAATTGGTTGGAGGTGAACACCAACTCTGTGTTTGAGTTGTGTGTTGGGACTATAAGAGAGAGAGTGAGCTCTTGAAGAGATTTACTGTTTATGCCTTAGAGGTGTGGGAGCCCTCGAGGTGTGTAAGGAAGAAGACTGTGGCATCTTCTTTGTTGTATTTCCTTCTGGAAGAGTATTAATATAATTGGGTATTGTCTCTCATATTTTGTGTTATTTTTGAATTCTATTTACTTGTTACTTCTGGTTTAATTCCACATGTTAAGTTGCTTGTACATGGTAATCAATTGTGTTTCCTAGATCCTAACAATGGAATCAGAGCATGTTTGTTGTTCTAGATTCTTGACAAAGTGGTATCAGAGCTAAGGTTGTAGGGAGCAAGTTTGTGTTTGGTTACAGGTCACTCTCAGGGGTTTTTGATTGAGTGGGAGTATAGCAATGGTAGAAGAAAGTACACTAAGAATGGAGGAATTGAAAAGCACGAATGGTCAATTACGGTGTTATGAAAAGAAAGAGAAGGTAAAGAAATATTGTTGGTTGGTAGCAGATCAACATGAAGGAACTGAAGAAGCAGATGTTGCAGGTGTTGTTTGTTAGGATTGTGGAGCTAAAAGCTTCACTGATGCAGACATGGAGGAGGTTGCAGAATGAGTTGCTAAGTGTCAGAAGTGTTTGGCGTTGGTCTGTCCAACCGGCGTCGGCAGGGTAAGACAGGAAGGCAACCGACGTCGGTCATATATCGGCCGGCGTCGGCGACCCCAGGTGGACAGGGACCGACGTCGGTCGCCTGTGTAGTTCGACTGTGAGTTAATTACGGGCAGTGAACTAACGAACCAAGAGTTTGCATGATGAGTGCTAATTTTAGACTCATAGCTGCGGATCTAATTATTGTAATTAGATGTCTAATCATTATTTGGATGAGATCTATATAATAGACTCATGGTTGTATTGGAAAAGTGTGCTAGGGAGTAAGAGAGCATAATTATAAGCTCCTTCTGTGTGTGAGGTAGAGCTATGGTGCGTTCCTCCTAGTGCCACAGTACCAGGTGTGTTGGTGCTGGATTGGAGAGCCAGCTGGGTTCTTCAAGAGTGTAGGATCTTGGTCACAGTTGCATGGCCTATATAGGAGATCTACATGGTAAGTAAGATCGTTGATCTGCAGGTGTATGTGTGTGCAAGGTCAAGGTTCACAGGTGAATAGAACCATTGTTTGATTTGCAGGTGTGCAAGGTCATACAGACAGCAACACAACAGGGAGCAGTATCAGGCAGGATCTACTTGGAGTACAGGTGTGTACTCGGATAGAGCAAGAGGAAGGCAAGAGAGTTCCTTCCATAAGTATGGTCTGTTGAATTGCAGGTTGTTGCAGATTCATGGGAGATCTACTTGAAGTACCTTGAGTACTTGTGGAGCACGTGGAGTGCCTGTGGAGTGCGTGGAGCACTTGTGGTGTGCGTGGAGCATGGGAGGTGAACACCAACTCTGTATTTGAGTTGGGTGTTGGGACCTGTGAGAGGGAGAGCTTTGGGGAGAAGAATTACTGTTCACTTGAGGTGTGGGAAACCTCTGTAAGGTGGTGGAGAAGAAGTGGCATCTTCTTTATTGTATTCTTTTCTGTATAAAGTGTTAATACAATTTGGTATTGTCTCTCATATGCTGTGTTATTCTGAATTCTAGTTACTTGGTGAATCTGGTTAATTTCCGCATATTAAGTTGCTTGGTTTAGTAATCAAATTGTGTGCTTCCAGTTTATCCACCCATCCTCCCAACAAGTGGTATCAGAGCCTTGGTTGTAGGTTCTTGAGCTTGATACCAACAAGTGGTATCTGAGCTGAGGTTGGAGGAAGCAGGTTTTGTGTTTGGTTACAGGTCACTCTCAGGGGTTTCTGATCGAGTGGGAGTAGAGCAACAGCAGATCAAAGTAAGCTAAGAATGGAGGAGTTGAAAAGCACAGATGGTCACTCACGGTCCTATGGAAAGAAAGAGCAGGTAAAAGATTATTGTTGGTTGGTAACAGATCAGCATGAAGAAACTGAAGATACAGATGTAGCAGGTGTTGTTGCACAGGATGTGTTTGCAGGTTTCTTGGATAAAGTTGAATCTTGGATAAAAGATTCGGTTGCCTCTTTCCATGTAGTTCCAGGTAGAGGAGCTGGTGAGCCTTGCCAAAGAGTTGGCAAAGGGGAAGTGAAGCTAAAATTGCAGGCGGCCAACACACAGGTGTTGATGAAGGTCATGCAGGTCCCAGGTTTGGAGATATGGCTAATTTCTTCAGAAATATTGGGTGATGAGAGATGCACAAGAACTCTCACAGCGGATGCACTTGAATTAGCTGGTGGTAAGAAAACAGGTATCCTTTATCTACTTGTTTATATTACTGATTCTTCTTTTATTGCGGAGACGTGGCTTCGTAGGCTTGGTCACATGAGCAGGAAGGAGATGCATGTTCTTAAGCGGAAGACAGATATATTTGATAGGCTTAAGAACTGGAAAGCCTTGGTGTTTATGGAGGAGATGGCGAACAGAACCCAGTGGATGTGGCTGGATACTTCTGAGCAGGGCAGTTTGGACATGGATTTTGATTCAAAGAAGCTCGCGGGTAAAAAGTCATCACTCACAGGCGAACACAGTTACCGATGTCAGTCAGGAAGAACCGGCGTCGAACAGACAGGTGCCGATGTCGGTCATGTGCAGACCGAAGCCGGCGATGTCGGGCAGGGTAAGACCGATGTCGGTCATGGGACCGACGTCGGCAGTATTTAAGACTGATGTCGGTTAGGAGAACCGACGTCGGCAGCAGGGACACCAGCACAGGCAGGTTGGTAGTCAGGTATAGATGCATGGAACCGACGTCGGTCGGATGCAGACTGTGGAGTGACCGAGGTCGGTCACTGTAACGGATTTTGGGTGGACAGCAAGCTGTCAAGGAGTCTCAAACACCCATACGGAGGACTGAAGGCGTAAGTAGGCCCTCAAATTCGTTGTTCCTCTTCTTTATACATGTTGCTGATTGTAGAGCAGGAAGGATCCAGGAAACAGGTGTGAGCTTGGCACGGATGAGGATGTGATTCCTTGGAGGAGAACCAGACAGGTGTGTCTTGGTGGAGATGCCAGCAGGTATAAAAGCACAGAGATGAATGGATACCTTAGTAGAAGAATAGAGAGAACGGATACGTGAGACAGAAGACCAGGTATATGGTCTTGTGGAGCTGCAGGTACAGTGGTACAGGTTTTGACAGGTGGAGGACGGAGCATGGCTTCAGTCAATGTCAGGGTAACTACTGTGATTTGACTTACCAGGGGGATGGTGATTGCAACATCATTCTGTTGCTGTATGTGGAAAGTATGCTAGCTAGCAGGGGTGTACATACAGGGTTTTGCTGAGCTAAGGGTAAGATTAGTTCAGTGGCATGTCATGAAGAGTTTGGAGCAGCGGAATTCTTTGACATGGGAGGCATGGAGATCACAGGTTGATTTTGTCTCGAGTGGGAGCTGATGTGAATCAGGGGTTGGCGAGGTTTGGGATATAGAACCGGAGCACACTAAGGGCTGGACAGGTACAGTGTCCGAAATCACATGAGGTCTGGTATAGACCTGAGTATTCCCATGCAGTGGGAGCTGTCAGAGAGTTAGGAGCCAATTCGGGGAAGTGGGTTCTCAGGTTTTCTGAGAGGGACCGGCAGCAGGTGTTGCTATGCAGGGTCAGGACTTCACTACAGGTGTTGTAGGTTCGGATGTGGCAGGGTACTCGGATGACAGGTGGTACATCACAGGTTGTGTGGTGGATTGTCTTCAGGTGGGAGCTTGAAGAGGGATACAAACCAGGAAATAGATTAGACGGAGTACAGGTACAGGTACAGTGCAGCTGTTTATCTCCAAGTGGGAGATTGTTAGGATTGTGGAGCTAAAAGCTTCACTGATGCAGACATGGAGGAGGTTGCAGAATGAGTTGCTAAGTGTCAGAAGTGTTTGGCGTTGGTCTGGCCAACCGGCGTCGACAGGGTAAGATAGGAAGGCAACCGACGTCGGTCATATATCGGCCGGCGTCGGCGACCCCAGGCGGACAGGGACCGACATCGGTCGCCTGTGTAGTTCGACTGCGAGTTAATTACGGGCAGTGAACTAACGAACCAAGAGTTTGCATGATGAGTGCTAATTTTAGACTCATAGCTGCGGATTTAATTATTGTAATTAGATGTCTAATCATTGTTTGGATGAGATCTATATAATAGACTCATGGTTGTATTGGAAAAGTGTGCTAGGGAGTAAGAGAGCATAATTATAAGCTCCTTCTGTGTGTGAGGTAGAGCTATGGTGCGTTCCTCCTAGTGCCACAGTACCAGGTGTGTTGGTGCTGGATTGGAGAGCCAGCTGGGTTCTTCAAGAGTGTAGGATCTTGGTCACAGTTGCATGGCCTATATAGGAGATCTACATGGTAAGTAAGATCATTGATCTGTAGGTGTATGTGTGTGCAAGGTCGAGGTTCACAGGTGAATAGAACCATTGTTTGATTTGCAGGTGTGCAAGGTCATACAGATAGCAACACAACAGGGAGCAGTATCAGGCAGGATCTACTTGGAGTACAGGTGTGTACTCGGATAGAGCAAGAGGAAGGCAAGGGAGTTCCTTCCATAAGTATGGTCTGTTGAATTGCAGGTTGTTGCAGATTCATGGGAGATCTACTTGAAGTACCTTGAGTACTTGTGGAGCACGTGGAGTGCTTGTGGAGTGCGTGGAGCACTTGTGGTGTGCGTGGAGCACGGGAGGTGAACACCAACTCTGTATTTGAGTTGGGTGTTGGGACCTGTGAGAGGGAGAGCTTTGGGGAGAAGAATTACTGTTCACTTGAGGTGTGGGAAACCTCTGTAAGGTGGTGGAGAAGAAGTGGCATCTTCTTTATTGTATTCTTTTCTGTATAAAGTGTTAATACAATTTGGTATTGTCTCTCATATGCTGTGTTATTCTGAATTCTAGTTACTTGGTGAATCTGGTTAATTTCCGCATATTAAGTTGCTTGGTTTAGTAATCAAATTGTGTGCTTCCGGTTTATCCACCCATCCTCCCAACATTGTTGCACAAGATGCTCTGGGATGTTCCTTGGATAAAGTAGAATCTTGGTTTATAGATTTTGTTACCTCTTTCCATGTAGCCCCAAATAGAGGGGTTGGTGAGCCTTGTCAAAGTATTGGCAAAGGGGAAGTGCGGCTGAAATTGTAGATGGCCAACACATGGGTGTTGAAGGAGGTCATGCAGGTCCCAGTCTTGAAGATGTGACTAATTTCTTCAAAAAATTTGGGTGATGAGAGATGCACAAGAACTCTCACAGTGGATGCACTTGAATTAGCATGTGGTAAGAAAGTAGGTACTCTTTATCTACCTACTTGTATTACTGATTCCACTTCTGTTGCACAAGTGTGGCTTTGTAGGCTTGGTCACATAAGTGAGAAGGGAATGGATGTTCTTAAGTCAAATGGTAAGAGTTCAGCTTTGAAGAGCATAGACTGAGATTTATGTAAGCAGTGGGATGCTACAAGAAAGGATTAGATTTATTGCAGGAAAAGGAAGTTTGATGTATTTGACAAACTTAAGAACTGGAAAGCATTGGTGTTCTTAGAGGAGATGATGGACAGAGATCAACAAAAGAGGCTGGATACTTTTGAGTAGGGTATTTTGGACATGGGTATGATTTAAAGAAAGCTCACGGGTAAAAAGTCATCACTCACAAGTGAACATAGGTACTGGCATCAGTCAGGAGGAATCGACGTCAAACAGACAGGCACCAATGTCAGTCATGTGCAGACAGGCAAAGTCAGTGGTGTCAGGCAGGTAGAGACTAACATCGATAGGATAACCAGTGTCAGTGACCTGGACAGTTGCATGGAACTGACGTCAATTGAATGCAGACTGTGTGGTGACCAAGGTCAGTCACTGGAATGGATTTTGGGTGAATAACAAGCTGTCAAGGAGTCTAAAACACCCATATGAAGGACTGCAAGGGTAAGTAAGCCTCAAATTCATTGTTCCTCTTCTTTATACTCATTGCTCAATGCAGATTAGGAAGGATCCAAGAAACAGTGGGAGCATGGCATGAATGAGGAATTTGATTTCTAGGATGCAAAACCAAATGGGAGATTTGGTAGAGTTGCCAGTCGGGATAAAAGCACTAAGAGACGAATGGATTCCTTGGTTAAAGAATAGAGAGAATCGACATGTGAGATGGAAGGTCAGGTCATATGGTCTTGAGGAAGCTGCAGGATAGTGGTACAGGTTTGACAGGTGGATGACAAAGCATGGCTTTAGTTAGTGTCATTATAACCATTATGTTTGTCTTACTAGGTGGATGATGGTCGTGACATTATCCTATTACTATATGTGGATGGTATGATTTTTGCAGGTTCAGACATACAGGGTTTTGCTGAGCTAAAGGTAAGGTTAGTTCAGTGGTTTGCCATGAAGGATTTAGGAGCAGCAAAATTCTTTGGCATGAGTAATCCTAGAGATAGGGAAGATCACAAGTTGATGTTGTCATAGGATGATTGTGTGAAGGTAGTGTAGGATGCAGAGATAGGCAACACACCTATGGATGGACAGTTCACAAAATAGGGTCCCCAATCACATGATGAGGTTGAGTACAATGTACTCCCTGAGTTTGCCCAAGCAGTGGGTGCTGTCATAAAGTTTATAGTCAATCCGAGAAGGAAGCACTGGAAAGTGGTTTAGTGGGTTCTCAGGTATCTGAGAGGGACCAGTAGCAGGGATTCATGCTATGCAGGGTCAAGCACTTTAGATATGGCAGGTTACTTGGATGACAGGTGTTGCACCATAGGTTGTGTGGTGGTTGGTCTTCAAGATTGAGCTTGAAGAGGGATACAAGCCAGGAAACAAATTAGATGGTGTATAGGGACAGGTACAGGTGTAGCTATTTATCTCCAAGTGGGAGATTATTAGGTTGTGGAGTTAAAAGCTTCACCCAGATGCAAACATGGAGGAGGTCTGAGTGTCACAGCTGCCGATGTCAGTCAGGCCAACTGACACCGGTCAGGGGAAGACAGCAGGATAACCGACATCGGTCAGGATTGGTTGACGTCGGTCATCTCCAGGCAGATAGGGACCAACGTCGGTTGCCTGTGTGGTTCAAAACTATGAGTTTCATAGATATTTTGTTAACAAACCAGTTGTTTACATGTTAAAGGCTAATTTTAGTCTTGGAGCTACAGATCTAATTATTGTAATTAGATGTCTAATTATTGTTTGCATGAGATCTATATAATAGACTCATTGGCTATATTGTAACTTGTGCTAGTTGAGTAAGAGCAAGGTTAGCTCCTTCAGAGGGAAGAGAGCAAGGTGTGTTCCTCCTAGTGCCATAGTGCCAAGTGTGTATGATCAGGGAGCTCTATAGGTTGTTGCAAGGTCTGGTAGAGATCGATAGGGGTACTGGTTTGGAGAATCAGAAGGGTTCTTCATGTGTGTATGATCTTGGTTGACAGGTGTGCAAGGCCACGTTTGGAGATCTACATGTGGTAAGTAAGATCATTGATTTGTAGGTGTGTGTGTGTGCGAGGTCAAAGGTGATATGTGGGGTAGCAGGATCAAAGGTGACAACAACACAACAGGTAGCAAGATCAGGTGAGATCTACTTGGAGTACATTGTGTACTTGGAGTGCATGGAGTACTCAGATTTGGAGTGCGTGGAGCACTTGTGTACTGGCAGTAGTGATACTGACTAGTTGGAGGTGAACACCAACTCTGTGTTTGAGTTGTGTTTTGGGATCGTAAGAGAGAGAGTGAGCTCTTGAAGAGGTTTACTGTTTATGCCCTAGAGGTGTGTAAGGAAGAACATTGTGGCATCTTCTTTGTTGTATTTCCTTCTGAAAGAGTATTAATACAATTGGGTATTGTCTCTCATATTTTGTGTTATTTTTGAAATCTAGTTACTTGTTACTTCTGGTTTAATTCCGCATGTTAAGTTGCTTGTACATGGTAATCAATTGTGCTTCCTAGATCCTAACAGTGGAATCAGAGCATGTTTATTGTTCTAGATTCCTGACAATCATCATCTATGACACTAGTAGTGATAATAGGACCAATACCTAACCTTATGGCTAGTGTCATTAGAGGGCCATTTCTAATAGAAGTACCAAGGGGATAAGTGCCTTAAAAGCCCATCGTGCCCCATTATAGATATATTATGAGATGGCCATGCACTTGTTAGAGTATTGCAGCATGGAGAACATTGTAGATCATGTAATAAATTATGAACTACAATGGCATGATCAAGACATCACCCAATCAAAGGGCAAGGCAACCCAATTCATGACAAATCTACTTGATCGTACCCATACTTGGTATAGGAAATTTGATCCTAACTAGGCTATGGTTGAATATGATACCTTGAAGGAAGCATTATTAAAGGAATTTGACATACTGAAGTTTGAATAGTAGAACATCATCATGCTTAAGGAGATTAACTAGGGACTATCAAAGAGAGAGCACCTATATAATGTAAGGTTCAAGACTCTTAATTATAAGATTTTTTATGATATTTACCCCTCCCAATATGCATAATTATTCATTGGAGGATTTCTATTACCATTCAGAAGATCACTTTCCATGAAGACATTCATACACCCTCATGAAGTGATTGAATCCATGCTCAAAGTTGAGGCAGTTAGAAGCACTGATATGGGGATCAACCCATTCATGGATGCATAGATTTCATCTATGGCCTCTTAACTTCAAAAATTTACCACTAGTTCATCATAAGATGATCAAAGTGGGTTATGGTGCATCGACTGTGAAATAGAAGGCCATAATAGGAATAACTACCCTTAAAGGAATATGCAAACATTGCTTCTAAGCTATGAGGTCTATCATAAGGTGCATGATGTTTGCAACTTCCCTTTGCTAAAATATGCCAATTAGGTTAATACAACCATCTATTTTTGGTTGTGCACTACCTACACTCATACCATAACTAACTATTGAGTAATTGATAAGATGCATGAGAACATGGAGAGAGGTATATGATAGGCCACTATAATAGTTAGAGGACAAGATAACCAAGGAAATGAGGGCTATGACCAACATAATGTAGGCTATAGGATGTAATGAGGTGATAGAGGGAAAGGTAGAGGAATATTCCCATCATGATAATGCTACAAGTGTGGCTTGATAAAGAATTATCAACATGACTACCCTACATATCCAACATATGGGTATTGTTGAGGAATAAATAAGGTTGAGGAATGCCCTAACTTATACAAGAAATTAATCCAAAGTAGGCTTGGTGTATATAAGGGTGTAAGAATGATCAGGCATGAGCTAAAAGTGAAGAAGTTGGCTCCAAAGGTGTAACTGAACCACATAGAGATAATTAAGGTGCAGGTGATTATTTGTAGTGGATTCAAAACTAGGCCACTAGTTACGCCAATGTCTAAGTTATGCCTAAAATATGGGGAATAGAGTTACACTGAACACATAGGATGGCATGAACCCAAAGCTTCACATTACCTAAACCCTACGTGTTAGAAATATGTTTTGAAATAGGCTATGAGCGTAATTCAAAACCTCCAAGGGGAGATCCAATTGACATGAGAGATAGAGGCATAAGCTGCTACCTCTCATAAGAAGCACAATAGCTAGGAGGCTAAGATATAAGAGCTAATATAAAGAGTTCTTGTACCTCATAAAGATAGAAGGTATGATTCCCCTATTAAAGAAATTTATTTTAGAGTATATAGGGTAGAATCTAGTCATAGTCACTACACCATGCTTGCAGAGGGCATGAGAAGTCATGCATACATAGAATGTAGAGTATGATCAAAAAATCCTTGTGAATTCCACCATTGATGGATGGTTAGTATGCAAGATCCTCATGGACATAGGCATCAAGGTCAATATATTGACTAAGAATACATGGTAGAAGATGGGTAGGCTAGTCTTGAGGCCTTCCCCTCATGTACTTTTCATGGCCAACAAATACAAGATGTAACCAATAGGAATTATGAAGAGTTCCATTATAGATATCATGGGTACTGAGTTTTTTACTGACTTTAAAGTAATTGAGTTGGTAGAAAAATATAATTATCCAACACTCCTAGGAAGGCCATGGTGTTACATGAATAACATCAATATGCACTTCAAGAGGCACTATATGAAAATTTTAAATTACAAGGAGAGGGTAGTGATCCCCTCTATAGTGACCAAGGACCCCCTATGTAAAGAGTGTTGATCTTGAGCATGAGATCAACCATATATACAAAATCATGGTGTAAGGCATCAAGACTATAAACCCTAATGACTAAGGAGTGCTTTATTGGGAAGATGGACAGTAAACCTCAGACACCACCAATGTTGCTTATGATTGATGGATTGAAGAAGCTTATGAGACCACTGGTTGGAGGTACTACTTAGTGAATGTGAAGGTGCCAAAACCTATGAGGATTGATTGGGTTTAAATTGATCACACTTCAAAAAGATGGGTCCCTTGTGACAAGAAAAAGGGAAAGAGAGTGTTTCACCTAAGCAAAGGTAAAATTTTAGTGTTTCCAAGATATGAGAGGAAAAATCCTATGTAATAATATGTCTGTGACCTTAAATCATGCATCCTAAAGAAGGTAGATATGATAGGTTCACAAGTATATACTTTGAGGAGCATTGTCACTCATTGGTGGGTAACAAAAAGGCCTAGATTTCCAACTTAGAAATATGTGAAAGTAACAATATACACTAGATTTAGGAAAAACAATGAGGACCTAGACATTTCTATATAATATGGAAACTTAGACCGTATAGCGCATGTGCACTTGTGCAAAGAAACATGGACTGACTATGGTGCAAACACTCCAAGGAACCTATGGGTGTACACCTTCTATAGAACTTTGAATATATGGACATGAACATGGTATGTTGTTAATGAAACATTCCATGAGATAGATAGTTGGGATGACATGAAGGATAAGTTTGTGCACACCTTCTCCTTTTCTTCATAGAGCCTAGCATTGATCAAACCATTGTAAGTAATTTGAAGGGTAGTGTTTGAGGACACTACAACCTTAGAGGAATGCCTAAAAGATATGTTTAGGGAGAAAGGGTTGGTGTTACCAACTTTATTTTAAGAATAAACATGCAATAGTGACTTGAGTGATTAGGATATTAATATTTTGAAGCCGCACAACTAGATATCCTTGACAAGGAAAATGAAGCTTATGCATTAATTGGAGGATAACACCCCTGATGAAGAAGACCCTACCCATATTTTTATAGAAACAACTAAGGGAAGTAGGAAAGTTGACTCACATTAGGAGAAGAATGAGCCATACCACATGCCACTCAAAACTACCAAGGTACATATCAGCTCAGAAAGGGAACCAAAGGTGGCTACTTTAGGTGTATATTGGTTTGACATGGAGCTCGCATGAATTATGGATCTCCTGAAGGAGTTCAAAGACTTTTTCCCTTAAAATTATCAAGATATGAAGGGCACCCACCCATCCCTTGGTAAGATGAGCATAAAGTTGGTAGATGGAGCAAGACTTGTTAAGAACCACCCATATATAATGAACCCCAATCTCTGTGCCAAGGTTAAGATGGTATGCTAGCCATAGGCATCATCTACCCTATGTAAGAATCTAAATGGGTAATCTCTATGGTTATTATCATTAATAAGGATGGGCACATACATAGTTATGTCTATTATAGACTGGTAAACACCACCTGTATCACTAATCCCTTATTTACTTCATTTATCGATGAAGTCTTGGATAGCGTCGTAGGTTATGAGATATATACTTTCATTGATGGGTTCTCAAGATACCATCAAGTCCAAATTGAGGAAGAGAACTGGGTTAAAATAAATTTTGTGATAGAATGGGGTTGTTTTGCTATAATGTGATGCCTTATGGACTCAAGAATATACCAACCATATTCTCTAGAGTGGTAATCACCATATTTAAGGACTTCATTCACAAGTTCCTCTAAGTGTACCTATATGATTGGACTATGTATGGGCTCATGAAAGACCATTATGAAAACTTGCACCTAATGTTTGAGAGGTGCAGATAGTTACAACTATCCTTGAAACTTAATAATCACGTCTTCATGACACCTTTTGGCACCTTACTCAAATACATCTAAAAATATGGTCTACTCATCAGTCCCATGAAGATCATAAATATTTTATAGATCTAGACCCCTTCCACATAGAAAGACATTCACACATTTCTTGGCCATTATGGATACTATAAAAAGTTCATAAGGAGCTATGAAAGGATTGGTGTCGCTAGATGAGCTCTTGCATAAAGATGACCCATTTTATTGGGGCAAAGTGTACGAGGGTGCCTTTGAAACTCTGAAGCTCAAGTTGAATAGTATGCCTATTTTATAATTTTATAATTATATAAATCCATTATACATCCATGTCGACACATCTAGATCTATAATTAGTGCCATGTAAGATGGATCATTCCATCTCCTTCATAAGTTGAAAACTAACCCAGGCAAAATAAAATTGTATGACTATCGAGTGTGAGGCACTGGCCATGGTCTATGCCTTGTAAAAATTTAGGCAAATCTTATTGGTGACCCCATTCATATTCTTCACTGATCATGAGATGCTTAATTAACTTTTAAATAAGCCCATTTTCCATAGGTTCATTTGTAGATGGATAGTTCTATTTCAAGAATTCTAGTTCTTAGTTACAGTGAAACTTGGAAAATAAAACTTGAGCCTAGACCATTTGTCCCATATAAACTCTAGTGATGTAGTACCACCTATTGAGAATAACATGCTAGATGTGCAACTCTATAGGGTCTTATGTATCCCCAAAGACTTGGTAGAGATAGCCACTTTTCTAACATCTAGGTTTGCACCTCAAACTGTGAAAACTAAAGAAAAAAATTAGATCATAGTTTGCACCACCCCCTTTTAGATTAATAGTAGGGGACTATATAAATTAAGTTGTGATGAAGTCTTGCACTGATGTGTCTTAAAAGATGAAATGGATTCTATCTTACATGAGGCACATGAGGGGATAACAAGAAGCCATTGCAATAGAGACACAACGGTGCATAAGGTGCTATAATTAGGCTTGTGGTAGTCACATCTATTCCATGATACAAAATATTATGATAGGGCATGTGATATTTACTAACGCATTAGGAAGCCAAATGCTCAGGATGAGATACATTTCATCCCTATTCTTGCTTAGGTACGATTTGAAAAATGGGCCATTGATTTTGTTGGGCTAATCATTCCCATAACAAGCCACATAGGTGTAATATATATTTTGACAAACACTGATTATTTCACCAAGTGAGTTGAGGTAGTACCAACCAAAAACTACATAGTTTCCACCACTACAAGGTTCATATGGGATAACATCATAATTCATAATGGGTGACCACTTAGTCTGACTAGCAATAAATGCTTGCACTTCCTCAATGCAATTGTGAAAATCCTACTAATCGAGTACATGGTGGTGCACCAAAAAAAAACCCCATATCATCCCCAAGAAAATGGCATTTCTAAGGTGTTTAATAATATATTGGAAATGTGCCTCACAAAAATATATGATGTTGGTCATAAAGATTGGGATGATCAAGTGTTAGAATTACTATGGGCCTACTAAACAATATATAAGCACCTAAATAAGGCTACACCATTTCCACTAGTGTTTGGTGTAGAGGCATTTTTACAAATGGAGTTTATGGTGCTTTCATTATGAATTGTGCATATTGGTCATTTGGATGACCAATAATCATTGAGTACAAGGATGAAAGACTTGGAGTGCTTGGATGAGGTGCACACCCAAGTAAGATGGAGCTAGTAGATAGAAAAGGCATGCCAAAAGCTATGGCATGAAAAACATATAAATTTCAAGGTGATTATTGAAGGAACATTAGTCTTACTCTATGACTCCAAGTACCTTAATAACTTGGGTAAGTTATAGATTAGGTGGATGGGCCCTTATGTCATCTACAACATATTAGAGATAAGCGCATGTAAGCTGTGTATGTTATCTAGTGAAATGCTCCCTAGGCAGTTTAATAGAAATTGATTGAAGTCTTATAGGCAATAGGATGGTGCTTTTACCATTATAACACTGACTTCTCAATCATAAGTTGGTTGTGTTCTACTGACTAGAAATAAGTTTAGTGCAAACCAAACATTTCCTTATAATTTGTGTTGTTTTTTGTGAGTTAGTAATGAGAAAATAAGTGAGGAACTTTCAAGCCTACAAGAGAACCAATCTAGTGCTTACATGCATAACTCCAGTCTAGTGAGTCAAGCATAGTTGCATTCTAAGCACTTGAGGGTAGATACCTAAGTTTTTGGGTGCATGGAATTTTCCAAACTTTACAAAAAGTGAGTACCAAGTGATAAAGGGAGGCACACAAGATGCTAATTTATAATAAATAAAAATGAGGTGTAGAAGATGATCATGTATAAAAGATTAAAAAGGACAAAGAAGCATTGAAGTACTAACATAAGAATTTGTATGGGGTAGGACAGACCAAGGCAAGAGATGAAAAGTGCAAGAAATCAACCAAGGAATAGAATATGCTTGAAAGAAAGTACATCAAAAAAAGAGGAGATGGAACTGAGGAGGTTGAATCATGCACATGTGAAAATCTAAGCCCAAGTTTCCATAATAAGGGTGAAGGTCACACCAAGGTGAATGAAACACAGGAGGAAAATCATCCAAAAAAGATAGCATTCACATAATGATAAGCGATAAGTGACTATTTGAAAACACCTATGACTTCACTAAAAATATTGTTCAAGAAGTTAATGTAGTGATAATAGAGGCAAAAATATCTACATTAAATGTAAATATGGTAGTGTATTTTCATGGATTTTATTGGTTCTAATGAAGTTCAAAGAATCCATATGTTGCCCCACTATTACTCACCTATAATAAAGAGGGTAACTGAAGTTAAGGTATAAAGAGGTTGATGACACATTAGTTTAGTTTACAAACCTTAAGCTAATTTGAACCCAAAATGTAGAGCAAAACTAGAGCCAAACTAGAGTTGAAGTGAAAAAATGCTGCCAAAGTGAAATTTAAAGCACCCATAACTGCCAAATGAGAATGATGGAATATGTAAAGAGATTGAATTTAGTTGGAGATTTAAATAGAGGTGTGTGGAGGTATAAATACTAGATAACTAGGTAGGATAAAGTTTGAGAGACATTGAGGCTCCCATTAACAATGAATAAAGCTTGAGAGCTAAAGTTGCAGTCATAGACCCCATGACTATGAAGAAATGCCAAGAAATATTAGAGGCTTTGGCACAATCAATAGATCATGATTTAACTCTATTCTATTTATAATAGGGAAGAAATGAATGATTTTTATTCCATAATAAGCACATAAGGATGCCAAAAGGGTGTAGATGATAAAGGAGATAGCTGCTACAAAGAAGGTGTAACTAGTTGAAGGAGTGAGCATCACACAAGTTGACGTTGAGGCACTTGATAAAATGTCATACAGGAAAATGTAGTTTCCCTTAGAGGTCTTGATAGGGGAGAATTGCATGTATTTTACACACACCTATAGGCTATAATAATACAACGAACACACACTAATCAATGTGCAATAACTCAACCAAGACTAGGTGGTTGACACAAGAGTGAAGACATGTTTGACATATACATTTGAGATAGGATTGTGACCACTAGTACAACCCATATTTATGAGTTGTCATGTTTTGAAAATATAGAGGAACTCATGTAGTTCCTCCTCTCGTGTGTCTATGGAGACCACTTCTACTTCATAGGGAGGTGTATGCGGATATCAATGTACCTAATTAGCATAATCACCAGGTTCTTTGACTCAGGGGTAGACATCCACCTGATGATGGTAGATGCCATAGAAGTATAAAGGGTTGTGAAACTCCTTAGTTATTATAAGGGAATATTCACATTCCCAATAAAAGACATCAAGTACTCTAGCACAAGGGTTGTAACACACCTCATGAGTTACAAGCTTTACAATGAGAGGAGATGGATGGACATTATTAAGGCCTACTTATGCATCGCCCATCACATGGTACAAGGGATCAAAATAAATATTGCTAAATTAATTGTTGAAGAGATGGTAAATAATTTAATTGTCATAAGGCATGAAAGACCTTTATATATGGGTCGATACTAATATTAATTATAATGGAGGAGATTGGCATGCCTGATGGTGATAAAAATAATCTTTGGGTCTTCTTGATGTATAAAGACTCCCTAACACTAAAGTACCAAGACTTCACCTACCCACCTTCCTTCTCCCAAAAATATAAGACATGAGTAATGGGGTGGTGTGCTTAATACATTAAGGCATTTAGGATATAATGGTGCATCCCTCAAGAGCCCCCTTAGAACATGTTTAGAATGGCGACCTTCACCATTATACAACGTTTCTATGTAGTAAACCTAAAACTCACATATGAAAACCTCTTTGGCTAGCTTAAACTCTCCTACACATTTTCTATAAAATACTTTAGGGAGGAACTAAGGATGATCCCTAATGCACAACACCTAGATATCCTAGTGAAAGCTATATACCTAGAAAGGAGTAGGTTGAGGCACTAGTATGTGTACCTAAGAGGGAGAGCCACAAAGGATGAGGAAGATGACTCTGATATATTTAAATTCCATCCCTTCTAAAGAGAAATCATCACAAGGTACATTTTTAATTTATTCTATGAGATGAAGTCACAAAAGAAGGGTGTAGACCTTGGGAAGGAAGATGATCTCCCCCTTCATAGAAGTGATGATGGAAAGATAACACCAACAATGTAGAATAAGTCTCGAAAAAAAAAGTGGGGAGAAACACTTGAAGAAATTCAAGATCACATTAGGTTAAGGGTCACCTCTAATGAATAAGCAACCCCTTTAGCTCCAAAGAATAATCATGTGACCTTTATGCTATAAACTACTTTATCTAGTAAGAAGTAGAAGAAGAAGAAGTCTAAGGGATGTGTTATGATGGCAACAATAACCTTGGTATAATTGGAGGAGGAATAAGCCCACACATAAAGAAGGAAGGAAGAGATAGAGGAAGAGGTAGAAGAAAAAGGCACAAAAGTCTACATTATGCAAGAAGAAAAAGTGGGAGAGGAGCCCAGTGCTGAGGAAGTTTAGAAGGCCCTCCAAGGTAGCACTACCACCATGATTAAAGAAACAAGGAAACTACCCAGTACCTCATCTAAAAAGCCTTCCTTATAACCTATACAAATTGAGGAGGAAAAGATAAAGTTGTGGAAGAAAATGGGACTCAATGAGGAAGAAATTAAGATGGCACTGGCATTGGAGAAGAAAAGGCAAAGAAAAGGAAGGTAGCTAAAGAAGTAAAGGCCAATAATGATAAGAAAATGAAAGAGGTTCTCGTGAGTATGAAACCAACTATGGAAGTAATAGAAAAGGTGCCTAGTGACCCTATTAATAAAATAGATAAATATGCACAATAGATGCACCCAAGTAGTGAGGGGGCACCTGAAGCAAAGGAGGGAGGAGTTGGCACCAAAGGGATACACTTGGAGGTTAGCAATGAGAAACCCTAAGAAGAAGAAAAAGATAAAAGGACAAGTCCAAATAAGAACCCCTCTAGGAAAAGGAATAAGACACCTCTGAGGAAAGCACTGAACAGAGTGGTAGCACCAATGAAGAGGAAGAAGAGAAAATGACACTAGCCATTTCTGAGGAAGAAGGCATAAAGTTTAGTATAAGGGAAAAAGTAGATAAGGGGTGGATGGAGGATAATTTTTATATGTTTCAATTCATGCCCCTTGAAGTTATCATAGAAAGGACATGCAAACAACTTGTATTTATGTTTAATAACTATATAGATGAGCCTCACATTGAGGTGACTAAAAAGGCCATATTAGGCATGGATGAAACTAAGGAAAGGCATGAATCCCTTATCATAAATCCCTATGCCATGAACCTAGTTAGGTTGGTAAGTGAACTCAACTAGATGGCCATTAAAGTTGTAGGAAAGAACATCATCAATGATGTTAGGGCAAATAAATGGAAGAAAATCACTAAGGATGACAAAGATGATGCATAGGCCATAAAGTTCAAATTATAATAGCTATGCAAGTGCATAGAGGTAGATGAACCATCCATTTTGGTCGACATTGATACATTTAACCTCTCAAAGTTTGACAAAGTATGTGTGCTTGTGGACCAAATGCTCTTGAGGATGAAAGTGGAGCTAGTGTAGGAAGAAGAAGACCCTTACACCATGCTATAAAAAGAGATGACAAGTTTGAAGAGGTAGATTACCTCTTTACAAATCTACAAGAAGGAACAAATGTAGTTTATGCCATCTTTATGAAATTTTCCAACCAAACATTAGTCATAGATGCATGCCTCATGTAAGCAAAGGAGGAGAAGGAAGAGATGATAGTGTAGGTATAATATGTGATTAGGGTAGAACATGCACATATAATGGGTAGGGTTAACACATTGAGCACACAAATAAAGGACTAGAAGAAGAACTTGGAATCACTCTTTTGAACCTTGCAAATGAAGGATTGAAAATAAGGAGAAATCCTTAATGGAAAAGTGCTGAAGGCTAAGGAAAATCTTGTGACCTTTAGAAAAGAGTTATAGAAGATAGATGTGCTCACACTAAGCACTTCCTCCATGGAGATAGATAACACCACTAAGGAAGTCAAGTTTTCTATCAAGGGATTTGAGGACTTCAGTGCTAAACTTAAAGAGAGTGCACCTGAGTTATGATGTTAAAGGCTTTGGTAGCTTAATCTGAGGATGGAATAGAAATTTTGTATGGGGTAAATATTGGGCCCCTTTTTTGACTATGGATCTATATTAGCACTACAGACACCTTGATGTGAGGTGATCATTTTAGATGATTTTTATTCTGATATCTTTTATGCTAATTGGAGGAATTGATGCACACCTTGTGCTAGCTAGCAAATGGCTAACTAATTCAATGATTTATTAGGCATATTCATAGAGTGGTAGCATGTGGAAATCATAGTATTAAGGGTGCAAGGTAATGGAGTTGGTAAAATAATTTCTAAATCTCTAGCTTGACACTCGATGTACGCAACTCCACCTTAGTAGAAGGTGCTCCTGTAGCCTATAAAAGCAAAATCAAACCAGTGAAAGAGGGATGACAAAATTATAGGTAGTGAATCTCTACAATATTGGCTCTAGATAAATGGAACTACACCATTAAAACTTCCATTTGAATTAAGAATAACATGGATACTATTAAATCTCCAAATTATAGTGCCCAAGCTCGTTTGTGAGCCTCTGGGCTGTTAAGTAGTTTAGCAAAGATAAGACTCTATTTTTAAGAAATATGGACTCTATTTTATAACTAAGATTTTATGAATGGGAAGGAATTATTATGATAAACATGATATTATATGGTTTATGAATCTTTACATTATTTTTCAAATTGTGAATATAATGTTGTGCATTCACTTTAGTTATGTTGGGAATGTTGTTTGAAATCTTTTGGGTTATATTGTTAATGACATCCTTGTGTAAAAGATGATGCCTACATACTTTATGAAATAGCCTAAGTATATAGATCCCATATACATGTCTTCCTAATTTTGATAGATGCACAAGCTCAGAATGACCCCTCAAGTTAAGGAATCCCCTTGACCTATTTATCACCTATACATCACTAAAATTAACTTGATAAAGGTGTGTACCCTTATGACCATAACTAAGTCCCGAAATAGGCTTGCACCTAATAGACCATCAAACTTAGCCCAAAAATGGCTTGCACCATTGAATCCACCAAAAGCCTTCTCTTAAATGACCAAGTCTTATATGTGATGCATTAAACCATGGCACAACTAACCCAATGTGGGCCCTAGTTCTTTCTCTACTGTGCTTCAGGTGAGTGCATAAGGCTTATGCCTTATGTGAATTGATGCTAGTGTAGAAGAGTGATAAATTTTGAGTGCTATAGGAACATACTATGGTTGCACCTAGATATAATGAGTTTAGAACTAACTTGGACAACCACATAAGCACCTAAACCCATAAATGATGTATTGACTTCCCATTTTCTACAAAAGTAGAAAATGAGGTATTGTGTTAGGAGGGAGATCCAATTTTTTGATTTTAAAGTTAATATCATCAAGTTCATCATCATCAGAGTAAAGCAAATTTAGTGGGATGTTGTCCACAAGTTCAAAGTGACCACTATAAACTCTCATTGAATTAAGGGGATAGTTGAAGTGTTGATACTCTTGGAATTGATAAAAATTCTAAGGGTTAGTGTCATCTTTCACCTTGTAGATTGTAACCATGTGTGGAAATTTTAGGCATTAACATGTGAAGGAATTTATGGTCCTCATGAAATAATTCTAAGGGAAACCGAACAAGATATTATACAAAAGGGGAAGTTTAAGATCATAACCTTCACCCTAACCAGAATAGGAGGTAATGTGATAGGAATCCAAATGCTTATTAAGGGATACTTTTGTCTTTATTAATGTCTTTGGCACATGTTACAAGTGGTTTTAAGGTTGAAAGTATAATATCCAATTGATTTAATGAAGTGCAAATAGGAAACATAAGTACTAAAACCTTCATCAACTAAGCTTCACTTGACTTGAACATTACCTATTTGGATTCTAGTAAATAGATGAGTATTATCTCACAAAGAAGGATCTTATCAAAGATCATATATGTGATGGGAAAATTGAGATATAGGGCCATATATGTTGTGCAATCAACATGTATATAAATCTCTTCACATTTTTGCCATTATAATTTCCTTTAACCTATGCAAGGTAGTTTCTTGACCCAAAGGTAGTGAATGAGGAATGTTCATGTCAAATAAAATTTGTATAAGATGATTTCAATGTATTATATAAGTCTTCATAAGCTCAAGAAATATAATTTGAGAGTGGAGTTTAGAAATATCTTTGATAGGATCCTATTCATAAAGGTTAGTATGAGTTAGACATGACTGTAATTAGGAGGCAACATTATAGAAATGATAATATTTGACTATAGAGGAATATGGACCTAATATTTCCTAATTTTGAGTTGATGTTGATGCACTTAACATTACCTAGTTGGTAGAAGTAGGCTAAGGCAACTATACTAGGTCAATGATATAGTTGGAGATGCAAAAGACTAAGATTTATTAATACAGTGAAAATAAAAATTAACTATCTCAAGTTTGTTAATAAAATGGAAATAGAAACATATTATATTAGGCTTACTGATGTTATAGGAATAAAAACATATTGTATCAGGCATGTTGATATAGTAGGAATAGAAATAGACTACATCAAGCCTACCAATATAGTAGGGATGATAATTAGTTTAAAAGACTATATAGATCATGTCTATTCAGTTGGAGCAACATGAATCTATATTGGGTTTGATGATATAGTTATGGACACACGAAAATATATCATGCTAGAAAAAAAAGTTGACTTTTCTAGTTGTATGCAAGTTAATATTTCAAGAGATATGATAGCTGAAAATTAATATATAAGATAGCCTTGAAACTTTCTATATGATAGAGGATGTATGTGTGACCTTAGAGGTTTAAAATTGATGAATGATACAACACACTTCATGTTTTTCACATTAACAAAGTTTTCCTCATTATTGGAATAGTTAGGATTAATTTTGGTTTCTAAAACATTAACGATTGGTTTTTGATTTGAACTATTTTGAGGTTGATAGTTATTTGATTAATTGTGAGAATGCTTGGGGAGATGATTTTTGTAAATTTCAAGGTGATCATTAACTTGATTGAGTGAATATTGTTTGAGTTCACTTTCATAAAGTTTAACAAAATCATCATATAATTTTTGGAATTCTCTTATCATGGCATTATGATCAAAGTTAAAACCAATAAGAAACTCGTATGCTAAAATTTAAAGTTGTTTGTGTATGCAAGTGAAAGTGAAGCTAATCTACAAATCAATCCTAACTCAGAGAAGATAAATCAACTAACTGTACCATACCAATACTTAGATAATTAGGGTCATGACCAAAATAGATCTGTTAAACCTACCTAAGAGATATCTTATCATATGACATGGATAGAGAGGATTCCAAAGCCTCTAGTCAATCAACATCACTTAATAACCCTAGTTGTGTCTTGATGTTTTAATGCAATAATAAAGTGAAGTAAATATGAACTAGTGCTCACTAAATCTTGTGGCACAAATGGGGGATAAACATAAAAAATGCAAATAAGAACTCTACTCAAGTCAAAGTAGATGTAATATTAAGCAAGGAGAGACAATACATTCATTAGCCATTGTACATGTAAATCTATCTACTAACAAAATAAAAGTAAGAATTAGAAATAATTACCTTGAAGATGAACACATAAAGTATCAATCTCTCTCTTGGACAATGGTGATTTGTAAGAGGTTGTTATGGTTCATAAGTATCACAAAGATAGGTTAGATCTAGGCTATAAGACTTCCCCTATACATCCAAGACATTTCCACAAGACAAGATTTTTCTCCAAGAAGTATGAAACTTTAAACAATGACTCCTCAAGTAGAATGGAGGATAAATAGATAAAGAAGCATAAATGAATGATTATAACTATTGAAAATGGGGTGAAGTAAGTGTATATATATCCTAATATGACCCTAAACCCTTCTTAGAATTTTTAGTTGACCTATTTAGTTAGGAAAATTAAGTAGTTAGGTCCCAGACTAAGTCAACTGGGCTGACTTGGTCCGGTAACGTACTCAATTCACAAAACTAAGTTGAACTACTCAAATCTATTTGGTAAGGTGGTTAAAAGGATATTTGGCTTGGATAGGGGCTATTTGAGGTGGTGAAATGTTTAAGAAGAGTGTAAGAGGTGTCAAATCTTAAGGGAGAATGTAGGAGAGGTTTGTAATGGTTTTAGGTGGAGGTATAGGGAAAAGAAATCTTGCAAAGCACCAAAGGCCTACCTAACCCTAGTGCACCCTTTAAGACATGCACTTAGAGAGGTTGAGATTCGATGGGTTCTTGAAAGAGATAAATCATAAGTAATTGATAAAGTTTAAAAATATTGTGTGTATACATATACCCCACTTGAAGCTGATCACATGTCATATATTTATAATATGAGATGGTGATTCAA
This sequence comes from Torreya grandis, assembly GCA_037957365.1. Taxonomy (NCBI): domain Eukaryota; kingdom Viridiplantae; phylum Streptophyta; class Pinopsida; order Cupressales; family Taxaceae; genus Torreya; species Torreya grandis. The sequence continues at coordinate 612,499 of JARHVA010007037.1, forward strand.
TAATAGACATAAAAAATAATAATGATGAGCTAAATAAATTATAATATATAATAAATAAGATAATTGAAAGGAAAGAATTAAAAAAAATATACCTTTAAGTTTACCATAGCATTGTAGAGTAGAAATGACGTGAGAGAGATGGATAGGCATCCAATATAAGGAACATTAGGCAAACCTATAAAATAAGGTAATTTTTTTTTTGAAAAAATACATATGGTATGTGAAAAATTTCTCTACGAGAAAAAAATACATCTTAAAGTTTGGAAAAAGAACTAGTAGAAATAAATTTATGAGAAAAATTTGAAATTTGGTGGTAAATAATTGATAAGTAAATATTTTTTGAATGATAAATATAAATAGGGTAAAAATTAATTCATTTGTAATTTTTTCTATTCTAAGAAAATAGAGCTTTGAGAGACCTAGAGGAGCCCAAAGAGTGATGATGGTGAAGAGATGACTATTGCAAGATGGAGGATGCCTAGAGGCAGTCGTGGGTGTAGCTCAGGTAAGTGATGCATTAAATTCAAAATTTTGGTGATTTTTGTTGAAAATTAAGCTAGTTATGAAAAAGTAGACATAAGGGAAAATATTGTAGTAGAATTAGCCCTAGGAAATTTTTAGGTAGAGTAAGAATTAAGTGGATCAATGGGTAGGTAGTGGTAAGAGAAATACATGCCTAAGACAATTATAGTAAATAGTAGGAAAGTCATCACCTTTGTTAAATAGATTCAACCCAATAAACTTAGTTTAAAAGGTGAAGGTTGGTCAAATAGGATGATTACATAGTAGAGGGATGGCTTAGTATAAATTTGTATGGTTGACTGCATAATAGAGGGTCGACTGCATAATAGAGGGTTGATCTAGTTGGAAGAGTGAAGTGGCTAATTTAGTATAACTTCGCTGACTTAGTACTACAAGAGGGTGGTTGACATAGTTTAAAAATATAGGTAGATTCCATAGGAGAGGGCTGATGTAGTTTGTAGAAATGGGTAAGAGGGAAGACTTAGTAAAATATTATTCAATTGTGTAGAGTGACCTAGCTAACTTAGTATAAAGTGGCTGATTATGTAGGTTGACAAGGCTGACTTAATATAAAGGTGGTCGACTACATAGGTGGATAGGATCAAATTAGTATAAAGTGGATGATTATGTAGGCTGATATAACTTAGTATAAAAGTGGCTAAATGTGTAGGAGAAGAGGAGAAAATAACAAGAATAGGTTGATGAAGTAGTTAATTTTTGAAATTAAACCATTTTATAATGTATTTTTATGACTTTTCTACTGAGATCCAATATATTCTATGTTGTTTGGAATTTTATAGAGGTGACAAAATTTTTATTGCATATTGGATGTGACATGGTTTTTAATTTTTTTGTAGAGACTATTAAAGGATGATCATGCATGACTAGGTTCTCTAGGTTTCAGAGGTATTATGGAGATGTGTCAGATCCCCTTAAGTATTGATTTAGTCATCATGTTTCTTAGAGTACGGGAGTGACTAACCAAGTTGAATTGGAGGGTCTCATTGTATACAATGGCCTTGTGTTAGTCAATTCTAGAGCAGAGCACTCTTTATAACTTGGAATCAGTTATTTGGGTGTAGCTAGTACATGATATGTATGGGATGCTTTCTATAGGGTATAATACCATGGGCCCTTTGATTTTGTTGAGCATTTAGATATATGAGAGGTTTCCAATGTATTGACTAGCTAGGTTACTCCATGCTATGGATGATAGGCTACCTTGTGTGACTAGGTGGTGATAGGACCATACAATAGGAGCTGTGTCGCATACCCCACCCTTGTAGATAGTCAAATTTGGGGAGATTATATGGTAGTTGTATATAGATATCATGTCTAGTTTTCCATCATGGTATATTATTACCTTCATTGAGGTCATGCCCGCATTACTAGGAACTATACATGGTGGGTAGAGCTACATCAGGTTGTTTGTGTTCTTGGATAGTTTGGATTGATACATCCAATAGATCCTATATTAGTGCCTAATTTTTGGGCATGAAATGATATGGAGATGAGGGGTAGAGGTGGTGTAGAATCATAAATAGATATACCTATGATTCATATATGATGAGCAAGACCATGGACATGTCAGGCTCAATAATAGAGGGTAGCTCAATCAAAGGCTAAGGAGGGAGTTATGATAGATGTGGATATGGTTGGTGCTGAGGGTGAGGGAGAGGATGTTGATAATGATAAGACATAATAGGCATTACCAATTTTACCATGAGCATAGAGGATATAGAGATACCACTAGGTGGTGCAGGGGACACAAGAGGTAGTAGTTGCATAGGGAGGCCCTATGATGTAGGCTGCATAGAGTTAGGCCATAGAGAGATGGATTCAGAGAGGACCTTAGTACACAAAATCTATTTATATATGTTTTGTATTTTCTTAGAGGTAGACTACATTAAAGGTGCTAGGAGGCCATGCCGATGGGCATATCATGGTTGGTGACATTGGTGTTGGTAAGTAATGGTTTGTGGTTTAAGTATTAGATAGATCACTAGATGTTTAGTTGTATATTTTATTTTTGTAGATAGATGATTTTTAGATTTGGATATATATGTGATATCTAACATACACTTGGTTTTTGTTTTAAAGATACTATTGAGGAGGAGTTCAGATGGGGTGCATTAGTTCAAGATGCACACCATGATATTTTGGATGCAGTGCTATTGCATCATGATACTATGACCATGGAGGATCCTATTGTACCATATAATCTAATGTATGCTAGTTGGTTTCAATTGGTTGGAGAGGTGGTCCAAGAGTTACAAGCATGAAGGAATGGGCTATCGATACCCCTTAGAGTTAGAGATGGAAAGGCATGAGCCTGACATGCATTGGCTTGGGAACGAGCTGCTCATATGATCACTAATATAGAGCTTGGATGTGTGTAGGCCTAGATGGAAAAGCTACATGGATAAGTTGATGGTCTTAGATCATATACTACCTCATTACAATGGAATATTCAAAGGGGCCAGTCACAAGCATCTATGGGTAGTGTAGATCAACCATCAGATATGCATAATAGAACACATTCATAGAGATGTTGGATACTATATTTTTACTCTATATTATGTTGTATAAAACTCTATATATATATATGGATATGGACATTTCTTGGCTTATGAGTTTTACTTGTATCATGGATGTATGGATATTTGTAGTTACTTTCCTTATAACACATGTGTTTTAGTTTTGATGTATATTCTATGGGAAAATATATGACATTTGATTTATTTTCTAGCATTATGTGAGGTACATGCATGGTTAAAAAAAACATAATATTTGAAAAGGTACATAAATAATCATAAAATGTAATACACACTAAATCACAATGGAAAATGTATAAAACAAAAGATGAAAATGTAATAAATGGTAAATGTTTGTAACAATGAAAGAAAAACATACCAAATTAAAGAAAGATAAATAATAGTATGTCAAGTTAGGAAGTATGAAAAATTTGTATCAAAATTGAAAACATGTTAAATAAAATGTTTGGAAAGTAATTGCACCAAATCACAACAAGGTAAATCATACTAAATCAACATGGGAAGTATGGAAAATTTGTAATAAAATGAAAAATAGGTTATATCAAATGTTTAAAAAGTAATCACACCAAATCAAAATAAGGTAAATCATACTAAATCAAGATGGGAAGTATGAAAAAATTGTAATAAAATGGAGAACAAGTTATATCAAATGTTTAAAAAGTAATCACACCAAATCAAAATAAGATAAATCATACTAAATCAAGATGGGAAATATGAAAAAATTGTAATCAAATGGAGAGCAAGTTAAATCAAATGTTAACTTTAACAAACAAAATATGATAGTTATTTGTGTGATGAATGGTATAGAAGTTTTTAGGAATATTTTGTGAGAAATGCATGGTCCTATCCATAGTCTTACATTGTAAATCACAAAGGGAACACCATTGAGGTGGAATAAGGAGTATTATTATTAAGGAATAAAGATAAATTTATGAGAAATGTATGGTCCTATCTAAGGTCTTATACTATAACTCACAAATGGAATAACTCTGGGAGTATGATTAATTAACAAAGCATATTCATCAAGGAGGAATATTAGGATTATTGTAGTGAATGAAGGGAATGGATAAGCATGCCATAGACATTTATAATGAAACATTAGTAGACTTAAGGCATAGTATGAATATAGGAATTCACTAATAGGTTAGTGATCCCCAAATATAAAGGATATTTTTTCACTATATACACAAAAAATTATGGGAAAATAAGTGAAGTACTAAGATCAAGTCATGAAGGTTATATATACAAGTGTATGTATCTAAATTCATTAACTTCATTTAATGTCACTAATATTACTATTAGTTGACACTAATTCTACTTATCTAATTTATCTCATCTAATCTCATCCTAAAATCACACCCTTATAATCACTTATCTCATACCCTCATCAATATTTATTCATTCACTAACTATAGTCTTATCTGATTTATTCATTAATTCCCTTAAACATTTATTATCTTATCCTAATCCCCATTTATCTATTATTTGGGAATTTTAAATTCCCATGACCCACCTAATAGCCTATTCCTAGGCTCTTGTACACCCCTAGTCCCTAATCACTCACATAATCCATATCTAATCCCCCACCTAATCAGAATTAGTCCCTACGAAGATTATAGATTTTTACATTTATAAAATCCTCTCTATTCTCACCCTTCCTCTCTAGAAGCCTCTAAATCTAGAGGCTTCCAAAGAATTTTGAATTCCTTTTAATTGTCCTTCTTTCCTCTATTTAAATCTACCCATCCCTCCATGGAAGCTAACTAGAAAACTCATGAATCCATAAAGTCCTCATGCCCACATAACTAACTAAGCAATCTCAATCATCCATTGAATCTATGCCAATATAAGTCTTTGAATACATCATCAACATCCATGATCATGCCAACATAATGTCAAAATTCTGAGTCTAAGGTAATCTCAATCCAATCCTCTTGTTTTTGATATATTTAATCTTGGTTTGGAGCAATTGACTTTAGGATTGTAATGCTAGTTTGAATTTTGTATTCATCAATTTGAATTTGATATTTATGGCTCTAGATATTACTTATGTAGTTGGACATTTTGGGTTTTAAATTACATGTTTATGGTGATTTAATCTAATAGCTCAAAATTCACACTACATTTTGGTGACCATGGTGGGACATTACTCCCAATTTAAAAATTTTACTTGTTAGAAGTGTTTTGGGTAGCTTGCAGGATTGATTGGTAGAAGAAAAATGCCATATTTTTGAAATTTTACATGCACATGTGAAACTTGCAACATTGCTTTGGTATTCACAATATTATAGTCATGATTTTGTCTCAAAAGTCAATGATTTTGTGTTAAATGTCCAACTTGACTGCTAATTATTTTTGTGATTTTGATAAGTTTTTACCCTTCTGTAATACCATAACTCACCAATTGTGGTTTTGCATTGAAAGTTATGGTTTTGCATACCAAATTGTGATATTACATCTAAACCCTAATAGCTAATAGTTTTTTTTTGACTATTATAGGTGTTTGGTGGTTTGCAAAATTGTGACTTCATGAATCACAATATTAATTTGCAAGTCAATATATTGCCATACATAGTCATGATATTATGATTTCTATCAAAATTTATAAAGCTTATGTATTAAATTCTTACCTGCAAGTTTTATCTTGACATTTGTTGTTTGTACGGGGACTAACAATCACATAAACCATTATAACACTTTCAAAACCTTGTTTAAGTGGTTTTAGGTCTTAATACATATATTTTGTTAATCACATTTTTGAAAAAGGGTTTTCTATATATATATATATATATATATAGACACACACACACACAACCTTATATTGTGATTGGATATGTGTAGTCAATATGAAGCATCGAAGGGAAGTGATTTGTAGGATAAACATCATAATCTTAACCTTTTTCATATCCTCAACAAAACTACTAATCTTGTAGTCACGATATTGACCCAAGAATAAAAATATTGCATATTCATTAGTGATATTGTCATTTGGTGATTAATTAAACTACTATTTATTATCTTTAACTGCTATACACAAGGTTTAAAATAATTTTGATAAGGAAAAATACCTTTTTATATTATGTGAACTATGTGGGTTATTCATTTTTTGGCAAAAATCTTGTCTTGGTATAAAATTTTGATACATAATCTAACATAAAATTATCTGTGCATAATCCTTAAGCATTTATATCCAATCTAGATTAGTCTATATCATCAAAGTGTCTATTTTGGTCAAAAATCAAAATTTTGAAGTTTTATGATTTGTCACAAGATCATTAATTTAATAGTCACGATATCACCCTATGAGTCATGATATTATACTAACAGTCATATTTTCACATAACTATTTGGTTAACCATCATGGTTAACTGCTCACGGTAGAATCACAACACATGAGTTGTGATATTATACTGGTAGTTATGATATTACTATGTGTATCTATGATATTGTATTTTAAAGTTGTGATTTTGAATTGATTTTTGCCTTCAAAATTTTCCTTTGAGTGCATTTTAATATTATTTTTTAGTAAATTCTAAGTCATTCTAGGCCTCCTGCAAGGCCCAAATTGCCTTTGGCATAAGGGGCTCTACCCCTCAACCCCATCTTATACCATGATAGGGAGTGCATTAGAGGTGTTGCCCCCATACCCCACAAGTGGCTCTGCCCCTTGACCTTATTGGGGGCTGCTGCCCCCAAACCCCCACATCATGGCCCACTCACCCAAAGTAATTATAGAGCCAAATCATAATTATGTTAGGTTTTTTTCTTAAGGCCTATTATACTAACATTTTTTTTCTTACAAGGGCAAACCTAGATGCTAGTTTGTCTAACACCTTCTTTTACAGGTCATTATTTTGGTCTAACATTGTGTCTTGAAGGTTTCCCCTCAAGATTATCAATCAAACAATCAATCATTTATCTTTTAGGTTGCCTCTTTAAAAATGCCAATCAAAATACTAATTATTTTCTTGTAGGCCACCTGCCAAAGGCCCTTTGGCATTTTAAACATCATTTTAAAAATTTTAATCACTTTGTTTAAATTATATATATATATCTTATATATTATTTTATACCTTTAACCTTGTATAAATCTCACACCTTAAAATAATCAGTTACTTAATCTCCTTTTTGGCTTGCTTATTTGTCACATGAGGGATACGATGGTTTATTCTCTCCTCCTTATATCATTGTGGTGATTCCTTGAGGATAAAAAACCAGCAATAAACCCTCCCCATTTTCCTTTTTAGGGTTTGGTTATGTATATTTCATCACCACACACTAGATCAAACTCCATGTTCTGACAAAGTATAAATATCGAGAGAGTTATCATTAGGTGATAAAGCAAAATTCCCCATAAGGGTTTCCATGGAGTGAAGGGCATTTTGGATCCAATACACAAAGTATTTAGACATCTTATATGAAATTTTACCCCAGTGTACCTTCACATATATCAGGGATGCCCTTAAAAATCCTATTTATCCTAGCATAGGACCACTTAATTATAATAGGTGATCCACTATCGGATTCAGTATCAACTCCCAAGTGACTGTCATGTGTTGATGGGGTTGAGAGGGTTTAGGAGATTTTGTAATGGGTTACTAACCTACTTGCTCACCCATAAATCTATTAGATGGTGTGGTCATCAGGTTACATACCTTTTAGTTTACTAATCATAGGTTTGTGGCTTACTTGATTTGGTGAGTATCGTGCTTGACCCATGTTGTTTATGAGCCAAGTCAGGCTCTTACCCAAACATGCCTATCTAGGTCCTTTGTACATATCATATTATATATCCTTCCCTCAATATAATTCTATACATCTTATCATTCTCCTATGCATATTATCTTTGTACATCCTTTTCATTGCCTTATCTCATCTCTCATATTGTAATCATCTCATCCTAGTCTAGTCATGTCCACTCATCATTGATCATATCCCATCAATCACATATATTAATCACATCTTGTCATCCAAAACTTATCATAAGTCCACTTTATCCATAATTGATCATTTATCTTGACCTTGCCTTCACCTAGTCACCTCATCCCCCATCTAATCTAACCTCATTCTATCTTATCTTAGTTGGCTCTTTAGGTCACATACATGTCCAAATCATTCCCATCTCATTTACATTACCCTTTATCATTTCATCATCACCTATATATACTTATCCATTGTCCTATTATCCTCTCACCTTCATCACATAATCCTATCCCATCCCATCTTGAATAAATCAACCTAAGGATTGAGCTATCCCTGTTATCCTTTCATATCATCTTAGTCCATTATTGCTCATCAAATGGTTAGATCTCATACCTAGTCAATATATTGATATCATCTTCTCACTTTGTTATTTTCAATCTAACATCCAATCAATCATCAATCTAGTCATTTCTAATCCAATCATCTTACCTACTCATAACTAACACCCATCCAATCATCATCTTACTAGTTTTAACCTAATCACCCATAAAATCCCCAATCCTTTTATTAGCTTAAAAATTAAGAATTGTTGATAGATCACTAACACTTATTCCTATTGATATGAAATATGATCCTAGTCATACATCATATCAATCACATTTCATCCATCTCATCCTCATCATCACTTGTCATACTATCTTGGTCATTCAGACCTACCTTATTCAAGAGACCATATCTAATCCTTAGTCTACCTCCACATTGACCCCCTTCATCATCCATATTTTATCATGCATACCCATGAATTTATACCTTATTCTCATAGAATAATACATATTTGACAACAAGGATGAGATACTCTTACAACTCCTTAATATGGTTTTCTCACTTCCTGAAGGTCTTAACCCCATTTAACTCATTTCAGCTCGAGTCCAAACCCATTCATGTGAGTCCCATTAAAATCCTCTTCCCACTAGTCATAACCTATCATCCACCTATTCTTACACTATAAAATTGAATCCTATCCTAGCCAACTCATCTACCACTGGTTCATCCACCCAATCATGTCAATAACCATCTAATCTAAAGTCCAATGCTTCCACATTTAAGTTATAAAGTGAAGTAGGTCCTTATACTCCCCTTCCTATATCCTTGGAAGCCCTTTTCCAACAAATTTTTACCACTAACATGATGGTCTATCCACCCATATGACATCTTGATACTACCAAGCCTAATCCATTTGGGTATAAAGCTAATTAATATTTTGAATATCACTGAGCATGGTGGCATACCATTAATCTGTGTCATGAGTTTCAAGACTATGTATAATACTTCATCAATCATGGTGACATAGAAATCAAGGATGAAATAGATGTGTCTATATCCCTAGGTGAACAATAATAAGAGTGCCAAGATTCCATTCTTGATCATGATCAATCCATTCCTTTTCCAAGCCAATGTTAAGACACCACATTCATCTTCCATGGTTTTCCCATATTTGAAAAACCCTCTATCAAAGATGAGTCTATATCCCATGAATCTATTCCTCATAATTCCCTCCATGGGCCTATATTTATCTAATCCATTATCCCTCTAACACATTCTCTTCACCCATCATATCTGAAACCCATGTTGAGAGGTCAATTATAGACAATGAATATTCTACTATAAGCATTACATCATGTACATCAGAGTTAGCATTAGAGTCAACACTAGTCTTATTTACATTAGGATCATATTTAACACTAGTATCTAAATCAAATTCCTCATTAGGAACATCATCCCTCATCAATATCACATTAGATGATAATAATGCCTATCTTTTTTAGGATGCCTCTAGTCTAGATACCCCCAATACATCACCAAACATAATTTTGGATCCTAATCAGGATGATGAAGTCATAATAGAGTTATTTCAAGCTTTATGTATTAAATATTATCAAAGTGAATTTGATCCTACTTTGGATGTGTATACTACAATTAGTCTTAGTGATCCTTTTGCATATCTTGAGGATATTTTATCCTATGTCAAAATTAGGTCTCTTAGGAACCCTTATCAGGACCATACTACCCCATCACCACTCATTGAACTCATCACATCATCTCTCCCACCTTCATCCATCATAAACCCTTTTCTTCCTATTAATGATCATTTAATCACCTCCCTCCATAGGGATGAATAGGAACTTACATCATTGGACCCTTTCTTGAGAAATATAATGTGTTTCATAAATACAAAGGTTTAAGACCATATTCTATAAGTCAATCATAATAATTAACTCATATTTTGTCCCATCAATCAAAATCAAGAAGATATAACTCATCATGCTAATTCAAAAGTGTCTTCTCCTAGTGAAGCCTAAACGTAGGCACTAGAGGACTGTCAAAGTCAAAATAATCATACTCTATCAAGTTAAAAATCAATCTCCCCTAGTGAATCCTAAAATAAAGCACCAAGGGGTATTCAAAGTCAAATCCAATAAAAAAATCAAAATAATGTCAAAAACATTACTAGTACAATTGATCATCCATCAAATAATCAGATCAGAGATGAACCACAAAGTCAAAGTGTCTTGGATCTCTTGTAATAATTTATCAATTATCACCAATCAAATATAGAACATCCAACATCTCTAATGATGTATATGATTGCTAGTCCTAATACCCAATCACCCATCACATCCTCTTATCACACTCCCACAATCCCATTAAGTCCTAGCATCCATTCCAATCCATTAATCCCCTATCAACATCCAAAACTAATCCAATCCATGCCTCACATAACCCACCTAGGCAACAACATCTCTTATAAGGGCAATGAAAACACTTGATCTAGCTATCTGGAGGGGTTACCATCAAGAATAAACATAGGTCATATGGACATAAATACATCTAATAGTAGAAAAAACATGATCCAAACATCACACATCTCTATAATAAGTGTTGGCTAAAAATCTTGTCAGTGTCAACATTCCTACATCTTGTACCCACATCCAATAAATCAAGATGCCCAAAATTAAAAGATAATAATAAAAAAATAAGGTAAAAAGTGACATAAAAATAATTCATCCAATGGTTAAAACCAATTTTCTAGTGCCTTGGGCAAGTACCATGATGAAAACTAGTTTTTGGCATCATGGTAAAATAATCTATGATTTGCATTATACCTCAACACTTGGGACAAAATCCATCCTTTCTGACCATCACACCCATACTTTGTTAATCCCATCCATATCATATCCCTCTATACATATCATGCATCCTATAATGTTGATCATTCCTTTGTAAGTATAAATAAGTTGTCTTGAGAAATGTTTTGAAATCATCTTGGCATATCCTCTAATGGACACTCAAAAAACTAACGATCTAGTTCCCTTATGATATGGTCATTGGAAATCCCTAGTCCCTCTTTCCTTGGTCCTCCACCCACTTTAACCATAATCCTCATCCTTTTTCCATCCCATTCATAATTACATCCATCCTCATCCTAGTTTCTAGGCTTGATATTCCCTTTGCTAGTAACCGCATTTATATAGTGTACATACATATCCCAAAAAGACTTAAAAATTGAAATATTCCAAAAACCATAAAACTTGAAAAATACAACAATAGTCTATGGTGTCTTTTCTTAAGCACTTTTCCCTCATCAGATCTATACAATCATGTTATCCATCCTCCTATTCTAAATCAGGGGAAAGTCTAGTCTATACAGAGCCTTCAACTTAATCCTCATCCAAAGTCCCTTATCTAGTCCAAAATCCACATCTACACCCATATCCTTATCTAATTCCCTATCCTCATCCAAGTCACTAGTATTGTCCAAGTCCATACCTTGTACAATTTATCATCATAATATAAGTCCATATATCCAAATCCTCATCCAAGTACTTATTCTAAAACTACTCCTAATCTAGGTCCCCAAAACCATATCAACATCCATATCTTTATCTAATTATTAATCCCAATAATCATCATTAGTATATCCTAAGTATATAATCAAATCATGATCATCCTATTCTAAACCATCACCCAATCACTCATCCCATCATTTGATAAGACATTGTCACACTGCATGTAGATACTTTTGTGTGTTACTTATATGCTCTGTGTTGTTTGACTTATTTGCATCATGTATATATCTTGTTTGTCTTATGTTTGGTTTTTGAATTTTAGTATTTAATCATGTATCTTTTTGTCTATTGGTGTCTTGTATTATATATTTTTCCATTGTCACATCCATCTCCATGTCTTTCATCTTTCATAATCATGTCATCCATATTCCTATTCTAAATCAGGGGCAAGTCTTGTCTATATAGAGCCTTCAACTTAATCCTCATCCAAAGTACCTCATCTAGTCCAAAATCCACATCCACATCCTTATCTAATTACCTATCCTCATCAAAGTCACCAGTATTGTCCACGTCCATAACTTGTATAATTTATCATCCTAATATAAGTCCATATATCCAAATCCTCATCCAAGTCCTTAGTCTAAAACTACTCCTAATCCAAGTCCCCAAATCCATATCAACATCCATATCTTTATCCAATTATTAATCCTAATCATCATCATTAGTATATCCAAGTCTATCCTAAGTACACAATCACATCATGATCATCCTAGTCTAAACCATCACCCAATCACTCATCCCATCATTAGACAAGACATTGTCACACTGCATATAGATACTCATGTATGTTACTTGTATGCTATGTGTTGTTTGAATTGTTTGCATCATGTATATATCTTTTTTGTCTTATGTTCCTTTTAGTATTGAGTCATGTCTCTTTTTGTCTATTGGGTAATGAACAAGGATGCTAGGCGGCCCCCAAAGTTACAATAATGATTTCAGGTGACCTTATTGATGTAGAGTTCACTACTCCCTTTCTTGCACTTTGGTATCATGTCCACTTGGTACACCTTATATCATGGGGCATATTGATAAGTGTTATATTTATCAATTACTTAGATTATGATGAGCCTTATGATAGTTATGATGGTTTGATCTTTTAAACCCTCATAATTTATATAATTTTCTAATCATCCTTGTTCCCATCACTAATCTAATCCTCTCGACCCATTTGAATAAAATAAAATATTTTATCCTCATTTCATCCTTTGAGTCATATATTTTCATTACTAACATCATCCTCTAATAGGACTAGTCATCCTCATCATCATTTCAATCATTGATCATCATCATCATCATCTGCTAATGAGAACTACATTGGCCTGAGGTCTCTTTAAACTATGTAGGCAACACTTGGCCACTTTTTAGTGCATAAAGATAGCTTGACCACTCCCAAATTTCTCCTCATTATTTGGTGTAACATCCATCATCCTATATCTCATGTCTTTCATCATTATCACATCATACATCAATCAAATATTTGATCTATTATATCAATCATTAAATAATTAGTCTATTGATCAATCACCATCTCCACAATAATCTCCTTAATATTTTCATCAATTGCCCACACCTATCGATTGGGCCTAAAAAAAATCCCAACATCCATCTTTTATTCCATTAATCATCCCTGATTGGTTAATTTATCTTCTATTGCTCCCTTTCTTGTGTCCTTGCTAGGGTCATCATTGTTATTAATCACATTATGGTTTATTGATGTGAATTGTATTCTAATTCTTCTCCTTTGTCTTTAATCACTCGATGCTATCATTTATTATATTTTATTTCCTTCATCATATCATTTGACATTAGCTTTGAGCTATACTCATCATTAATATTATCAAATCATCATATTATCTTAGACTATATCTCTCCATTGCATGTGTCCTTTCTTGGGATACATTTAAATCTTATGGCCTTCTAATCTTATCATCATCATGTTATGGTTAGTTCCCCCTTGGGATGTGCTGACAACCATGATAAATTCATCTCTTCTCCTTATGCATGTGTCTTTTCCAAGGACATAATCAACCTGTAACTCAAAGTTAAACTCATCTTCTTCATATTCTATCTCATATTTGACATCCCATCCCCTTATCTATCCATCTCATCCCACCCATCACTTCTTATTTAGAGTGTCCATCCATCTCATTCTTCTTTGCATGTCCCTTCAAGGGGGAATCATAGTCATTAATATCACTACTAAAATTCATCCATGAAATGGTTTTTATTTAAAAGACTATTACTCCTTCCACTTCACTCCACTCGTAATGCCCTTTCAAAGAGAGGCAAAGTTTATGCATCTAAATTCATTTGCTTCATTTAACCTCACTAATATTACTATTAGTCGAGACTAATTCTGATTATATAATTTATCTCATCTAATCCCATCCTAAAATCACCCCCTTCTAATCACTTATCTCATATCCCTCATCAATATTTCATCATTCACTAACTATGCTCTTATCCCATTTATTCATTAATTCCCATAATCATCTCTTATCTTATCTTAATCCTCACTTATCTATTATTTGGGAATTTTAAAATCGCATGGCCCACCTACTAGCCTATTCCTAGGCTCTCCTACACCCTTAGTCACTAATCATTCACCTAATCCCTATCTAATCCCCTACCTAATCCTAATTAGTCTTTAAGAGGATTTTAAAATTCTCCAATTCTAGAATCCTCTCTATTCTCACCCTTCCTATATAAAAGCATATAAATCTATGGGCTTCCAAGGAATTTTTAATTCCTTTTAATTTTCATTCCTTCCTCTATTTAAATATATCCATCCTTCCATGAAAGCTAACTAGAAAACTCATGAATCTATAAATTCCTCATGCCCACATAATCAACTAAGCAATCTCAAGCATCCATTTAATCCATGCCTATCTAAGTCTTTGAATCCATCATCAACACCCATGATCATGCCAAGATAATGTCAAAATTATTAGTCTAAGGTAATCTCAATCTAATCCTCTTATTTTTGATGCATTTAATCTTGGTTTGGAGTAATTAGCTTTAGGATTGTAATGCTGGTTTGAATTGTGTATTCATTTATTTGTATTTGATCTTAATGGCTCTAGATATTACTTAGGTAGTTAGAAATTTTGGGTTTTAAATTAAATGTTATGGTGATTTAATCAAATATCTCAAAATTCACACTACAACAAGAAAATAAAGATGGACCTACCTTCCCATAATGTGTTCCCCATTCTTCAGGACCCCTTACAGAGTTGTCAGTCTACTGTAACGATTGGGTAATTATGTGAGAAATTAGGTATCACTATAGATAATTTTAAATTATCCTATCCCAATCTAATAGCCCACCACACACCAATGATCCTTGGCTCTAGTATGAGGCCTAATATAGATTTAAACTTTGATTATAGATATGATAAGTGCTATGAATCATGTATTTTAGTTATAGGAAGCAAGATATTTAGAGAAATGATTGACTAAACAATTTGGCTTTCCTATAAGCTAGTATGTGATCTCAAATATCAACTTTATGTATGCTTCATATGAGAAGGAAAATAAATGGGATAGATAGAGATCAAAAGAGATATGTGTATATAGTGATACAATGAGAATTATAATTGTTAAATGATCATATGGTAAAGATAGGATACTATGGGGATGTGGGTTTAATAACCAAGTCATAATAATAATTATCCTTTTTTGAATTGAAGATAAAAAGTAATCATAAAAGCATAAAGAGAGAAAGAGAAATCCATGTGAAAATAATTATAATCCATGAATATAAGTTGGTAAAAATCCATAAGAGATTATAAAAGAAATATGTAGATAAATGAGATGGAATGAAAATGAAAATTAATATATCCAATATATAAATAATCATAAATCAAGGCCCAATATTATAATAATGTGATACAACACCATGATGTGTTCACAAATACTGATAAATATCACTACAAATACCATACATGATATTTGATACATCCTTATGTTGCTAAATTTTGACAATAATTAGAGTCTCATCAATCTTCATAGAAAGTCACGAGAAGACTTCTTTTTGTATCATATCTATAGAGAAAGTAGGTGTGGTAAAAGAATAATGATGCTCCTAAGGCACCTCCTATGTGGGATACTCAATTATAGGAATGTAACAAGTGTCTATAAATATATAAGGGGATGTAGGTGGTGAATAAGGAGAATCCTTTTCCCACATATGAATTGGAGATGGAGTTTAATCTAGTGAAAGTGTAGGCCATAAAAGATCCGAAATATGATACTGAAGCACTCAACATATATTGGTATGGTGTGTATTACACCAATGCCAAAGATAATATACTTCCCCATATTTAGGGATATACTCCATAATTACCTTAAGAGGTGGTATAATTTTGTCTTTAAGTTATGCTATGGCTAGATGCAGTATGTCAATATATTACCTGAGCTATCGGTAATGAGTAGAAGAATGGTTACATGTATCATGAAAATAAGAAATGCATATATTATTAAATAGTGAAGGTTTACTAGATGAAGTGGTAAAGGAAGATGCCTGTTACTATTGATGTATATGACAGTCCTTGGTATAATGACCAAAAAATCTATGGATATCATAATAGGGCTAATCTATTGATTGAATTGATAGAGGATCAAGCTTAGGTAATGGTCAAAGACCATTGCTAAGGAAGGAAGAAGCTAGAGTGGAGTTTGGACTAGGTTAATTTGTATGTATGGATGGTTATGCAGTGGATCACATCAAAGTGGATAACATCTAAGAAGGAAGTAAACTAGAGGGATCATGATATCTAGAAAAATGGTAAGGTCCTATCATGGAATGATCCATAATCATACTCTTAAGAGGTTAAATAATGACAATAGGTGTAGTAAGTGTATGATCCATTTTTAACCTATGAATAGTAGAAGAAAAACTAATACTAGGTACTATAAGAGAAGGAACAATAAAAAAATAACAAAGAGATTGCAATAAAGAAGAATGATATCTAAGCACTTCTAAATTTTTAGTGTAAATGAATTTGGATAAAAATGGGTCATCTAGAGGATATCCATCATCATAATTAAGTGTATATTAGTCAATAGTACATGCTATTGTAGCCAACATGCCACCTTTTCTCAAAATTGGGGACTCTAAAATAATCCCATGAACTAGAGCTCTTGGGTCCTTTATTTTGTTCTCATTAGCTTCACCCAAACTAAAATCCTTGGAATATTATGTCACCCTAATTTACCCAAGTAGTAACAAGCATTATTTATTTTTATAGCTAAGGTATACTTGTTATTTTATGGATTAGGGTGATCACATTGTAGGTCTACTTTTAAAGAAAGTTTATAGTCTTTTTACTTTCTTAGAACAATAGACCCATCACCCTTCATGGTAAATCAAAATATCAATGGTAGATGGGTAAGTATTAAATGTATTGTGTGTCTTTTTCATTTCTTTCTTAGTCTTTTCATGGGTTCCAAAAGTGAAAATGGTCTAATTAGAAGGCACCATGTTGTCAGGTTGTCAGAGTAGCCAGTCCCCAAACTTGTTAGAGATGTCAGAGCCTAAGAAAACATGGCCTAATCAGAAGGTTACACATCACTAGGTTGTCAAAGTAGCTAGTCCTTGTACCTATCAAAAATTTTAGATCATGGGAGATCCCAACCTAATCGAAGGAAGCATGTCACTAGGTTGTCAGAGTGGCTAGTCCATAAACCTATCAAAGATGTCAAAGCTTGAGAGAGCCTGACCTAATCAAAAGGTGACACATTACCATGTTATCAAAGTGGACAATACCTAGACCTATTATAAATGTTAGAGCTTGAGAGATCCCATCCTAATTAGAAGGCACCATGTTACCAATAATGTAGATGAATGGGCAACCGCATAAGGACTTATAAGGGTTAGAATAACATATAGATTGAGATTGAGAACCAATCAAAGTGTGTTACATGTCCTTGAGTGACACCTCACCCTTACTAAGGGTATGGCATAGAGTAATAAGCCATGCCTAGGTGGTGACTATTAACATGAGGGTCAATGAGCATATGACACATGGCATAAAGTGAGGGATAACTGGGAAGCCTCTAGGATATTTGATCACATGCCTACCATGCATTGGGTATTAATGAAATAGAAAGTTAAGGCTCTATTAGATAGTTTTAAAACATCCCATCACTATTATTGAATCTAGGTAGTGGTGAAGGATGATGGGCTCTAAATTTAAATCTATATTTAAAAATAAAGAGAGGAGATCCAACTACCAACTCAAACTTGAATTTGTATCAAGTGAATTGCTAAATGTTGTTAATATAGGAGGCTAAGTGCATATGTTTATGAAGTCTTAAATAAATCCCACTAATAGTTACCATGCATACCTTTGAGATCACTTCAACTCTTAGATTTCTAATTCTCATAGAGCACCCTTATGTTTCTTACCTCTTACATTGAGAGCCTTCCTCTTTGCCCTCCATCCTACTACAATGGTTGTATCCTCTTCAAACCCAAAGTCTAAGTCTAAGTACCAGGATACCCTATTCCTAATTGGCTTGACCAAGTTCACACACTATAATGACATATTCAAAGTAGTCAAGTAGGTGCCTAAGGACTTAGGATCCAATGATGACCAACAAGCAAAAGTCAAGGATGATCTTTGGGCATACAAGAAATGAAAACATCATAGGGATACGAATAAACCATAGGTGTTTCCCTACACTAATTTATTTGGAAACCTCCTTCTCACCACCATTTGAGTGTAAGATGGGGTCCATGATTGGGTGTGCTTGCCAAAATTTCAAAACTAGATCATCAATATCTCTACGAATGCCTACAAAGCATATTACTCCTACCTAGATTTCACCTTCTCTTATGATGTTGTAGTAATGAAGGCTTGGATGGAGACATTATAAATATATGACATCCTATAATATTGGGATAACAAAATGAATGCTAAATGGGTCAGTAAGGAGGACATAAATGCATACATGGTCCACACCCTCTGGGAGGAGGTCTAAGTAGGCATGATTCTAATGAATTGATTATTCTAGGCCCAGGAATAATTCCACACTAATGAATTATGGGTTCCCCTCCTCCATATGATTCTCACACACTCTAAAATTATGAACTTGGGAAGATTAATCAACTTCAAGTTGGTCAATGCCATCATAGATTCTCAAGCTGGAGATAATTTCTAAATGATGAGTTAGCTTTTAAACGTAGCCTATGGGACACTCTCCTTCAAAACTTTAACTTCTCTTATGTGGGTTCCCATGGGCTCAATAGTCCATGTAGTCTTCTACAAACTATATGTCCACCAATATTAGAACCACATCTAGGACATCTACAAGCACTTCTATCTAGTGGTCTATAAGATGATCAATGAGGCCCTAATACCATGTATATCATAAATAATGCTAGACTCAATCACTACCATGGGGGACTAATGGTACTATAGAGAAGACACCATGATACAAATTGTAGGCATACTCAAGTAACCCCTATACTTACCTACTTCATCCTAGATTGCCTAGTAGAGTAGGTTATTTCCTAGTAGTTTGTGGAGGGTATCTTTGGATTTTAGACAAGATATGAAGGTGTGCCCACCACTACTAATCACCATCATTCACCATATATAGAAGGCCTTCCCCCCTCTAAAAAATGGTGGCTGAATAGGACTCCTTTTCCCTAGGGAGAGCTGATCTTTGATATTAGAACTCTAAGAGGATGATCAAAACTCAACTGACATAGTATTTGACCTACTTAAATATAAAGTATAGTCATAAAATGGAGGATGATAATGAGATATACTTATATGTTGTGATGACTAGGAGGTATTGTCTTGGATCATGGTGAAGAAGAAAAAGAAAGGATATGAGGGATAGTCAAGCTAATTTACTCCCCCTCCTTCCTCTTCTCACTCTATAGAGGATACAACTTTGACTCCTCTTATTATCTCTAGTAGGTTTTATAGGGCATTATGACACCTTCTCCTCTTCATGCCCTAGTTCCAACTCCACATCCTCTTGTATCTCTTACTCTTCATGTCCTAACTCCTCCTCTAGTCACTCTTCATGCCCCAAATCCACCTTTGACCCCTCTAGTAGCTCTAATAGTCTAACTACAACTGAGTTAGACCCATGTTACTTGATGATAGGTAGCCATGCCCAAATAACTCAACCATTATCACCTTGAACCTAGGCCATAGAACTTGAGGTTTGATATTACCAAAAATCTAAAGGAAAGCCTAAAATAAGGCTCCTAATAGGCACTAGTATAGGTTTCACCCCTTACACCTATCCCCTCTATCTCCCTTATTCCCCTCACTACCATTTCTTTCTTGCTCCTAGTCACGATACCCAAAAAATTTTCTCCACTCCCATGAACACCCCAAATGGTGCCTCCTCTTTTCCCCATTACACCCCCTCTATCATTTACCAAGGTATATTTGGACTTGGTCTTCTTGAGCATTCTTACGTCTTTGTTCCCTTTTACCCCATCTATTCCATAACCCATAACCTTCCTAATGCCTTCTTTAGGCTTATCTTCAGTCTAAGTACATTTAGGTGCATCCTTGTTGATGAGTGTGGATATAACCATTAAGAACATACCTCTAATGGCATGAACTATCTTGATCTCCCCTTTAGTTATCTTGGTACCTCCCTTGGTAGTTTTAATTCCTCCACCATTAACTCCCATAGTTCATACTATTCTGATTAGTTCTTTCACTACATCATCCAGAGTTGACCTAGTTAAGAGGCCCAATAAATAGTAAAGGGAAACTCACACTCCAAATTTAGTTTATTTTCCTCTCACTTCAATCCAACCTCCTCTACTAGCCTCAAAGGTTCTTATAGCACCATCCATAACACTTCTATGCATTGATCCCTAAACCCCTCTTTATATTACCCTAAGAACCTTATGATTTGGATTAAACCAACTAATCTCTTCTCTTATGTTGAATTACACTCTCTTAGGAGTCATTGGCCTTCAAATGGGAATTACCCATAAGTAGTGGTAGGCATAGATGTTCCCATGAGCCTCCCCTTTTATCCTCCCTCCTTTCTCTCCAATGCCCCTTCCTCCTCCATTACTTTACTTGTTCACCCCTTCCATTTCCTCTATTTAACCTTCGCCTCATATTCCACCCTTCACAATCATCTTGACCGCCTCTCCTAAACCTATTACAACTTGGAGAATAGTCTAAAGGTTATAGGCATCATAGATGACCATCCAAGGCAACCTAGACATATATTGGAACTTCGATTAAACTTTAGGGAAAATAAAGAGGATTATAATGCAGAGGTTCATTTAAGAAGGGAACTTGGTGGTTTAAAAGACCCATTACGATATGTTCTCCCTCACTAAGGTGAGTATTTCCATTGGGGAAGAAAGGCTAGCTAAGGATCCACTCTTTATTCTCTAAGCAACTCATGATATGCCATAAAAGCTCCTTGAGGACATGCAAATCTAGGTTTGGACCTTAGAAGCCTAGGTGAAGAGCTCCTTCCTCATTATGATGATCAAGTAGGTCAAAGATTATATGTTAATACTCTTCTAAGTTTTTGGGAAGGTAGTGGAGACTCTATCTAAGATCAATGTGCTTATCTAGTAGACTTAGGCTTACTTGGAGAAGATTACGAAGATAGATAGAAAGTGTAGGAAGTTGCTAGTGGTGATTAAAAAAGGCATGTTCCTTAAATTTAAACTATTTCCCACCTTATACTTGGGGTTATATCAGATTTACACTAGGAACATGAAGGTGATTATGGAGGAATGGATGGCCTTGGCTTGTAATGTAACTAGACCCATGGAAGAGGGCAATAATAAGATATTGACCTACTTTAAAGAGGTCAATATCTATGTGCTCTTCGACCTAAATGGCACCCTACTAGAAAAAGGATAATTTGGATTCCACTTGGGTCAATTTGACTAGGTCATGAGGGAGAAGGTCACCAAAATAAACAATGAAGGGGCTTGGGTGGTTTTAACACGATCCACGATGAGCATCAACCAGGTCTTTGGGGTCTAGGTGTCAATGGAATCACCCTTCTATTGATGTGTGTAAATGTATCATAAGATTCTAATAGTGTTGAAAACACTTCTCATTTCAAGAATCAAAGAATCTTTTTCATGATTTTTTGGTTGTGATCTTCCTAAGATCTATGGTGGAGTAGCGGATAAGTTATTTGACCATTTCAAAAAATGATTATGCAAGTGGTTGTTGGGAGAAACCATGGTCCTAATGTTTTTTGAAGAATCTAAAGTTTTTTAATTTAAATTTAATGAATAATGATTAGAACCTAAACTCTAAAACACTAATATAGCATGAATATTAGCAATGAGAAAGTAAACTATAGTTATTTAATCAAAAAATGAGAAAATAGATAGGGTAAGGTATAAAGAGAGATGTTTCTATTCTTTAGTTCAAACATATTGATAAAGCTCTAATTTCATCAAAGATATGTATCTTAAAACTAGTATATGACATGAAGTTACCAAATAGTATAAATCCTATCATATACTAGGTAAATGTCTAAGGATATTTGAAAACATGTAAATTAGAGACCAAGTTCACTTTAAAGACTTACTTAAACAAGAAAATTGCATTTGCACATCTTCCAAAAAATCAAGGATATTGAAATGAATCTAATTACTTTCAGTCAACCTAGAGTAAAGCTCAAATTAAAAACACTGCATTAATATATGCACATCTAGAATTCATAAAAGCACTTAAAATATAAACATTAGAATAGAGATTTGAGGAAGCAAACATGATAACAAAAAAATAAACAAAATTAGACAATCTTCAAAGAATTCTCTTGCTTATATTACTTGCTCCAAAATTTACAAAATAGTTTTGCTCTCAAAACTTCCTCCATTATACAATGATAATACCCACTTTTATAGATTAAAAGAGAAATCTATGAGGTATGTTGGTTAGTCATTATAAAATAAGAATTAGATAAGTGTCAAGGAGAATTGTCCTTTTACAAACATTTTAGAACCAATGACACTTTTCAAATGTGACTAACCTATAAGCCATATGCATTACA
Organism: Torreya grandis; assembly: GCA_037957365.1. NCBI lineage: Eukaryota > Viridiplantae > Streptophyta > Pinopsida > Cupressales > Taxaceae > Torreya > Torreya grandis. The sequence goes on from JARHVA010007037.1 coordinate 635,432, forward strand.
CATTGCACATGATCAAATAGTAAATTATTTATTAAATGATGTACATGTTTTTAATACAAAAGAATATGCTAAGTCAACTCAATTGACTTTGAGATGCCCTTGCAGCTGCAACCTTTTTCTTTTGTTCCAAAATCTTCATGAAATTGTCATATTATTCATCAATCAATTTGAGGTTGATAATTGGATCCATGAATAGCTCCTCTATTTATCCTACTAAAGCTTTGAATATTTCATCTACTCCATCCAAGGCTTATTTAATGCTCCTAACATTACCAATATTTTCATTTGATGACAAGATCATGTCCAAGATATGTTTGTTGTCATCCACTGTGGTACCCTTGCTTTTATTCTTGACCTCTTAGATGAATTGGGTAGCCCTATGCTGGAAATATTCATTAGTTATCAAGCTTGTTTGATTGTGAATGGTTGGATCCTTGATCAAACCTCTTAATATCTATGTCATCCTTACCTCTAATTTTTTGAAGTCTTTTGAGAGACCTTCCATGCCTTTTGACCACTTATTTAGGTCCCTAATTTTCTCCATCAAGATTATCATGGCCATGTTTAAATGTGATGGGATAACTATTTTAAGCTCAGGGATCCAATTTCCATTATTATCTTGATTAATGCCTTTATTTTCTTGTCTAAGCTTTGCCACTAATTGACTTGGTTCAGAGCCATGGCATGATATTTTATTCATTATGTCTAATATAGATATTATTGCCTTCAAAAAATTAAATGTCTCAAATATAATTGTTTTAAAGTTATTGATAATGTCTATTGGCACTGAAAAAATGGATTGTTCCTTTATATTTTTATTCTCTTGTTTTAAACCTTTGATGGCAACTTGTACCCTTTCTAATTGAGATTAGGCTAGCTCGAGAACATCTTCTTCAAATATGGGGTATTCCTCTAGTCTCTATTCCATTTTTTGAGTGAAGTGAACTAAAGGCTCAACCCTTTGATAAACCACCTCCCAACCTTCTTCAATAATAGCTATCTTAGTCACTCTTTGTAAGCCTATAATATCTATATCATATCTAAATTCTACTAAAGACTGGCCCATATGTTTGATTAGGATCTCATCTTATGATTAGATTGCTAATTGAATTGGAGTGGCAAGCCTCATTTTTTATTCATCTTATAATGTTAGGATCTAAGGCTTCTATTCCTATTGTATAGGGATGTCTGTAGTCTTTACTATGGCCCATAGGTGATAAGCAGTAGGAATCCTTTCCAACCTTGGTTCATATATAAACCATTCAGGTATATCTAGTCCATAAATTGGGTTCTCTTCACTAAATAAGTTGATGTCCTTCAAAGTGTTAGGATAAATTAAAACCCAAATATATCCCCAAATCACACACAAGAGAAACTATGAAAAAAATTAATCAAATATTTAGAAAATAAACATAAACATGCACATAATAAGAGATAACATATTTAACATGGTTCACCCAAAATGAGCTACATCCACCAAACTTGTCTAATATATTATTTCCAACAATACAAGGGAGAAATACAATCCTGTAATAAACCCTGTTACACCTCTCTACATTTTCCACCTCCACTCTATGCACCAATTTTTCATCATCTATCACCTTCATACATCTCAACCATATATCAATACATTTTAGGGTGAAAAACACCTAAACATAACCTCTAACATTAGATCTAGAAACCTTTAATCAATATCCTAGATTGACTATGAAATTACAATTTTATAAGGAAATTTTAATGGGATTCAAAAAATGGGATCTAAACCTAACTAAAATAACATCAAAATTTTACCTCTAATCCTAGAAGACAATTAGGCTTCACACCTAACACAAAGGGGAAGTGGTGACCATTTTTTCTTTCTTTGCTCTTGAGATAATTGTAGTCTTAACTTTCTTCTTAGGAGGATCAATGATCATTAAGTCCAATGAATTGTCTTTTCCCTTTTCTTGTTTGGCTTCCTCAACCTTTTCTTCCTTTGCATCTATGTCTAATTCATATTTCATGGAAATCATTCTGAGTGCATCTTCAATAGATTCTTGAGGATCTAAGGATATCATGTGAACCTATTATTGAGGAAAATCTTGTTCTAGTATTATAGAAGACTCAAAGATTGAGGAAATTGAATAAAATTCACTTTGTCTCCTTTATTTAGGCTTATACTCTATTTATTTCTACTGATGGAATCCTAGAAGGGCCAACATTTACCAGATGATATTATCTTGGACCATGTTGCCACATGTCTTCCATCTTTTAATCTCTAAGTAATTTGGATTCAACCTTGATATTATGTTCTTTAAGTCTTCTAGTAACCTCATAATAGGTGGCTACCTTAGTGTATAAAAATTCAAATGCACTAGGTTCATGCTCATAAGGCACAATTATGATAGCTTTGCTCTTCAATTACTCCTTTACTCTACCATAGGGATCCTGCTATCTATGGTCATCTATCTATAGATTAAAGGAAACACTATGTTTTGAAGCAACTTCAACTTGGTCCCATTGCCTAAAAATGGTTTTGCCAATTATCATAGGAAAACCATGAAAAATTCCCTTCCTCTTGGTCTTGTAGATCCCATTTATCTCATTGAACAATTAGTATGTAACTTCCTGCTTTGCCAATTTATCTGGCATGCGTACTGACCATTTAAGGGGGGCACTTTGGGTTCCCTCTATTTTGATAATGGTACAATTAGGGTATAACCATATGTATCCTATTGTATCAATTGATTTATTGATTAAAGGAGTTACCCTCATCATGGGGACACCATTGATAGCTTGGCTCAATGCAGGGTAAACACAATCATAAATGAATTGGATATGGTCCATATATTTGTAAATATGAAATTTGGAGTACTATTGAGACATAGTTTGGGTGCCATTAGGAGACCATTCTCTTTGGTTGAGGATTTTGGTTATGGCACATAGGGCATCTAATAAATAGGACATCATGAATAATTCAGTCCTCTTCTCTATTTTAACCCCATAGATTTGCCTACTTAAGAAAATGCTAATGATTTCACCTAAAGGAGGTAATATCATTTCCTCAATAATGAAATATAAAATAGGTACCCAAATAGGTTCCACATGTGTAGTATGTGCAATTCCATATAACTTGTTCAACATGATCATGACTATTCTAACTCTTGGTTTGAATTGGCTCATAGGAATTTTCTTTGTATGATCAACAATGACCTTGTTACCAACTTCTAGCCATTTTTCTAGGATGCCCATCATGGTATGTTTCTAGGCCCATGTATTAATTGAGGAGAGGTCTATTTGGGGCCTAAGTAATTTTTAATAAGACTCAAAGGCAATGTTGGAAATATTGTCATTGATGTCAAAGGTCTAGCATTATTGGTGATAAAGGCCCCATCACATTTAATGGTATTTTTAATATTCACATCTTAGATAATGTGTGTTAATATTTATTTAATATTAATGAATATATTTTTGGTTGCATATAAGTCAAAAGAGGGCCCATGGAGAAGTTAAAGAGTCACAAGTAAAAACAAAAGAGGAATGGGACACATTTTCTCATGAAGAATCATCTTGAGGAATTCCAAGAGTCACCATGTGAAGACAAAAGAGGGTATGGTACATTTTTCCATGAAAGGACACTTTGAGGAATATGAAAAGTCACCAAGATAAAGACAAAAGAGGAAATGATGCATTTAATTATGAAGGGTCACCATATGAATTTTCAAATGCAAGGATATAAAGGGTCATGCAAGTTTGATGCCATTTTTTATGAGGATTGAAGGGTCATAAAGGGTGAATGCCAAAAGTCATTTGGAAAGCTATAAATAAAGGCTTGAAAAGACATTTGTAATATGCAAGAGAGTAAATGGTTTGTATTTTTTTTTGAAGAGATAAAATTAGGAGATATTGTAGAGTTATATCATTTTTTGAGTAACATTGAGAGATAGTTGTGTTTTATACACAAGAAGGGTTGGTGCTCACAAATCTTCATAAGGGGTTGGTGCTCACAAATAGTTGATGTGTTCGTGCTCAATAAAGGGGTTGGTGCTCCTAAAAGTTGGTGCTTGTAATATTTTTTATTTGAGTTAGTGCTCATTCATATACTTGAGATTTTTCTCTATGGTTTTTCCCACTTTGGGTTTTCACATAAAAATTTGGTCTCTCTCTCTCTCTCTCTCTCTCTCTCTCTCTTGTGTGGTGCATATTATTGTTTTAGTTTTATTGCATATCTTGAATATGTGATTAAAGAAAATAAATTATATTAAGTAAAAGATATATAATATACTTATTCACCCCCCTCTCAGTATATTTCATGCTTAATAATTGGTATCAGAGTAGGTTCCTTTTGAAAAAGTTTTACAGCTTGAAGGTAGATCAGGAAAGCACAATGGCTAAATCACATGAAGGTTTTTATACAAATAAGGCACCTTTATTTGATGGGAAAAATTATGGTTTTTGGAGCATAAGGATGATGACTTATTTGATGACCCTTGGATTCAACATTTAGAAAGCAGTGGTAGAGGAATATGAGGAGCCACAAACACTTGTAACTACTCCAATAGAAAAGAAGGCAAGTGAGAATAATGCTAAAAATTTAAATGCTATTTTATGTGGTTTATGTGAAACAAAATTTGTTAAAGTTATGCAATGTAAATTTTCTCATGAAACTTGGGTAAAGCTTGAGAATATTTATAAAGGTGATGGAAAGGTTCAACAAGCTAAGCTTCATAATTTCATAAGATAGTTTGAGAGTTTGAAGATGGAAGAGGAAGAAAATATAACAAGTTATCTTTTGCAAGTTGATCAAATAGTTAATCAAATTCAAGGTCTTGGAGAAAATTTAGAAGAATCAATTATGGTTTAAAAAGTTTTGAGATATCTACCATTGAGATATGATGCAAAAGTTTTGATAATTGAAGAGATGAAGAATTTAGCCAAGCTAAAGATGGATGAACTACATGGTATTCTTACGGTATATGAGATGCAGATCAAACAAGAGAAACCCTCAAAGAGAGAAGCTACTTTCAAGACATCAAAGAAAGAGAAGGCTAAGATTCAAGAATCAAATGACAATTCTAGTGATGATGAAGATGAAAATAGAGATCTATTCATTTGCAATCCAAAAAAGGGCACGGGTAAATATCAAGAAAAATTACCTTTTAAATGTTTTAATTATGGAAAGATTGGACATTTTGTAGGTAAGTGCCCAAATAAGGGTAATGGTGAAAATGAAGAAGGAAAGTTTATATACAAGAATAATTTTAAAGGAAAATTCAAGAAGGGATTCGAGAAGAAGAGTTTTTATTCTAAAGATCCTAGCTCAGTCGAAGATAGTGGAGTCAGTGATTCAGAAGAAGAAGAGATTCTATTCATGGCTATACATGAAGATGCCTCTGCAAGAAAAAGTACAAATGATCAAGAAGAATAACAAGATAAAGCTGAAGTGAATCTAGAAGGAGAAGTCATTTATACCTTAGAAGAATTAAAATCTCTTGAGAAGAAGAATCAAAGATTAAAGATCCAGATCAAGAAAAATGAAAAGGAGTCAAAGGAAATAATTGAAGATCTACACGCACACTTTGAAGAAGCCAAGAAGAATGAAGAAGATATAATGGCATAGATGAAAAATTAAGCAAATAATGTGAAAGGTATGTTATTAAAATTGCTTCTTTAAAAGCAAATCTTAAGAAAATAAATAGAACAATCAATGATAGAGCAATCAATGATTTAAAATTTGAGAATAACACTAATATGTTGAATAAGATATTAGAAAGTCAAAGGTCAATGTCAGATAAGACAGGTATTAGATTTGGAAAAGAGAAAGGGGAGGCCACTACTTTCACAGACAAGGAAAAAGGAAAGAGCTATGCTAAAGCTCTTATAAAAGAGGAAATCAAAAAGGAAGAAGTTAAGAATACAGAGGACATCTCAAACAAAGAAGGTTGGAAAGAATAGAGCTACATAAGGCAATTAGGTCAAAGATATATAAATAGGTCCTTTTTTTATGGTTACTATTTTTATTGTAATGGATATGGTCATAAGAAAATATAATGTCAAAAAAAGGATAACAATTTTAGAAATAAGGATAAGGAAAGTCATGCAGAGTCAAGAAGAAGCCACAACTCTTTTGCTTCTCTATCAAGATTTAATGAAGAGGCCCTAATATGTTACACGTGTAACAAATTCAGACACATATCCCAGTACTTTAGAAGAGTGTTTGAGTCAATCAAGAAGGACTAGAGTTTCAAGGCTCCATTCATCAAGAAGAAAGTTTAGACATGTTCATGGTAGAAGAAACAACTTGAAAAATCTATGTTGGTGCAGACAAATTTGCATGCAAGAAATGAAGAAAAGCTATGGTTCATTAACAATGCATGTTCGAGACACATTACAAGAGAAAAAAATAATTTCATAAACTTGAAGAATATTAATGGTGGTACAGTGAAATTTATAGATACTACCAAAATTGCCAAAAAATGTACACTAAATTTGGATAATGGTAGAACTAAAACTAAAAATGTTTTGCATGTAGAAGGTCTTAAGCATAATATTTTAAGTGTAAGTTAAATGTGTGATTAGGGCACACACTAAAATTTTATCTAGAAGGTTGTGAAATTAAGAGAAAATATTCAGATATGTTGGTTGTAGATGTTCAAGGAATATGTAATAATTTGTATATGCTATCAGACATCAAAGGTCAAAGATGTTGTTTGAGTCAGACTGAAGAAATTTGGATATGGCATAGGAGAGTGTGACACATAAATTTTGAAAATCTTGTCAACATTAGCAAGAAGAAAATAGTCAAAAATCTTCCAAAGATTACAAAGCCATCGACATGCTTTGTGAACCTTGTCAGCATGGGAAGTAGGCCAGAAGGTGGTTCAAAACAAAAGAGTACTCAGCCACTTAGGTGCTAGAGCTTCTTCACATTGATCTGTGTGGACCTATGAGAACTTAAACTACTCAAGGTGAGAAACATTTCATGTTACTTATTTATGATTTTTCACGTATGATTTGGGTAATGTTTTTAAAGAAAAAATTAGAAGCTTTCAGACATTTCAAATCTTTCAAAGCATTAGTTGAGAATGAAACTAGTTTGAAGATTAAGTGTCTAAGATCAGATTGAGGAGGAGAATTAATGTCAGATTAGTTTATTGAGTTTTGTGAAGAACATGGAATAAAGAGACATTATTCAACAACCATAACTCCACAACAAAATGGAGTAGTTGAGTAGAGAAACATAATAGTTCAAGAGATGGCAAAGAAAATGCTAAATGAATCCAAGATACCAAATAAATATTAGAGGGAGGTAGTTGTTATAGTAGTGCATATTCAAAACAAATTATTATTGAGAGTTAATAGTGACAAGACTCCTTATGAGCTATGGAAAGACAAACCAACAATAGTTGATTATTTTAGAGTTTTTGGCAGCAGATGCTTCATAAAGAGAATCAACAAAAAACTTGGTAAGGTTGAATCCAGAGCATATGAAGGTATATTTCTTAGTTATTATTGAAAAATTAAAGCTTATAAATGTTATAACAAAAGAACCAAGAATTTTTTTGAAAGTGCAAGTGTCAGAATAGAAGAATATGGAACATAAAGAATCATTAATCCAATAGACATTCTTGAAATCATTGAAGAGGAAGATTTTGAAGAATCAGATGAAGATGAGAAGAAGGAGAAAAAGGACACCAAAAATCCATCCAAATATGTTTATATAAATCATAATGAAAGTGACATCATTAGGGATATAAATGAAGGAATTCACACCAGAAGAATGATGGTAAGTGAATATAAGCAAGTTAATTTTTTTTTGTTATCCAAAATTTAGCCTAAAACTTTTTCAAAAGCTAGACATGATAAGCATTGGGTTAAGGCAATAGATGAAGAATTAAATTAGATAGAAAAGAATGATACTTGGGAATTAGTGCCTAGACCAAAAGATCATAATGTGATAGGAACAAAATGGGTTTACAAAGTAAGTTGAATGAAAATGGAGAAGTGACCAGGAATAAAGAAAGGTTAGTATGTAAAGGATATGCTCATATTGAGGGAATAGATTTTGAAGAAACTTTTTCACTAGAGGTAAGGCTAGAGGCTATTAGAATGTTTCTTGCATATGCAATGTTTAAAAATTTCAAAGTGTTTTAGATGGATATCAAATCTACCTTCCTAAATGGGAATCTAGAAGAAGAGGTCTACATTGAGTAGCCTAAGGGATTTATTCTCTCAAATATTAGTAGTCATGTATGTAGATTAAAGAAAGCATTGTATGGATTGAGACAAGCTCCTAGAGCCTGGTATGCAAGACTTGATAAGTACTTGCAAGATCAAGGTTTCATGAGAGGATTTGTTGACAGTAATCTCTACATCAAAATAGAAGGTGAGCACCAATTGATTATTTTGATATATGTTGATGATATAATTTTTAGAGGAAACATTGAAAAGATGACAATTTTTTTTTATAATATGAAAAAAGAATTTGAGATGTCTATGCTTGGATAATTGTCATTGTTCTTAGGATTGAAAATATTACAGTCAGATAAAGGTATTTTTAGATCTTAAAGTAAAGATGCCAAGGAAATGTTGAAGAAATTTGGTTTTGAAGATTGTGCACCAGTTGGCACACTAATGTATATAAGAAATAAGGTGAGCAAGGATGAAGATTCACCTATTATAGATCAATCTTTATAAATATCTATTATTGATAGTCTTTTATATTTGATAGCATTCAGGCCATACATCATGCATGTAGTAGGTATGATTTCAAGATATTAGTCAGCTCCAAAAGATAGTCATGTTCAGTTGGTGAAGAGTATATTCAGATATATCAAAGTGACATTGGATTATGGATTATGGTATCCTACAAGTAGAGATTTCACTTTGGTTGCTTATACAAATTTATATTGGGTAGGGTTTTTGGATGATAGAAAGAGTACAAGTAGAGGAGATTTATTCCTTGGTGATAGCTTAGTATCATGGCTAAGCAAGAAGAAAAATTCAATATCACTTTCTATAGCTGAAGCAAACTATATTGTAGCAGTATTGTGTTGTACTCAAGTGCTCTGGATGAAGCAAAATTTGAAATATATCAAGGTAAAATATGATGAACCTATTTTTATTTTTTTTACAATACAAGTGCTATTAATATTTTGAAGAATCTAATGATGCATTCAAGAACAAAACATATTCCTATTATATATCAGTTTTTGAGAGAGCAGATTGTAGATCAATAGGTTAAGATAGAATATATTAGTACTACAAAGCAGATTTTAGATATTTTAACAAAGGCACTACCAAAAGACACATTTGATAATCTACGGGAGAAGTTGGGAGTAATTTAATTTACTTCCTACCATTAAAGTTCAACATCAATTGAGGGGGAGCTAAGTGTTAGCTCTAGGTAGGCCCTTTGCCATTGATGTCAAAGGGGGAGAAGAATAAAAATAGGTACATGTATAGGTACATATTTAGAAACAACTATAGGGAATAGGTATAGGGAACACGTACAAGTTGCTACAATAAGGGATAGTTACTATATGTTTTTTAGATGACAGTATGTGCAAGTTTTAGGATGTGGCAGTTTTAGTTTGAGGTTGCCATCAATGACAACGAGGGAGATTATTGGAAATATTGTCATTGATGTCAAAGTTCTAGCATTATTGGTGATAAAGGCCCTATTATATTTAATAGTGTTTTTAATATTCATATCTTGGCTAATGTGTGTTAATATTTATTTAATATTAATGAATATATTTTTGGTTGCATATAAGTCAAAAGAGGGCCCATGGAGAAGTCAAAGAGTCATAGGGTAAAGACAAAAGAGGAATGGGATGCATTTTATCATGAAGAGTCATCTTGAGGAATTCCAAGAGTCACCATGTGAAGACAAAACAGGGTATAGTGCATTTTTCCATAAAGGGACAATTTGAGGAATACGAAAAGTCACCAAGATAAAGACAAAAGAGGAAAAGATGCATTTGCTTATCAAGGGTCACCATATGACTTTTCAAATGTAAGGATATGAAGGGTCACACAAGTTTGGCACCATTTTACATGAGGATTGAAGGGTCATAAAGGGTGAATACCAAAGGTCATTTGGAAAGCTATATATAAAGGCTTGAGAAGCCATTTGTAATATGCAAGAGAGTGAATGGTTTGTATTTATTTTCAAAGAGAGAAAAGTAGGGGATATTGTAGAGTTCTATCATTTGTTGAGTAAGCAACATTGAGAGATAGTTATGTTTTATACACAAGAGGAGTTGGTGCTCCTGTGGGTTGGTGCTCATAAATAGTTGCTGTGTTGGTGCTCGGCAAAGAGGTTGGTGCTTCTGCAAGTTGGTGCTTAAATTTTTTATAATTTGAGTTGGTGCTCATTCATATACTTGATATTGTTCTCCATGGTTTTTCCCACTTTGGGTTTCCATGTAAAAAAATGGTCTCTCTCTCTCTCTCTCTTATGTGGTGTATATTATTGTTTCAGTTTTATTACATATCTTGAATGTGTGATTAAGTGGTTAAAAAAATCATATTAAGTAAAAGATATATAATATACTAATTCACCACCCCTCTCAGTATATTTTATGCTTAATAGGTAATAGGGAATATGTATGTAATTTTCCTCAAATTAGGTTCATGAATAAGCATACCCTTGTCAATTTTAGCATCTTTGAAAATAAGACTAAAGACATTAATGCAGTATAATACCTCTAAATTGGTGGCAACATAATGGAGTCTTGTGAGCTGAATTTACATGATGTCATTATATAATCTCTTAACTGGGACCAAATCCTCCTCTTATTTGGTTGAAATTCCTTGGTTCTCAATAGTCCAAAACAAACTTGAGTAATTATTGCCTCTGGTATTCAATGAAGTAGCCACAAACTTTGTATCCTTAAATACTTGGCCCTCTATATCTGATGACAAATATAATTCAACCTCTTTATGTGAAATATGTCCATAAGTTACCATTTCTATGGCTTTGATCAAATTATTCCACTAATGAATGACAATTCAATACTTATGGCTATCTGGTTAGACTCTTCTGGCTCAAAATAGTGAATACAAGAATAAATTGGGGATTTTTATATGTCTTAGGGATTTTAGAGGTTTAAATAAGCTTTAATGGCAGCATACACATTTTAAGTATGTACTTTGGTGACTTAGATCATATTTAGATCTCATTTTTATACCTTTACATGATTGGATCCATAAAATCTTTTGATATGACATGTTTGCCTATGTGGCATCTCTTTGCCAAGCTACTTATTTAATTTTAAAACATGACCATTGTCAATTTAGACATGTATCTTAATTACACACCTCTTAAAATTTGATCAAATTCATTCCATAAATCTCCTTAGGGGTCTCCTAGCCTTGACTTTTAACATGACTATCAATATTTGATCTGAGCTTCCAAGATTGTGACACTTGACAACCCCACATGATTTTTATGTACCCTACTGACAATTTCCATCTAGTTAATGCTCTTATGCCACATGGTCGCATTGCATATAATTTGGGCTTATTGACTTATTGAATTGATTCACACCATTTATATTCATATGCACAATTGAATGTGAATCATCGATCTTCAATCTACATGATCAAACACACACCATTGATCTGCTAAACATATGATCAAATGTGGGTCATTGATATTTTACCAATTCACCATGATTATGACACCCACCACCATCACATTCAATCTTTGGATCTTTCAACATATTTACTTCATGCTCACTGTTAGATCTATGTTTACATTATTAAACACATGCCATCTATCTTTTATCTGCATGATTTAATGCACACGGTCGATCTTTGATTTACATGATTGAACATAGGTCATAGATATATCTTGACTTATTGACTCCAATCTTCAATGTAGATCATCAATAATAATTTATACATAAGAATACACATCATCAATTTTTAATTCAAGGAATTTTGACTTATTGACTTCGTACTATCACCCATGTGTCATTGATCTTTGATCCAATCAAGCAAATTTTTGACATTTGGCAGTCCTCCGTTTAATTCATACATGCAAACAATAAAATCAATGAATAAGGGCTCATGACATATAAAGACTTTGCACAAATCTTAGACTAAAGTTTTAATGAATTAATAAACTTGATCAAAACTTAGGCTAAAATTAAACTAAGGCTACGATGGAATAAAGTGACCCATCGCAAATATGAATCAATTTTAATAAGAACTTAGGCTAAATTAATTTAGACTAAGGTTTTGAATGTTATTTAAACTCAAATTCAAATGGGACCATATTAATTAATTAATTAAGGGTCAAATTAATGTTGAAGCATAAACCCATGAACATTTATTTATTCTAATGAAGATCCATTTATCTTACAAGATGGAAACACATGATCCAAATATTAGAAACATTAGATAAGATCAAATAAAACTTTTATGATAGAATGCACTCTGATCAAGTTGAATGCCTAATTTATAGAATAATTTGAAAAATTTGAACAAGGTTCCTCATTTTTTAAAATTGGGGGTATGTTAACCTCAACAAATGGTGACTTTTGGAGAAACATTGGTAGAATGTTAGAATTCAAATACTCTCAGTTCAAAATAATAACTAGACTACTCATTCCACATGATCAAGTACCATTAATTAGATCAATTAATGATTGAAAAAAGTCTTACAAATGTAGAATTAAGGTCAAATATCAAAACTCAATCATGTTGTGTGTGTGCTTTGATTCATTTACTGATTTCCACTAGAATTCAGATTGTAACTTCTAGATTTCATGACCTTAATCATTAACATAGACTTGTAGCATATTTAGATATTCATTATGAATCATTATTTATAAAATGGGAAGGCTTGGGAATTGATCTACTTCTATCTAGGCATCCATAACCTTGATAGAGTTACAATTTGGTTCCATTCTAGGCCTCGTTCCACTACCAACCAAGCATTCATAACCCCGGTGGAGGTTACTGGAATCACCTTTGCTCATAAAACTTTTAAATTTTCAATAAGGATTTTATTTTGTATTTTGGTATTTTCAATTGTGTTTAGCTTTCCAACAAAGGTTAGGAACCAAATTTAGCTAGGTGTTAAGGATTTTTGTCAAAAGTTTGATTTTCAAGACAATCATCCTTAGTTATAGAGTTCATCCTAGGAAATAATGTTCTTTAAGTGCTAACATGACTTTGTTCTAATAATTCAAACTTTCAATCAAATGCATGCAATCCTTATTGGAATCAAACTTAGATCAAAATAAGGTTTATAATTTTCAAGGAATAATTAGTCTAAATATTAGTTTTCATCAACTTCTCAAAATCATAACATTAAGCTCAAAATTTCTAAAATCCATGGTCAACCAATGTTTAAGAGTCATATCTACATTCTTGGTTTATGAAGTTCTTTTGAGAAATTATATGGATTTAGAGCTTAGAGACTTGTCTTGAAAAAGACTTATTAGAATCTAGAGAACAAAACAAAGAAAACAAACACACAATAAGCAAAAAAATATTTATAAACAATATTTACAAATAATAGATAGGAATGAAACTAATCTAAACCTTCCTACACTAAAGCTAACTAATATTACAGATTAATCCATAAAGACTTGAGATGGAACAACAAATAAATAATGCTTGAGATACTGCCCATTGGTTGGCAAAGTGAACTCTACACCCTAGAAGTATTTGAGCTTAAATGTGTTTTCTCTTAATGTTTTAGCAATTTGGTAAGGACCAATCCACAAAGGAGTGAATTTCCCATTTTTCCCTTTTGTCTCAGATGCTTTGTCCCATAGAAGAACTAAGTCTCCTTCTCTAAACACCTTGATCTTTGACCATTTATCAAATCATCTTTTAAAAGTGGTTTGATGTTTGCTAAAATTAGCAAATGCTTTTTATTTAGCATCCTCCATTTGGATGATATCAAACAACTTGGAATTGGCATATTCTTGATCTCCTTCCATATACTCCTATATAAACATGTAAGTTGGTAATTTGAGAGTAATTGGAAAGATTGGTTCTAGTCCATATACCAAGATAAATGGTCATAATTTTAGATCTTGTTTCACTTTGGTTCTATTTACCCATATATCATACTTAAACAATTTATGCCATGTTCTTGGTTGTTGAGATGCAGACTTCTTAATAGCTTTCATTAGATTCTTGTTTGTAGACTCTAGAACTCCATTAACCTATGGATAATGATTAGATGAAAAATTAAGATCTATTTTATTATCATAAGCCCACTTAGTCACCTCTATATATGTAGACACTGATCCATTATCACAAAACAATGATACTAGCATCCCAAACTTGGTGCAAATGTTATCTTCTAAGAACTTGATAACATTTTCAATCCTACACTATTTTGTCACTACTAACTCCTCCCATCTTGTACAATAATCTATGGTAGTAAGAACATACTTATGTCCAAATAAATAATTAAGGTTTATAACCCCTACAAAGTCCAAACCCCATTGAGCAAATGGTTTTTTAATTAAAACTGGACTCAAGGGCATAACTACTTTAGGTTTCTTTGTATTGAAGATTTGACATTGATGACATTCCCTGACATGATTTTGAAAATATTTGAAAATGGATAGACAATAATATCCCATCCTTAGGATTTTATAAGATATTGTTTTCCCAGAGGGGTGTCCACTCCCAAGTTTCTTGTGAAAGGTACTTAAGATTTTAGTTGATTCTTCCTTTGAAGTGCATCTCAAATACACTCCATAGTTCTTCCTATAAAGTATCCCATCCTTTATTAAGAAGAGATCTACTTTAAGCCTCAAATCTCTTATCTATTCTCTACTCAGTATTGTAATATAAGAACCATTGATAAAGAAATGAATAATTCCATCATACCAGTCATTTGGTTGAAAATGTTGTTGGTTAACCTGCATGATACTTAATCTAGGATTAGTGTTAGTAATCAATTGAATTAATCCCTGACACCACCAATTTAGCACTTTTCATTTCAAGATAATAATCCTAGAGTATGGACATCCATTTCCCTCTTATTTCTCCTAATTCACATTGACTCAACATGAGTTTAGTATCAGGGTCTTGCAATATATCATACACTTTATTCCTAAGGATATAGTGTCTACTTTTTTTGACTACCTTAACCAAAGAAAATGCTTATTTATCAATTATGGAATAATTTAACTGAACATCTTTGAAGTTAGTATTCATAAATGAGATTATATGATCACATTTATCAAATTTTTGAGTTAATACAACTATTATAGTACATTCAAAATCAAAAGAATAAAGAAAAAAATATTTTGTAAAGTCAGGACTTCTTAACACAAGTGCTTGTCGTATTGATTCTTTAATATCCTTGAAGGATTTATTCATTTCTTCATTCCATTCAACCTTTATATCCTTATTTAGCATGTCATTGAGTCATTTCACAATCTCTACAAAATAATAAATGAATTTACTTACAAAATTGATCTTCCTAAAAAAAGACTTTAGCTCTTTTCTAATATTTGGGGGTTCTATTTTAGATATAGCATTGACTCTATCTAAATCTATATAAATCCCATCTCTAGTTATCATATATCCTAGAAATTTCCCTTTAGTTACACAAAATATGCTTTTATTAGGGTTAAGGGAAATTTCATACCTTTGACAACATTCAAATAGTTGTTGTAAATGTATTAAGTGATCTTCCCTATTCTTCAAAAACACAGTCAGATCATCCATATATATAATGATACATTTACCTATGAGATCTTAAAATTCATAGTTCACAGCTCTTTGAAAGGTAGCTCCTACATTGATGAGTCCAAAAGGTATCCTCTTGTAAGCAATGTGCCCCATTTTATTGTAAATGCAGTCTTCATTTTAACAAGTACCTGATTGTAACCTGAAAAACCTCTAGGAAAGACATCATGGTAGAACCACTAACAATTTGAATCACCTAGTCAATGGATGGCAAAGGATAATTATCCTTTTTATAATATTTATTCAGGTTCTTAAAATATTTTCATAATCTAATATCTTAGTTTTTATTTGTAACTGGCACTATATTAGCTACCCAAGTACAATGTCTAATTGGAAAAACTATTTTTGCATCTAATAATTTCTTGACCTCTTTATAAATCAATGGTTTTAGAACAAGATTAATTGATCTTTGCTTTTGCCTAAAGGGTTTAAAATATTATTTCAAGGGAATGGTATGGGTGATAACTCAAGGATCAAATATATTTAAGTCTTCATAAGACCAAGCAATAACATCCTTATACCTAGTCAGTGAATTTCTAGCATTTTTAAACTCAACATTTATGCATGTTGTTTCAAGGTTTACTAGCTGAGGTTGACCTTGAGTTCCTATGTCAACTACATTATAATTCTTCCCATTTACTTTGGAATCTTTAGTAGTTTAAGCTAGCTTATATTTGTTGAATAATATTTCCATGCTAATCATGCCTTTGGTAATCTTATTGTCATTCAGTTATATTATCTTGTCATCAATTCTATCATCATCAAGAGAGTTCTCATTGACCTCATCAATAATATGAGACTCAAAAAATCCTAAGTTGCTCATGAATTCAATGATCTATTGGTCATCACTAAACACTTTCATATGATTAACATTGTTAGGTGCAAAGGGACATGGGACCAATTCAATGCTAAGACTTCCCAATTTGGAACCTTGATTTGGCATTAGGTTAGCTACAACTAAAGCTAGTTCATCATCAGGTTGATTTACTTATTTAGGGATTGAAACAATATTAAAAGCATCAAAATACTCAATCAAGTCCCATACTCTAAACTTGTATTTATTCAGATAAGACAATTTGCATTGATACTTGCTTCTGACCTAATTGACTACTAGTTCAAAATCACCATATACTAGTAGTTCTTTAACCTTATGTTTAATATAAAATTGTAATCCCA
This sequence comes from Torreya grandis, assembly GCA_037957365.1. Taxonomy (NCBI): domain Eukaryota; kingdom Viridiplantae; phylum Streptophyta; class Pinopsida; order Cupressales; family Taxaceae; genus Torreya; species Torreya grandis. Next base: position 652,322 of record JARHVA010007037.1, read on the forward strand.
AGATCAATGCTTCATAATTTGCCAAATTATTGGTGTAAGGAAAGTGAAGTTTTTAAGAAACATTATATTCTTTCCCATTTGAGATTGATTAAAACTATTCCTGCTCTAAACCTAGATTTGCATCTAGCACCATCAACATATAATTTCCAAAGTCCAAGCATGGTGTGAGAGTATTTAGAATTACATACCTAAGGAATGTAAAGGGTGTAAACTCCTAAATCATAATTAACCATATTTTACCTTTCATTGGTTGTATTATATTCAATGATTATATGCTTCATCTTTGGTTCCATTTCAATTCAAATTTGATTGGAAACTCCCCTCCATGGTAGCCACATGTGAGAGCAATCAGTTGATAGGTATTCATTCAAAGCTTTGGTCCAATCCCTGCTAAGAAACATCCTATAAGCATATGAATGGCCCACCACTTGAATTTCAATAAATTCTTACATCTTTGGTTATGAAACAAGCTGTATATGCACATTTAACAATTCACTAATCACTTTAACTCTAGATTTGTCTAATTGAGTCACTACTCTATCAAACTTAATAGGAGTTAAACCAAGATTTTCACAAATACATACTGTCATAATATTTTTAGGGGCACCTAAATCTAATATACAATTATGCAAGTTTTTACCAAAAACTCTAATTGTTAGTAAAAAATGTGAAACCTCTATTTTATTCTTATACATTACTACATTTACATTTATAGGTTTTTGTGATTTACTAGGTTTTTTAGTTAAAGATTCTATCAACAATTCTCTTTGTTCAATTATCTAAGTCAATTCATGTAATGTGATATTAGATTTAATTTTCTTCATATCCTCTACTATGTTATACCCACTCTTGATAGAATAAATAGATAAATCAACATTATTTCTAGTGTTATTTCCCTTTGGAGGTTCTAGATTGTTATCTACTTTGGGATTAGGAGGAATATCAATGTTATTGGTGGAGTAAAACTTGTCATTGGTTATTTTTGTTCTTTGTTCTTGAATAGATAATTATGCTTTAGCTACTATTTAAAAGCATGAATATCCTCTAGAGTATCTTCAGGTTCATTATCATCTTGAAATGGGAAATCAAAGGTTTCCACCATAAGAGTTGTTTTGGAAGATTTTGATGTCTCTAAAGAGCCAAATGTCCTTGTATAATTATCTTTGTTAGGCACAACATCACATGTATCTAATTCATCTTTAAATACTTCAAAAGCATTACAAAATTATATATAGTCTAATTCACCATATTTTGTAGTGTTATGAACCCTATAATAATTGACTAAAGCCACATCATAAATGTTTATTTTAGGTATGCTATTAGTTGTATATGATTCATTATTATTATTTTTATCACTATTGTGAAATCTATTCATAGGTCTTTTAAAAATTTGATAAGAATAATTTATGTTGGAATTCTCTGCAGTGTTACCTACCTATTTTTGTAAGTGAAGAAAATGAATGCTCAATTTTTGAACCATTTTCAATATGAGGTCATTTTAACTCTTAGGTGCCTCTAAATTGTGGACTTGAGTACTATTACTAGTTATTGGCACCATAAATCATTGATCTTATGGATGGGATCCACTTTTAGATTTATTTACCAATCCTAGGTTTTGACCAGGATGAACATGACTCGAAGGCAACTGGTTTAAAATTGGAGTTTGATTCAAGGCAATCATGTTATGATTAATATTTGGGATGCTATTAAATACAAGTAAACTAGGACTGATATTTAGATTAGCATATGCTAATTGACCCCAGGGTTGCATTTGATCATTAATTATCATAGCTTCAACATATGCCAAAGCTAATGTATCTATGACCCTAACAAATATTTTTATAAATATAAAATTCATTAGATCTAAAGTATCCTTATAAATCTCTAAATCTAAAGATTTAAAGGCCTATAAGGATCTATAGTTTTTCTAAACATCTTTTGAATTATAGCATTGAAATCTCTAATGGTTTCATTTGAATCTCTTTTCACCGTAGTGAATTGTTGATATAGGACACAAGGACTAATGATCTTTCCAAACTGATCAATGAAATAATTATTGAAATCATTCTAGCTAATGATGTAATTCTTAGGAAGATTAAGAAACCAATCATATTTTGCATCTCCAAAGGTAAAAGGAAATAGCCTGTAAGCAATATCTTCATGACCGACATTTAAAAATCTTAAGGTAGCCTTAAAAGACTTGATATGTTCTTCAGCAGTAACAATGCCTATAGGACCAAATGAAGGTAAATAGTTCTCTATATTTTTTGGTAAGTCATGTACCTAACCAGGCACAGTGATATAAGATCCAACTAACCAAGCCATACCTTGATGAGTATTGTGCACATCAACATAAATAGGTGAAGTAGGTTGATATTTAAAAACTCTACACTTACCATTATCCACTCTTGTTTTCCTATAAATTTCCTAAGAAAGAAGAGGTAGCCTTGTCTCAAACCTTGACCTAGTTCTTATTCATGGTAGTTCCAGCTTGTAAAATCCAAATCATGTTCAAAATACAACATAAAAACCTTATCTTTGCAAAGAATAATTCAATTCTTACAAATACATAGATTTGCATGTTTAGATTTTTATGTTCAAGCAACCTTTGCACAAAATCATACCAATATTTCAAAGAACAACTATCTTTAACTATATTATCTTAAATATAATTCCAAACTTGTGAATATCAGTGATCTTTACACAAAATTACTATTACTAACCTCAAAAATGTCAGATTCACAAAGCTCAAGTAACCTTCGTAAAAATTTCACATAAATATCAAAGAATAACTATATTTATCTAAATAAGCCTAAATATTGGTCTAAAACCATTAATATTAGTGAAATTTACAAATTTAAGCTAATAAAAACATAAATTTGTAAAGGATCAACTGATCTTTGAACAAAATTCACTAAAATCATCTCAAGATATTTCAAATTCACAAATATTTAGCTCAAGGCCCTCCTTTTAGTGCCAATTTGGAGTCCACCTAGGTCAATTAGACTAGGTCATGAGGGAGAAGGTCACCAAAATAAACAAGGATGAGCATTAATTAGGTCTTCAAGCTCTATGTGTCAATGGAATAACCCTTTTAATTCTACTAGAGGTTGGTGACTCAAGCCAAGGTGATATTCAGGGAACCCCCGATGAACCTTGTCAAGTTGGATAAGACATTTGACCTCTTGGAAACTATGTTGGAGGCTAGAGATGCAAGATCAAAATAGTTAAGAGCTAGACCTTCACAACCACCTTCACATATCAACTAGGTGGTCTCCCACAAATATTTTATGGGTTTAAGGGGATTTGTTTGTTTTGAATTTTGAATTACAATTTTAACTGTCATGAGTGGACATCATGGTCTAGGATTATAATCTCATGCTATTTTGAGGTAAATCCCATCCTCATCTATATAAGGCCAAACCATATTATAATATTGGGTCAACTAAAAACTTACTCAAAAGTATTGTCAGATCATAGCTAGGATTTCACTTTCTTTTTCCTTCATCTCTTTAGACTGTAGAGTTGGCCAATATTTATTATTATAACAACACTCACTTTCTAATGAATACAATTTCCATTTTCTACAAAGGGTTTATTTTGCATCTCAATTATATTTCATCTCCATTTTTGAATGCTTCTTAATGCTAAATTAATTGGACTAATAATTTCCTAATTCATGTGTGCTATGGTTATGATGTGTATGGATATTATAATCACTTTGTGAGATCTCTCATTTTTATTCTATAGTACTATTAATTTGTGTGTTAATCTAAAAACTACTATTGGGTATTTATGTGTGATTTAGTATAAACTCCTAATACCTATATTTAGTGAGGGGTCATATTTAATGCATACTCCTTACTTCCTTAGATGCTTCCCACTATGTGTTCTTGGGGGTAGAACTTTAGTGAAACTTAGTCTGTAGTGGTATAACTATATAAAGGGCACTTGGTTAGATGATCAATGCATTGAGTTCATTCTATAACTAGAGGATCCCTTTTCTACTTTACCCTTCTCTCTCCTTTTGTGTTTTTTTATGAAATTAAACTACCCTCTACCCTTGTATTTATAAACAAAGAAACAAAATAAATAAACACCCATTATAACCTTTGATAATTAGATCTGCATGCAATAACATCATATTGAACTTTTAATGGTGATAATACATCTTCTGGAGACTATTCATGTAAATTCTATTTGTGAATTCAAATACCCACAATAGTGCCCTAGGCTGATACCAAATCAATCCTAAAATAGAGGATGAAAGTCCATAGTTCTCCCCATATTCCCTTTAGGGAATACCCAATCTCATGGGTATTAAATGAACCTAGAGTTTAGAGTGAATAATAACTAGTGCTAGAAGGAGGGCCTAATCAAAATATTTTAGGTTTATCATTGATTTTATGAGTGTGTTGAGATTATTCTTAATGATAATAATATACTAACTACTATTTGGTTATGAAGCATCCTAGAGACTAGTTCACATGTTACCAGGGCTAGGTGCTACCACTGTTGGTCGGTAATTCCCCCTACTTTTCCATAGAAACACCCAAGCCCAACCAACCTAGACCTACCATGATTCTAATTAGTTTATCCCCATAACCTCTCTCAAATTCATATCATAAGATGGCCTACTTGGCTAGCTCTACCATTAACATCTCAAGAGTTGTCCATAATTTACGTAAGAACCCTGAGAAGTATCTTCCCCATTTCACTCTAGGCATAGGATGAATTGTAAAAGAGCACATAAATTCCTATAAAACTACCTTGAGACTTATAAATAAATAACATAAGGATGTCACACATAAGGCTTTCCTTTTCATGGTAATAGACTAAACATATGATTGGTTCCTCAACCTTCCTAAAGACTCTATCCCAAGTTGGAACCATTTCATTATTACTTTCCTCATTAAATTTGGGAAAGTGATAGACCCAAATGTCCTATACCAACAATTTGCTTGTATCAAAAGGGAATGCAATGATCCTATTAGGAAATTCAATGCTAGGTTTAAAAATATGTATAGTTGGGTCACCATGCATTATCAACCTAACCCTTAACTAGAACTTGAAATGGATAAGAATAGACAACCATGTTCCTAAGGAGAGATGAAACCATAACAGACCTATCCTTAGTTTATGCAATGGCCATCAAGGTAGATAGGTAACTGAACCCTCAAGGTCATAAGATGAATATTGCTCCCAATGTGATACCATATATGCCTGCATTGAGCTTCTTACCTAACATAAATAAAATTTCCCCAATACTTCAACCACTCCCTGTAATGCATCAACTCCCATTGGGTCATCTCACTTCAAATGAAAAACTAGGTTTCCTTTAACCCAGGGGCTATGAAATGACCCCTTAGGCATAAGACAAGGTAATGTTGGTAACATATAATAATACCCAAACCACACCTTATGAGTCCACCAAGAATGAGTTAGATTTCATTCAATGGATGGTAAAAAAAACTTAACAATGATTTCCTTGGGTTACAGAGGTAGGTGAGTAACTATAATGCAAAAATTTCTAAAAAAACTTCACATATCAAATACCAAGAAAGAACTATAATCATCCTTAAAATCCTTCAAAACCCTCACCCAATAGGCTGCCCAAAATCAATATCTTTGAGATAACCTTACCTAACTAGTGTCAATTACATAACATGATAACCCATGGGGAAATATACTACATAGAGTTTAGTTCTACTTTTGAGATCTTACAGAAGCAAATGGAAGATTATGGGGTGGTACCCAATCATCTCTAATCCTCTAACTTGGGTAAAGCCCCTAGTACCGCTATGGTGTTAGAGACCATGGATTTCCCTAACCAAGAAGAAAATGAGCCAGAGGAGGGTATTAGTGAGGTGAAAAATCATTAAAAATTCTATAGGAGCAACTTCATCTCAGCCAGTCAAAACTGGCAAAGTGAGCAAGATGGTGAGAAGTGTGGAAAATTCAAGTGGAAGATTATTTAAGGTACACCTAAGAAATATAAGGCCATGTATGGCCTAAAATCATGTAATTAACCCCATTTTATTGATTTTAATGATAAATTTAAGCCATTTTAGAAGCCAAGTGTACAAGGTGTGTGAAAAATAGAGTTTCTTTGACTGTGCCCTTAGGAATAAGCATCAACATTAACCCCTTATTTCCTCAATTCCACCTAATATTGGTGCAACCCCACCAAACCAGAATGCTAGGAATGATCCCCCACCTCCAAGACCTCAAGAATATAAGGCACCCATATAAACCCCATTGGTCTAAAGTAAAAGGGGTTAAAACATAGTGGAAGATATGAAAAAGATCAAGGTCAACATTACCCTTCATGAGCTTTCTCAAATTACATAAAAATAGGATCTCCTGCTAAAATTCTTGACTCAAAAGCTAACCCCATAAACCCAACCAAAACCAAGATCAATGTACACCAATATGCTCATTCATGAAAAGAATATGGAGGTTCCCCTTTCCTCTTAACCATCCAATTATTTGTAAAGAATCTACATAACCACTTAGTATATTCAGGATCCTCAACCAATGTGATGCCTGTAGGCATATGTGATAAGCTCAGGTTGGTCCACATAAAGTTAGAAAAAATAGTGGTTCAACTAGACAAGTTAGAAGTAAAAGTGATAGGTGAACTACTAAATTTCCACATCTAGTTGGAGTCCAAGCCTAGGATTCAACACTTCATAGACATTCAAGTAGTATAGATCCTTTAAGCTTACAACATGCTCCTTAGTAGAGATTGGTCCAAAGCCCTAAATGGGTATATGACCACATATTTATCACATATGTGGTTACTATAGAGGTGATTAGCCAACCAAATTTGGGTAAACATAGAGCCATGCATGGAACACATGATAAATGAGTACAATGCCATTAATGAGAGGGTGAATCTAGTTTCCTCATACCTAGGCATCTGCATGATGAGCACAAAGCCACCTAAAGATCAAACTAGTCACAACCCAAAACTTCTTGGCCTATGGTCTCTTTATATATATGGAGATCATTCCAAAAAAGGAAGTGGGGCTGGTGTTCTACTTATATATCCCCTAGGGAGAAAACATTTAACATCATATAGTTTGCAGTTTCCATGCATAAATAACTTGGAGTATAAAGCTCTAATCCTAAGATTGCATTTTGCATTGAAATATAAGGCTAATTAATAAAGAGTATTTAGTGACTCTGATATGGAGGTCACATAGATTAAGACTTAATTTCAATGCAATCTATCATACCTAATCGAGATATTAAATGCATTTAATATCATCCTTATCCCTTGGGATGAAAAATCAGTAGCTAAATCACTATCATCTGCGACAACAAACCTAACTCCCTTAGATGACACTAAGTTACAAGAGTTTTCTTTAAAACTCATCCCATGTCCCTATATCCTAGACAACACAATCATCCCCCATGTATTATATGGCATGACTATATGAAAGGAATATCTGTTGGTACTTCTATACCTCTAGTACCACAATGTTCCATCACTAGTCATGCCCAATATGCCTACACCACTATAGGAGCTTTTAGGTCTAGAATCCCAATTTTTTTGGTTAAGTGAGGCACTATATGTGGCTTCATCCACCAAGGATAGTTCATGACTACCATTATCACTATCAGACTCCCTTGAGTCACTTACATCAAAAGGATCCTCTTCTTTAGTGTAAAAGTTTTTTTAATTCTTGAAAGTTCCTTTTCTGCCTTCACACTTTCTAAAATCCTTGTTTTTATTAGGCTTATATGTATTTTTTTCATCTTCATGATGTTTATCATGATCTTCATCATGCTTAGACTTATCCTTATTGGGGAATTTGGATGCAAAGTGACCAATCTTACCATATTTGAAACATTTGAATGACAACTTGCCTATGTACTTACTAGATCCAAATCTCAAATTCCTTGTAAACTTAGCTATCAGTTGATCATCATCAACATCTGAGCATTCCTCATCCTTGAAATTATTATATTTCAACTTCTTCTCAACATTTAAGTTTTCTTCTTTCTTGGGAGGTCTCCCTTCACTAGTTCTCATCTCATAGGCAGTCAAGATGCCATGAATTCCATCCATCTCTAGCTTATACAAATATTACATCTCTTCTAATGCATATACCTTAGAGCCAAATTTATGAGTTAGTGATCTTAACACCTTTTTAAAAATAGTGGATTCCTTTAATTCTTCTACAAATCCTCTAATGCTATTTATAACTTCATCAACCTTCAATAGGTAGGATGTAATGGTTTCATCTTCATTCATTTTTAGGCTGTCAAACTATCTTCGATGGGTTTATAACTTGGCCATATTTACCTTGGTGTCACCTTCATAGATGGTATTCAATTTTTCCCATATATATTTGGATGAATCATAATGTATTACCTTTAGTATATGTTCCTCTGATAGGCCACAAAGAATGGCATTCATTACCTTGGAGTTGTTTTCACTAGCCTTACTTGTAACATCTATTGGTGGAATAGGAGTAGTATAAAAATCTATAACTAACTACCAAATATCATGTCAGTATGAAATCAAATATATCTTCATTCTAATAATCTAAAAGGTATAGTTAGATCCACTTAACAATGGATCCTTACTGTTAGATAAATGACCTTAAGCTTGCTAACTAGCCATTCTAGCTTCTAAGATCTTCCTTTAGGCCTGTAGACTTACTTCAAAGGACTATAATTTGATAAAAAATATTGGAATTAAAATGATAGATATGGGGGGTGAATTAGTCATTTAAAACTTTCTTAAATAAACTTAAGCAAACATAGATCAATTATACAAGCATGTACATCTTAGTAAGCATATGCATCAATCCATAATAACATGAAACACATGAACACAAAGTATATGTGGGAAAACCTTAAGGGGGAATAAAACCACTAAAACATAACTTGGACAACTTGTCCTATAAGACCATGAATCAAATTTAGTTGAACACCAACCCAACAAGGAACACCAACCCACAAATTTATCAAGCACCAACTTGACTTTAGAAAACTCCAACTTGCTAGCAGCCTATAACCCCCTTGCTAATAAAACTCTCACTTCATAAACACTTTATGATTTACCAATTTAATCTTGTTTCCCTCTCAACTAATGATGGTCCTCTTTTTATGTATCACACTCAAATCTACCTCTCACACAAGCAAAGATATTCTTTACCTTCTTCACTTTAAATAACCCTTCTATTCCTTTAAAATAGTCATAAAAGCATTCATGAAACCCTAGTTTATAATTAGTTTATATCATTTATTTTATATTTTACACTACCTGTGTAAGCTCACACAACCCTCTTCTTCTTCACTTCACTTCAATACACACTTCTCTCCAATTTAGGCCTAAAAATGCCAAGTATATATATAGGACTTTTCTTGTCCATATCCTTCTTGGTCAAACAAGAAATCTTATCCTCTTAGGTAGGCCATGAAATGGATCTTAGAACACTTAATATACATGAATTATATTTTCATTGAGTCTCTTTAGATCTGATCTTTCTCAAATATGCCTTATCTCTTTTTTAGGTCTCAAGGAGACATAATCCTATTAGGCCTAATTATCACACATTACCTTCTGATCCTTTTGGAGAATATTAAAAAAAATTGTAAAAAAGAATCAAATAATATGTCATCCAAATAGTCCTCTGATAAGCTCATCAAGTCTCTAGAACACTTTTTATCTCATATCACTACTTGGAGCATATCATTAGAACAATTCATATTAGACCTATGAAAACACATATAGTCTATCTAAAATAATTGAAGATAAAACACAAATTTGACAAACAATTATAAAAAAAAACATATATAAAGAAGACTTATGACCTCATATTCATCACTATATGCATTATACCTCTCAAATCAAGGTAAAAATTCTTAAACCCTTCTATGTAAGTAGCTTACATAAAACTACCAATTTGTCTCAAAACACAGTCATGAATATTTGACCTTTAATCCCTAAAGGAATACTTCCTACCAATTTTGACTCCTTCAAGAGATTATTTAACATCTATAAATCATTCTCAAATTCAAATATTTCAAGATAAAATTCCAAATATTGGTCTTGCATACCAATCTCTTATCTTTAGTATGCACAATCAATTCTAAACTAGTCTACTTACTTTGGATTTACCTATTCAAACACTTTCACTAATTTAAAAGATTATGTAAAGTATTAATAGAAAATTCATGACCTAAAAAACAAAATTATATTCTTTAGATGCTTCAGATAAGTGTAGAGAGCCTCCAACCATTCTGCCTTGAGGATCAGTCATGGTGATTATGACTTTCATCACATGTATGGGAAATTTTAGGGACTCTTGTTACATGTGTATGATCCTATGATATCATTAAATAAGTCTCATATAGATAGGTACTATGGTCAAGTGACACCTTTGGTATTGTAGACCAATCTCATAATCTTACACCTTCACTGTCTCATCTTCACAAGACAGATTAACTTGTGAGCAATGTCTTCAACATATCTACTAACTTAAAAATCTTCTATCTAATATGGAATTGTGTTATAGGTCTTGAGAAACAACCCTTTGAAATTGAATCCATTCCTAATCCATGGAAATACATCCCTAATCTCATTCCCACTTCTACCTATTTTTATTATTATCTTCCTCACTAGGCCTTTTTAACGATAGGTTAACTTCCATGTCTGGTTTGACATATTTGAAGTCTATAACCTACTTATAAACTAACATGGGAAATAATATATAAGTCTCAATATTAAACCTCCATCCATTTATTAGTTTTGAATTAGTTAACTCTATTGGTTACAATAAATTTCTTAGAAACATGGTTTTTCCTATAGGGTCCACTCACTCTCATAACAAACTAATACCAACAGTAGATACCTGAGAGAGTCCTATACATTTTCCATTATTAAAAATAGGTCATATAATCCATTCTAATCCATTTATATCAAGATATTTCATATCAAGTCAAAGTTAGGGTTTTAGAGAGGTTTAAACCACCTTACAATCTTATTGATCATTCATAAAGCTTAGGCCTTCAAATCAAAAACCAATGCTTGGTAATTTGAGCTAGGACCCTTACCCATATACTATGAATGGATTAGGTTCTCATGTAGAGGTTCAAAGTTCTTCTTAGGTTGAGAACCCTTCATTTTGTGCATATAGGAAACCTCAAAACCACACTTCATGCCTTTCCTTACAGATTTTTACTTCAAAATTGCTCAACATAACTAAAATATCATGAAATAACTATGTCAATGTTCATTTTTCCATGCTTACCTTGGAAACTAATTCTGATACCTAAATAGGCCACCATCTCTCTTTGATCTTTAGGATTTTGACTTATAGGTTACATTAGGCGTTAAAGTAGACCTGATAACTATTATATAAGCACTATCTACCTCAATCACATGCTCAAGAAAACTTCCACATGATATAACAATAATTTTCATCCTTCATAGGTCTTGACAACATCTCATGACCCCTCATTAGGTCAGGCAAAATCTAGAACTAGTCTAGATACATGGTAGTCTTGTAGGTTATACCCCTGTAGACTTATCTTGAAGCTCTCCTAATTAATCTAAAGCCTCATATTAATTATTAAACAATATCAAACATCTAACCATGCCTATGTGTGTGAATATACCAAACTACCAACCTCATACATACTCATATGGTCTCTTCATGTCATGACTAATGACAAGATTAGACTTCTCAAGATCTTGAGGCTTGATAATTAGCCTTGAAACACTCCTTGATTCTTCAAAACCTTGATAATATGCCTTATATGATATTTATATAGAATCATACATCTATACACACCTCTTCATTCTCAATATGCACAAGCTCATGATATGACTTTGATTCTCAAGACTAAGCTTCTTAAGACACCTTGTGCTTTGACCTTAACCTGAATCTTGTCCTTACAGGTTAACTTCAAATTCTCTCTCAGTAGAGAGACATTTTGCTGCCTTGTCACAATCTACTCATCATGCATCTTTACTAGATATACCTTGACATCAATGACATCAACCTTGACCTTGACATGGATGAAAACACTTCTCAATAGGACCAATAAGAATTCATAGTGCCTGTAGATGAGTTTGAGAATGATGAGGCCTTTTGTGATTTTCTAGGCCTAATAGAAAATGTTATATTGGGAGACCACAAACAAGGGTTTTGTATCAAATTAGATCTTGAAACATATTTTAGATAAGGGGTGAACACCCTTATCCACAAACAAAGACATAAAACATTGATATCCCAAAGTGAAAACCTCTTTAAGGAACTTCTAAACCAAGGTAAAAGTAAAGAGAAAGGCCAATATTTTGGTGAAAACCTATTTTAGATGTCATTAGATAGGGGTGTTCACCTTTGCTCAAACATATCTCAAGAGACCACCAATGATGAACTTACCTATGGGTTTGAGTTCAGTTCTGAAGAACAACATACCTTCAATCAAATTATCCAAGACTTTCCAGTAGTGTTTGTAACATGGCCATCCATATGATTATGATATTTTGATTTGTATTGTTAATGAAACTAGAACAACTAGTCCAAATAAAGGACTTTGTAGTTGCAGGCCAATTTAAATAATTGTCAATCATTTTGGAGGATGGTTTGACTCTCCTTGTAGAAGACACTACCAAAGTCAGCATCAGGACTCTAGATGACCCCAAATGGATAAAATTAGGCACATTCCTCATTGAGGAAGAAATTGAAATATTTATATCCATTTTGAGGGAATTTGTTGACATCTTTGCTTGGGCCTATTCAAACATGCTAGATTTGGACCCTACCTTGGTTGTACACCACCTTATCATACATCCTGATGCCAAACCTATAAAGCAAAAAATGTGCAAGATGCATCCTTGCATTGCTATATTAGTAAAGAAAGAGTTGGAAAAACTCTTAGAAATAAGATGTATTCGACTGATTGACTAATCATAGTGGATCTCAAATATTGTGCTAGTCAGTAAGAAGCTAAAAGGAATCAAAATATGCACTAATTTTAGAGATATAAACAAGGCCTACCCCAAAGACAACTTTATTATGCCAAATATTGATATGATATTTGACTCAATAATGGGTACAAAATGCTTTCACTAATGGATGGATATTTAAGATACAACCAGATCAGGTTAGCAATAAAAGACCAACATAAAATAACATTCACCATTCCATGGGGAATATTTTATTATCAAGTTATGCCATTTAGTATTAAGAATATTGGGGCCACATACCAAAGATCCATTACCATCATATTTCACAATATGATGCATACAATTATTGAAAACTATGGCAATGACATATTAGGCAAATCAAAGACCCATGTTGATCATCCATCCACACTATGATGAATATTTGAGAGGATTCATAAATACAAGGTCAAATTCAATACAAATAAGTACATTTTTGGTATTACTTTATTCAAATTGTTAGGCTTCATCATCTCTTACATCGACATTGAAGTTGATCCAGCCAAAGTCAAAGCCATTACTAAGATACCACCACCTTCTAATTTGAAGCAAATCTATATTTTATAGGTCATGATATAGTCTATCAGATGCTTCATTTCTCAATTGGCTAACAAATTCCATATATTTAAAAACTTACTAAATAAAGGTGTCACATTTCATTGGGATGATGAATGCCAAAAATCCTTCTCGTACTTAAAGGACTATCTTGCCAATCCACCAATTTTTTTACCACTTATGTTAGGAAAGCCATTCTTACTATACCTATCAACCATGGACAAAAACTTGGGGGCACTTCTAGCTCAACATGATGATAATGGAAAATAACATGTTGTGTACTATTTAAGTCATACATTAGTTGTGTATGAACACAACTATACACCTATTGAAAAAGCTTGATTAGCTATGGTCTTTGTAGCTTATAAGCTATGACATTACATGATAAAAAATAAGACCATAGTTATTTACAAATTATATCTACTCAAGTATCTATTATGCTTCTGAGCAAGTTCAATATTGAATACATCAACCAAAAAGTAATCAAAGGACAAGTTTTTATATATCAGCTTGCTGAAGTTCCCCTTGTAGATATCGAACCATTGAATTTTCAATTCCTAAATGAGTCCATCATGACCATCATTAAAACACCTCTTGGGGAGTAGCAATAGAAGCTATATTTTGATGATCATTCACCTCATATGGATCGATAGTAGGCCTATTATTTATTACACCATGGTGGGATCTCATCCCTAAATCATTCTGTATCAGCTTCCCTTATACTAAAAAAATATTCAAATATGAAGCACTTGTTATAGGGATTCATCAAGTATTACAATGGAATATTTATCATCTCAAGGTTTATGGTGCTTCCCAGTTAATCATCAATAAGGTTATGGATCACTTTTAGACCAAATATGACAAGTTGGTGCCATACAAGGCCATGGTTGATACTCTCAAATAATAAATCATCGACATACAATTTTAACACATTCCAAGGATTGATAACATAATAGTGGATGCCATAGCCACCATTGGCTCTTTGATCTATCATACAAACAAAGCAAATAAATATCAATTCCCCATTGAAAATCTTCTAACACTAGCTCATGAACCTTAAACCATTGTAATGATTTATGATATTATTTGTCCTAGCTCTATATGGTTTTTAGACCTATTTACCTAATGTACATGCCCATATCATGCCACCAGACCTATCATACAAACAAAAAAAGGCCTTTACCCATCAAGCCTCACATTGTACCTTACTTGGACCAACCCTTTACTACCACAACTTTGCTAGAACTTTGTTTCATCATTTAAAGTTAGTAAAATCAACATTATCATTATGGGAATTTCATGGAGTATGTGGAGCCCACACTAATGAGGTCACCCTAGGCCAAAAACTCCTAAATACTAGGTATTATTGGCCCACTATGGATGTAAATGCAACTGCTTAAGTCAAAAGGTGCAAAAGTGTTAAAGGCATGCTAATTTGATTCATTCCCTAGCCAAAACACTAAATCTAATGCTTACTCCATGGTCATTTACCACATGGGGACTTGATCTCATTGGGAAAATAAAACCTACCTCATATGATGGCCATAAACACATCTTTACCACTATCAAATATTTCACTAAGTGGGTTTAATCTATACCCCTCACTTATGTGATTGGAAAACAAATTTACAAATTCATATTCAATCATCTCATCTTCCATTATGGTATCCCATCCAACATTATATCTTATAATGGTGGATCATTTAAGAGTAAGGATGTCAAAATGCTATATTCTAAGTACAACATTACTCAACATTTTCTACCACATATTACCCTCAAAGTAATGGCCAAGTAGAAGCATCCAAAAAAACCATTATCAACATCCTTAAAAATATTGTCGATGATGCTGGATGTGATTGACACCTTCAAATATTTTTTGCTCTCTGGGCATACCACACTAATTATGGTACCCCAAGTAGAGCCACTCCATATTCCCTAGTTTATGGTACTGAGGCCATTCTTCCCATTGAGGTCAAGCTACCTTCTTTGCCCATCTCATTGAAGCATGCCCTAGATAATGAATATTACTAAGTATCTCTCCTATAAGAGCTATACTTACTTGATGAAAAATGTATGAGCATTGCTAACAACCTTTAAGCATACCAAAATAAACTTTGTGGCCACTATAACTACCAAGTCAAGCATAGAGAGTTTGAACTTGGGATCTTGTTCTAAAATAAAACTAATAGAATAACCCAATTGAGAAGAAACACAAGGGTAAGTTAAAACTCAATTGGATAGGCCCATACATAATTGTTTCAAATTATGGATTCAAAACATACATTTTTCCTACAACATAAGGGGATGAACTTGATGAGCCAATTAACATTATATACCTCAATAATTACTTCACTTGAGAGACATGAAGTATTATATATGAGGCCCATTTCCATTTTACCATAATATTGACAATCTTATTTGTATCATACCCTATACTATTCTACCATACCTTTCCTATGGACCAAATATGTTTTCACCCTCCCTCCCCAACCCCCTTTGACCTTGGTTCCATTCCATTGGTTTTATGGGCACTTTCAGTGAGAGGATTCAAATCAAGTTTCAATATTTTAGACTGAGGTTGTATTTTGGATCAATATGATAGTCGTTTGGTATTTTCATCCTTCATTTCTTGTTTCATTTTGTTTTGAGTACTCCTGATTATAACCACCTTTTTACAAATTAGTGTCTTACATTGTGTTCCTAATTATAACTACATGTGTGTAAATTAGTATCATTGACCTATACCATTGTTTCCTAATTATAACTACCTATGGGAAATTAGGAACATCACATTTATTATGCCTTGAAGTCCCACCTTTCCGTTCTTATTCCATAATATAACATTTGCCTACTTTATTAAACTTACTACTACCTAGTTAGATTCCTCCATTATAAGGAAAAACTATAATGAGTTGAGGTCCCATCCTAAGACTATGTAGGCAGTGCTCGGTTCACATTGAGGTCAGCTCAGTCGCCTCCTTTGGCACACTCTCATATTTTTTTGAGTAATTTAATTTTGAATGTTCTTCTCATTTTGTGAGTTGGACCATTTAGTATCTCATCTTACGTGATCAAGTTGAGATATGCAAAAAAATCCAAATTTTTTGTAAATGATCTAGAAAAATCATAACAATCACCAAATCAACCACTTCTTTACCTTAAGGATTCTAGGAACCCTAGCTATTTCACAAGAAACCACTTATCATTTAGTTTCCCCATATTTATTGGCCTAACATCCCACACTCTCACCATTTTGTGAGAACATTCCCATATTCATCTACCACATCCACCATGTTTTCCTTCTTGATCATCATTTTTATTCTATCCTGTATCCTAGCATAACTACATTTTGTAAAGTGGATCACAAGAAATTATTAGTCAAGCATTAGTCCAATAAATAAAGGAAAAATGCGTAAAGAGCTATACACATTAAGCCAAACTATTCATGTGGGGATTGCTAATGACAATGAAGAATAAATTTAAAGAAAGAAATACTAGTTACCTTCCCAAATTGATTCCATCACTCAAGATCAGCTCCAAGCGTGTTCTCCCAGTGATTAAGCATTCTTATCTTCATCAACAATGGTGTAAAACTCCTCCAATATCTCAAGAATACTCCATAAAACCAAGGCTCATGATATTAAAACTATCTAATTACTTATCAAATGAAGCTAATCCAAATATGAATAATATAGTAATCAAAACATAGATGAGGTGTAAAGATATTTTAGCATTATAACATTACAATAGTTGAGCTTAAAAATGATGTTCTATGCCCACCTATTTATAGATTTTTGAGATTGATTAGAATGAATTATGACTATCCATCTTGAGATCAAAATGTGTGGCCAATAATCCATTCAATTTTGGAGGCTAAAATCAATAATTCCAATCTTAATGATTTGAGAAAAAGGGGCAATAATGAGGCATGGGAGGCCATAATTTAGATATTTTATGCATTTATGGCCTAGGGATGCCTTTCTAAGAAATTATGTCTCTTGATGATGTAGTTAATAGAAATCAATTTTCAAAAAGAAATATTTAATAAACTCCATGGAAAATCCACTTAAGCTCTTGATTTGAATTAATTAGCCTTAAACAATATTAAACAATATTTGTACAATTATTTGGAAATCGGCCCTCAATTAATCAAAATGGTCAAAAAGTCATATTATTAGGTCGTAATTTAACTTAGGAGGAATTGGGAGGCAATGTTAGATGCATTGAAACCATATTCCCATTTAGGATGTTTCCTACACAAAATGACAAATGTGCATGACATGTACTAATGAATTAAAAGAAAAGAGTGATCCAAAGCATAAAAAGGTGAAATCATCATTTTGAATTAAAATGAATTAATCAAAGTTAGGTATCACATAAAATTCATTACCCCATTTAGGGATACATTAGCCTAAATCGACACTTATTTATGACAAGTTTCAACCATTTAGCATGTTTTAGTGATTTTGACCTAAATTGTGCATTTGAGTACAATTCAAGTAAGATTGATAATTTCAACACAAATGGTGTTATGAATTGGATGCCTAGATTTTTCCCCTATTTGAGAAGGTGTAGTAAAACATTTAGGTAAAACAACATCTTTTCAAATAAAAGAGTTGCCAATAAAAAATTAGAAATGACCCATGATGCCCCCTCAAGAGGACATACTAGGATGACAAAGAAGGATGGACTCTTGAAAAAAGAGGGACAAGGAGAGATTAACCCATGAAATATATCACATCTAAATGAGATAATGATTACATGTGTGGTCACCATCAATGATCTAAATATAATGAGAGGTATAATGGGCCCTAAAGATGAGGGGAATGGGAAGGATTCAATCCAAACATGTAAGGGACACACTTTCAATGTACCCAATTTAAAAGTGCCAACTATGTTCTTATGACATTGATCAATCCTGAGATAAGTTGCACACTAAAACATTTCCATCATGGGAAAAAGTGTGGAGAGAATGGAATTAGAGGAAAAGGATAATGTGGTCCCCAACATAGATGATAATAAGAAGTGCCCTATTAGAGTAGATTTGATTGTGATAAGATAGTTGTGCCCCAGTAGGTCTAATTTTGATCATTGATAAATAATATATAATGGTTTGCCCCTATAGGGATAATTTAATTTGAACACTATTCAGATGTTGTGCCCTTACATGGGTGAATTATAAATCAAAATAGCTCAAAGAATTGACCTATAAGATAGATTAAAATGAGTGGGCATAAACATAGATGCGATGGTATAATGTCTTTAGGAAGCCATAAAAATAAGCATATGAGAATACACAAAGTGATGAGAGAGATGAAAATAATAATGAAGATAGCTGAGCTGACTCTAGATAGACAAGACAAGTGGATGCTACCTACATAGTTCCATGGATGCATGTTCCAACATGAACTTTAGGCCAATGTAGTTCACCCAAAAATGGAAGAGAATGGATTGAAGGATGATGAAAACTGACCAAAAATTTATTACATTAATGATTTATGTGAAGAGATGAATGTATAAGCATAGATTCGAGTGTTAAAATGCATGATACCTAGATACCCATTTTCATATCACAAGCCTAGATTATGCATAGTGTTCTTGAGAACTATTCATCAGAGTGATGTTGAAATTAAGACTTTGAAAATTGAGCACAAAATGCTTTCTATATAAAAATATATTAAGCATCATAAGTATGAATAACTTAGAATGACATAATATTCCAATTGCATAGAGCTGGTTCAAATGTGAATACCTATAACTAAAGATAATGGTAAATAATGACCAAAACTAGAGTTATAGATATTTACATTTAAACAAGAAAGAAAAGAAAAAGAAAAAGATGAACATAAATGAGCCTAACTTAACATTGAGATATGAAAAATCAAGACTTAAGGAGGAACAAGAATGTTTAAAAATGAAAAGCAAGAACATCTTAATGACATAGGATCAAGATATGAATAATCAAGATCTATGTGGTCCATCAAGATGTTCTTGAACACAAAAGAGAAAAGCAAAATCAAACAAAAAAACAAGAGACCAAAAATAATAAAATAAATAAAATGGTCCAATAATAACTTAATTACATAGGATCAAGATATAAATAATCAAGATCCATGTGAATCATCAAGATGTTTTGAAATACAAAAGATATAAGCAAAAACATATAGGGATACACAAGACCAAGATGAGATAAGAAATAATAAAAAGAGAAAAGGATAATAAATAAAAGGAGAGGTGAAAAATCACAATAAAACACAAATAAAATACAAATAAACACACACAAATAAAAATGAAGTTAGTGCAGTTTAAACATAATTGTTTATGCACATGTAGTAGAGGCGTTAATTTCCAGGTAAAATGTAATGAAGAGAAAGGACACAAAATATGTTCCCTAATTAAAGAGGAACAATGGAAGAAGAATTAGGGGAAGAGAAGAAAAATAAGGGGTTGACTGAGCTAACTCCAAATATACAAGACAAGTAGACGTTGCCTACATAGTTCCATAGATGCATGTTTCAACATAAACTTTAGGCCAAATGTAGTTCTCCTAGGAAGTAGGATAGAAGAAAAAGATGATGAATAGAATGTATGATGAATGTTGCAAAAGCAAAGGGAAGAATTGACAAATGAGATTGGTCTTGAAAAATGGAAAGGTGGTGGGATGAGAGAAAATAATCTTGAAAAATGACAAGTGCGTGGAACAAGCTAACTTACCCAATGAAAAGTTAATAGGATAAAATGCTTAAAAAATAGCAAGAGCATGAGGATTAGAATGTACACAAGTATAAGACAATGTTTTTGTTCTTTTGTGGATTAGGTATCTACTATTTTTGGTAATTTTCAAAGTTTTTGGGATAAAATATGCACAAGGTAGGACTATCTAGTCAAGGAGATGCTCATCCGAGAGTAGTTTTAATAAAATAGATAAGCTAGCTATAATGGCCCATGCTCACAAATCAATGAGAGTGAGGAGAATTAGAATGTAAAAAAACATAAGATAATGTTTTTATTCTTTTGTGGATCATGTATCTATTTTTTTTAGCATTTTTCAAAGTTTTTGGGATAAAATATGCATAAGGTGGGACTATTTAGTCAAGGAGATGTTCATTTGAGAGTATAAGTTCCAATAAAATAGATAAGCCAGTTAAAATGGCCCATGTTTACGAATAAATGAGAGTGAGGATCCTAAAAAGACAACAATGTTCACTAAATAGCAACAAATGTAATATAGAATAGTGTGTAGTGTAAAATTAATCTAAAGAACCATGCATCAGGTAGATCTTGCACTAAGAAGATGTTATTGTTCACTTGTCTATAAAAGAAGCTACAAAATACTATTCTGGTTGAACTAATTTATAGAACTAGCATTGAAGGTGTTCATAATGTTGATGAGACATAATCAGGATCATAAGTGATTAAGGGACAAAAGTGTTTAGGGTATAAAAGGCCAAAGATGTAACAAAGAATATGGTTCCCAAAGAGAATAGTCCAAAGAATATGGTCTAAAAGAGGATGATCTAGGATAGGATAAAAGGTGTTCAGAGTAACAACAGTCAGAAGGATTTCATTGTCCAGAGTCGTGAAAGTAATATGTTTCATGCAAGAGTAGTCTAAGGTAGTATAAAGTGGTAGGGAAAAAAAAGACTTTGGCACAAGTTTCCCCCAATTAAGGGGTATCATAGATGATGGTTCAAAGTTGTTCATGCATAAAATCTCTTAAAGTGCATGATATTGATGGGCTCTATAAGTTCTTTACCCGTGGGTTTAGATAGTCAATATGCCCTTGATCCATAGTTTTCCATGATAATAAATGGTCCTAACCAATTAGGTTGAAACTTACCTTTTTTATTTCATTCAACATTTATGTTCTTCTAGTTTTCTTTAAAGACCAAATCACCAATCTTAAACTCCTGAGGGATAATGTGCTTGTTTTATCTTCTCCAATCTATTCTAATAGGCTTGCAAACTTTCTAGGGTAGCCAAACACTTGCCATCAATAAGTTATAGTTCTTGTAGCCTTAAGACTCTATATTCATCATCTTCAATATGTTCCATTGATACTCGTAAGGATGGAAGCTCAATCTCAATTAGGATAATAGCTTCTATACCATAGATAAGGGAATATGGAGTGGCTCCTATTGGGGTTCAATGGTTGATTCTATAAGCCCATAAGGCAAGACAGATTTGTAAGTCCCAATTATGACCAACATCATTAACAATATTATTTAAAAAATATATAATGGTTTTGTTTTATGCCTCAACTTATCCATTGCCTTGCAGGTTATATGAAGTTGATTTCTTATGTTTTATCTTAAATTTCACACAAAGAGATTTTACATCTTAGTTTACAAAGGATCCATTATTGTTAGATATATTATGGGTGGGGATGCCATATCGACAGATGATATGATGATGGATGAATTTGGTAATTTTCTTCCTAGTAATAGAAGTGAGAGGAATAGCCTCAATCTACTTAGTAAAATTGTTAAGCATGGGATATACTGGGGGGGGGGGGGGTGAATCAGTATATCATATATCTTATAAAACTTTCCCTTAACCAAATTCCTCTTAATAAAACATTCAAGATATGCAATAAAACTCAAACAATAAATAGCACACAAGATAAAGAGAGACACCAGATATAACGTGGAAACCCAATTTGGGAAAAACCATAGAGAACAATTTCAAGTAAATGAATGAGCACCAACCCAAACAATATTCACAAGCACCAACTTGTAGGAGCACCAAACCAACAACTATTCATGATCACCAACCCATAGGAGTACCAACCCCTTTTCTGAGCACCAACCCAACAACAATTCATGAGCACCAACCCATAGGAGCACCAACCCCTTTGCTGAGCACCAACCCAACAAAAATTCATGAGCACCAACCCACTGGAGCACCAACCCCTTTGCCGAGCACCAACCCAACAACAATTTGTGAGCACCAATCCATAGGAGCACCAACCCCTTTTTCGAGCACCAACCCAACAACAATTTGTGAGCACCAATCCATAGGAGCACCAACCCCTTTGCCGAGCACCAACCCAGCAATAATTCATGAGCACCAACCCATACGAGCACCAACCCCTTTGTGTATACCACACACCTATCTCTCAATGTTGCTATCTCAACAAATGATAGTTCATTACAACATCTCTTTCCTCTCTCTCACATTTGCTCTTCTAAGCTAGATATAACAAATACAAATCATATTCATCTCTCACAATTTCTCTTCTAAGCTAGATATTACAATATCAAATCAACCTCACTCTTCCATATTACAAATAGCTTCTCAAGCCTTTATTTATATCTTTCCAAATGACCTTTGGCCTTCCCCCTTTGTGACCCTTCAATCCTCATGGACAATGGTGCCAAACTTGTATGACCCTTCATATCCTTGCCTTTGAAAAGTCATGTGGTGACCCTTCCTGAGAAAAAATGTCCTTCCCTCTTTTGTCTTTACTTTGGTGACTTTTCATATTCCTCAAAGTGTCCCTTCATGAGAAATTGTGCCCTTCCTCTTTTGTCTTCACTTGGTGACTCTTGGAATTCCCCAAGATGACTCTTCATGGGAAAATGCGTCCCATCCTTCTTTTGTCTTTACCCTATGGATCTTTGACTTCTCCATGGGCCCTTCTTTTGTCTCATATGAAACAAAAAATATATTCATTAATATTAAATAAATATTAACTCACATTAGCCAAGATATATCTATTACAAATAACATTAAATGCAATGGGGCCTTTATCACCAATAATGCTAGACCTTTGACATCAATGACAATATTTCCAACAATCTCCCCCTTTGTCATTGATGGCAACCTCAATCCTAAAACTACCAAATCCTGTCACTTGCACATACTATCATCTAAAAACATACAGTAACTCCCCCTTATTATAGCAACCTGTACCTATTTCTAAACCTGTACCTTTACCTATTATTCTCCCCCTTTGACATTAATGGCAAAGGGCCTACCTGGAGCTAACACTTAGCTCCCCCTCAACTGATGTTAAACATCAATGGTAGGAAGTAATAGAAATTACTCCCAACTCCTCTCTCAGATCTTTGAATGTGTCCTTTGATCTTGCCTTTGAGAAGATATCTGACAATACATACACATTGTTCCCTATCCTTTGAGCATCTGCAATCAAATCATTTAAATCTTTTCTTCTAATCTCTTAACCTTCAACATGAAACTTTAATGTGTATCCTTGATCACATATTTGACTAACACTCAATAGATTATGCTTAAGACCTTTTACATATAAAACATTCTTAGTCTTAGTTCTACCATAATCCAAACTCAAAGTACCTTTTCTGGCTATCCTGGCAGTGGTTTTATCTCTGAATCTCACTATACCACCATTGATCTTCTTTAGAGTAATGAACTTACTTTTATCTCCTATCATATGCCTCAAACATCCACTATCAATTAACCATGGTTGATCTTTACCTCTTACATGCAGGGCTGTCTGAACCATCATAAAATCTTCAGGTTGTTTCTTCTGCCATGAACATGTTTGAACCTTCTTCTTGATGAATGGAGCTTTGAAACTTTGATCTTTCTTCTTGATGAATGGAGCTTTGAAACTCTGATCCTTCTTGACTGACTCGAACATGCTTTTACAATATCGAGCTATGTGTCCAAAGTTGTTGCACTTATATCATATTATGGTCTCTTCGTCAAATCTTGATAGAGGAACAAAAGAGTTGTGGCTTCTACTTGTCTCTACTTGACTTTCCTTCTCCTTATTTCTAAAATTGTTAGCTCTTTTTCTACATTATAATTTCTTGTGACCAAATACATTATAATAAACATAATAGCCATAAAATAAGACCTGTTTGTATATCTCTAACTTGATTGCCTTTTGTAGCTTTGTTCCCTCCAGCCTTCTTTGTTTGAAATGTCCTCTGTATTCTTCACTTCTCCCCTTTTTGTTTCCTCTTTTGTAAGAGCTTCAACATAGCTCTTTTTCTTTTCAAATATAATCCCTGTCTTATTTGAATTTTCTTTTGAATTTCCAATATCTTATTCAGTATGTTAGTGCTATCCTCAAATTTTGAATCACTAACTACTTTATCATTAACTGATTTCTCAATATCTTCTTTTAAAGAGGCAATTTCAATAACATACCTTTGACATTATTTTCTTTCTATTTCCAACTATGCTATGAGATCTTCTTCATTCTTCTTGGCTTCTTCCAAGTGTGTTAGATCATCGATAATTTCCTTTGACTCCTGTTAATTTTTCTCGATATGGTGCTTTAATCTTTGATTCTTCTTCTCAACAACTTTTAACTCTTCAAGGGCACAAATGAGTTCTCCTTCCATATTCACTTCAGCTTCCTCCTCTTCTTCTTTTTGATCATCTTCATGTATGGCCATGAATAAAATCTCTTCTTCTTTTGAATCGCTGACTCCACTATCTTTGATTGAGCTAGGATCCTTAGAATACAGGCTCTTCTTCTTGAATCCCTTCTTGGATTTGCCTTTTAAATTATTATTATATGTAGGCTTTTATTCTTCATCATCATTACCCTTATTTGGG
This sequence comes from Torreya grandis, assembly GCA_037957365.1. Taxonomy (NCBI): domain Eukaryota; kingdom Viridiplantae; phylum Streptophyta; class Pinopsida; order Cupressales; family Taxaceae; genus Torreya; species Torreya grandis. The sequence continues at coordinate 677,400 of JARHVA010007037.1, forward strand.
CATCTAGCTAAAAAATGTCCAATCTTTCCACAATTAAAACATTTAAAAGGTAATTTTCCTTGATATTTACCTCTTCCTCTTTTTGGCTTGTGAATGAAAAGTGTTCCATTGTCATCTTCATCATCACTAGAACTATCACTTGATTCTTAAATCTTATCTTTCTCTTTCTTTGATGTCTTGAAAGCTGCTTCTCTCTTTGAGGGTTTATCTTATTCTATCCACATCTCATATGCTGTGAGTATACCATGAAGCTCATCCATATTTAGCTTGGCTAAATTCTTCATCTCCTCAATTGCCAAAACCTTTGCATCATATATCATTGGTATAGATCTCAAAACATTTTGCACCACTGTTGACTCATCCAACATTTCTCTAAGACCTTGAATCTAATTTACTATCCGATCAACTCGCAAGAGATAACTTGCTATATCTTCTTCTTCTTCCATCTTGAAACTTTCAAGCTGCCTTCTAAAAGTCTGAAGCTTAGCTTGCTAAACCTTTCCATCACCTTTGTAAATATTCTCAAGTTTTACCCAATTTTCATGAGAAAATTTATATTTCATAACTTTAACAAATTTAGATTCACATAAACCACATAAAATAACATTTAAAGCTTTAACATTACATTCACTTGCCTTCTTTTATGTTGGAGTAATTGTAGATGTCTGTGGCTCTTCATATTCCTCCACCACTGCTTTCCATATGTCAAATCTAAGGGCCATCAAATAAAATTTCATTCTCATGCTCCAAAAAGCATAATTCATCCCATCAAACAAAGGTTCCTTATTTTTAGAAAATCTTTCCTATGACCTAGCCATCATGCTTTCCCGATCTACCTTCAAGCTGTAAAACTTTTCAAAAAAGGAACCTGCTCTGATACTAATTGTTAAGCATAGGATATACTAAGAGGGGGGGGGTGAATCAGTATATCATATATCTTATAAAAAATTCCCTTAACCAAATTCATCTTAATCAAACATTCAAGATATGCAATAAAACTCAAACAATAAACATCACACAAGATAGAGAGAGACACCAGATATAACATGGAAACCCAATGTGGGAAAAACCATAGAGAACAATCTCAAGTAAATGAATGATCACCAACCCAAATAATATTTTCAAGCACCAACTTGAAGGAGCACCAACCCCTTTGCTGAGCACCAACCCATAGGAGCACCAACCCATAAATAATTCATGAGCACCAACCCCTTTGCCGAGCACCAACCCAGCAACAATTCATGAGCACCAACCCACAGGAGCACCAAACCCTTTATCGAGCACCAACCCAATAACAATTTGTGAGCACCAATCCATAGGATCACAACCCCTTTGCCAAGCACCAACCCAACAATAATTCGTGAGTGCCAACCCATAGGAGCACCAACCCCTTTGTGTATACCACACACCTATCTCTTAATGTTGCTATCTCAACAAATGATAGTTCATTACATCTCTTTCCTCTCTCTCACCTTTGCTCTTATAAGCTAGATAAAACAAATACAAATCATATTCATCTCTCACAATTGTTTTTCTAAGCTAGATATTACAATATCAAATCAACCTCTCTCTTCCATATTAAAAATGGCTTCTCAAGCCTTTATTTATAGCTTTCCAAATGACCTTTGGCCTTCCCCCTTTGTGACCCTTCAATCCTCATGGAAAATGGCACCAAACTTGTATGACCCTTCATATCCTTGCCTTTGAAAAGTCATGTGGTGACCCTTCATGAGCAAAAACGTCCTTCCCTCTTTTGTCTTTACTTTGGTGACTTTTCGTATTCCTCAAAGTGTCCCTTCATGAGAAATTGCACCCTTCCTCTTTTGTCTTCACTTGGTGACTCTTGGAATTCTCCAAGATGACTCTTCATGGGAAAATGCATCCCATCCTTCTTTTGTCTTTACCCCATGGCTCTTTGACTTCTCCATGGGCCCTTCTTTTGTCTCATATGCAACAAAAAATATATTCATTAATATGAAATAAATATTAACTCACATTAGCCAAGATATATCTATTACAAACAACATTAAATGCAATGGGGCCTTTATCACCAATAATGCTAGACCTTTGACATCAATGACATTATTTCCAACAAAAATGTTGGTAGTAGTTAGGATATGCTTATGGCCATCTAAAGATGTTGGGTTTATTTTCCCAATGATATTAAGGCCATATATTGAGAATGATCATGGTGTTATGATCGGCTATAGTGGTAAAGAAGGTGCATGTATCAAAATACCATGTTGTTGACAAGGAATGTACTTATTCACATAATTACAAGCATCAATCTCTATTTTTGGCCTATAATAGCCTATTCTGAAGAACTTATTTGCTAAAAATACACCATTATTGTGGGCCCCACACATTTCTTCATGAACCTCCCTTAGTGTTTGCTTGGATTCTCTTGAAGATAAATACCAAATAAGCATTCCATAATAGCCTTTATGATAAAGCATGTCTCCTAGGAGGTATAACGTGATAAATGATGATGGAAGAGTTTTTGCGGCTATTGGTTAGGTTAACTAAGAAAATGTTATCATGGAAGTAGTTATAAAAGTCTTAGAACTAGGGTAATTTAGGTGGGGGATAAGGACCAACAATGGCACATACCCTTTCTAAATCTGATAAAACATGCATAGGTTGAAGAAGATTTTCAATCAAGAATTGATACTCTTTCGTTCTATCATCAATCTATATCATGGAACCAATTTTTTCCATTACGTCAGTTGATCTATTTTTTTCTCTTGAAACTTATTCAAACTGTAGAGATTTAAAATAACCTTTGAGATTATCAATAATTTTCTTATAAGGAATAATATAGTCATCTTTGGTTTGGTACTAATCAATGGTCTGATTGATGATTAATTGGGAATCACCATAGACCTTCAAACTCTAAATATCCCACTGTATGGAAAGATGAAGCCCTGTAACCAATGCCTCATACTCGGCCATATTGTTTGTACAATGAAATTGTATATGAAATGATTTAGGAATTAGATCTCCCTAGGGTGTAATCAATAATATGCTAGCTCCACATCCATGTGATGTAAAGGAGATAAAAAAATATATCTTCCCTTATTTAGATTCCTATGATGCTTTCTCTATTGCCATAATAGAATCATCTAGAAAGTCAAATTTCAAAGGTTGAGTATCTACGATAGGGGCTTCTACAAGTTGATAAAAAATAACCTGATCCTTGATTACTTTTTGATTCTAATACTCAACATCAAATTTGATTAGGAGCATAATCCATTTATCCATGTGTCCTTGAAGAGATACTTTAGACAATAAGAATTTGAGAGGGTCCACTTTGGTGATGATAATAGTTTTATTATTTAGCATAAAATGCTACAATTTTTGGGTAGCAAACACCATAGCTAAACACACCTTCTCAATAGGCATATAATTATGTTCATATGCCACCAGAGTATGACTTAGATAATATACTACATGTTCTTTACCTTGATAATCATGTTGGGCCAAAAGTGCCCCTAGTGCATGATCTATCACTGATATGTAAAGAAGCAATGGTCTTCCAGGTGTTTGTGGTTTTAATATTGGTGGATTGTTTAAGTATGTTTTAATATTCATAAATAATATCTAAAAATATACATCCCATTGAAAATTCACCCCTTTATTCAAGACATGGGTAAATGGGTGGCACTTATCTACCAATTGAGAAATGAATTTGTGTATAGATTGAATCTTTCCTTGTAGGTTTCAAAATTGTTTGAAATTGTTTGGTGGAGGCATATCCACAATGGCCTTCACCTTGGCAGGGTTAAATTTGATCCCTCTTTATGATATAATGAAACCTAGAAATTTCCTTGATGTGACTCCAAAGACACATTTCTTAGGATTTAAGTAGACTTTAATTTCACAAAGCCTCTCAAAAATTCTTCATAGAACGTCAGGATGCCCAAATATTATTTTTACTAGGATATCATCAACATAGTCCCCAAAAATATTTTGTATCATGTCATGGAAGATGACAGTCATGGCACATTGATATGTGGCTCTAGCATTCTTCAAGCCAAATGGTATGACTTGGTAATAGAATGTTCCCTATGGAGTGGTGAATGCAGTTTTATGTTGATCTTCTTGGGATATCTTAATCTAATTGTATCCAAAAAATCCATCCATTAAGGACACCTCATACCTAACAGTTGAGTTAATGATCATGTCGATGTTGGGTAGAGGAAAATCATCTTTAGGGCAAGCTCTATTTATATCTTAGAAATTGGTACAAATACGTATACCCAGGGTCTTTTTATTTAATAGGACTATGTTTTATATCCATTTAGAGTAATCAAGTGGCCTAATAAAGTCTACTCCTTATAAATTTTCTAGTTCTACTTTAACCAATAGGGAGATGCATGGATGCATCTTCCTTAATTTCTAATTGACTGATTTAGCATCAAGATGGACAACAAGGTGATGCACAACCAAGTCTAGTCCAAGACCAACATGTAAAAATATGCCCATATAAAGATGTCAATATAATCCCTTAGGAGGGATATAATTTGTTCACATTTTGCTTCAGTAAGGGAAGCTCTAAGATGAACAATTTTGGGATCCTCATAGGTTTTTAAGTTCACTTCTATCATGTTTTCCATAAGGAGTGTGGATATATATTATATAATTATAGGAAAGGTATGATCATGATCAACTTCTTCTACCACATCTTCTTGTTATTCTTCCCAAAATTTTGGATAGTATGATGAATCAAAATTTGCCATCTCAGGTAAAGGCCAAGTAGCAAAAACCTCTTAAAACTCAAGAGTAAGATGCTCAAACATTTATTGTTATTCTGACGAGATGCATGTACTGGATATAGAACTTGGGCTAAATAGACCTTCTATATCCTAAGGGGATGAGCAAACTTTCCCACCTAAGATTGCCTAAAACAAGTTTTCACTTAAAGGCATCTCTTTTTCTTAAATTTTGCCCTGATCAATGAACACCTCAAAGAGGTTTTCACCTGATGATCTTGATGTTTATTATTTATCATGACCAAGAAAGTTTTCTTGATCTCCAAATTAGGTAGATGGGTCTAATGAAAAACCAAAGCCTTGTTTGTGATTGTCAATGGGAAATCCATCTCTTAGGCCCATGTATTCTACAAGTGATTCTTCATTTTGAAACTCATCGAGGCATATGACCAAATTTAGCTAGTCCCAGTCAATGAGTTTGGGATGGCAAAGGCATATGGAACAATGAGGGTTTGCTTTAAGATAAGAAGCTCCAATGATAAAAATATGATGTTTTGCTTTAAGAGGGGAAGTACCAATAAAATGGGTTTTTGATTCAGAAGGGGAAGCACCAATAAAATGGGTTCTTGCTTCAGGATGGGAAGCTCCAATGGTTAAGGTTAAAATAAAATTCAAATCAAATAAGTCCATGCCAATAAGATCATAATAAAGGCTATAATGGGATGCTGTATCACTATCAAGAGTCTTGTTACTAGTCACTTTAAAAGAGTCACTATCAAAAGTCATGAGGTCACCCCCATGGGGTATATATCTAAGACCATGATTCAAATTAGTTACTCCAGTGATATGGGCTCCAAGATTACTTGCACTCATGGGCCAAGGCCTTTTCTTATATAATTAACATGAGCCATGATTCAGTTAGGGATAAGATACTTTGGATTCTGAAAGTTATTAACAAGGCCTTCAGAATATAACCAATTTCCCTTGATAAAATCCTCTCAATATTTCTTTGGTGAAACAATAGGTACAAAAACCATGGGTGATTTTTTGTTGTTTCTTTTTTGGTTACCAAATCATTGTGAGTTTTTAAAGATTCTTTAAAGGTTTAGGCTTACCAAATGTTTTTAGAGTTTTGGTCAACTTTGTAACATGGAATGCATCCTTAATATTATATATGGAAATACCCATGCCTTTAATAACAACCTGCTTTATAAGAGCTATGAGAAATGGATCAGTCGAGGTGGAAGCAAGATCACTAGGGTCAATATAATTGGATGGAGGTGGATATGAAACTATATTCTTGTTCTTCTTTACAACAAATTCAAAACATAGAAAATAGTTGTAAATACAAAATTGGGCCTCAAGATGTTTTTAATATTCATAAAGCTGTTGATCAACAAGAATAGTAACCTCAATCCCATTATCAAGAAACTTAAGGCACTGATGCAGGGTGAAAAGAATGGCCTATACTTCATGGATCTAAGTATGACCAAGGAGTATGTTAAAAGGAAATTCAATATCCACAATATGAATCAATGTATGATGTGAAATTGACCCAACAATGATTGATAACCAAATAGTACATACAAACTCCCTTTTGACATTGTTGTAAGCCTTGATAGTGATTGTCTCTAGTTGAATATATTTCATAGTGTATCCCAATATTTATGCCAACTTAAAAGATATGATGTTCATCCATGAACCATTGTCTATAAGAACTTGCTTGATCTTATGGTTTTTAATGATCACTTCAATGTATAGTGGGTTATTGTGCCTAGGTCCAAGTGTAGACATATATTTTTGATCAAACATTACTTGATGAAATGAAGATAGATGTCTCACAAGGTTATGGAATTGTTTAGGGTTTATATCATTGAGAATAGTGGATTTTTCAATAGTTTGTTTAGAATAGTTTTATGGACTTCATATGTTCACAAGAGATCCAAGATGGAAATTTGAGCAAGGGTTTTGCTCAATTGGTCTGATAAACTATAAGGCTTTTTAACATTGGGATGAGATGACTTGGATTTAGTTTAGATAATAGTCAATTTTGGATCCATTGGTGTAATTTTCACATTAGGTTCTATGAAATAAATAGACGAAGGGCCTTGGAGAGTAACTCATGAGCATCTAGTTGTGACTGTGCATCCTAGAGATGGTAAGGAGCTAATATAATTAGAAGATGAAGGCAGCATGCCTTAAAGGGTGATTCACAGGCATTTAGTTACATTGCTATAATTTTGAGTTCACAATGAGCCATTATAATTAGAAGAAGGGTGTTGTCTAGAAATAGTAAGCCATGCAAATTGAGTTGTAACAAAATTATGCAAACTCAACATGGTATTACTAGAGAGAGGGTGTTGACCCTATAATGATGAGTCTTGTATTATGAGGAGCATGAGATGGTTCATGTGGTTTAATAGTAATAGTGGTAATATGGGTTGCAAAAATGCATCTCATAGTATTGTTATAGTCATAAGGCATGTTTTTGTAACCCACATTGTTAGTATAGGTATTACGATCATGATTATGCTCATGCTGAATATGATTCTAATTCTAATTTTGATTTTGATTTTGGCTCTATCCTTGGTTTTGTCTTTGGTTTTTATTTTTCCTTGGTGGTGGTTGGTTATGTTGAGGAAAGGGGTCTTTGTAAATTCCCATATCCTGATTTATGTCTTGATTAGGAGCTAGTTTAATCTCAACTTCAACACTTTCAATGAGATATTCAATAATGTCATAATTAGATGCAATTATAAGCACCATGAATAAAAACATGATGAAAGTTTCACCATTAATTATCTTTATACCAATTTGGTTTTGGTTAATCTTGTGAAAATGACCTTGGTACTAGCCATACAATTAGGTTAGATGCTACAAGCTTTTGGAACATTATTTTGATTGGTTCTCCTAATTTGATAAAGACCCTAAAACCACCATGGTTTTCTCTCCATGGAGGATATATTTATAAGTTAGGTTGTGGGTTAGGGGAGATAATTATACATTAGGGGCCAATGGAGCTTTAACCATTTATACTTTCCTTGTTTAAATCACCCTATTTCCAAACATGTTCTTATTCTTGTTAAAGCCTTTAGGCTTATCTTGCATAATTGTCTGACTAGAAGGTAGGATCTGATTTCATGTTTGACTCTATGAAAATATCTTAACAAGCCCCTTGGTAATAAGGTCTTTCTCAATTTATAAACCCTTGTTTATGATCTCCTCAAATAAGTTAGCACAAGCTAGACGTAGATTGTGCATGACCTCAGAATGTAAATTCTATGTAAATATATCTACCAATTGTTTGTCTAGAAAATTATGTTGAAAGTGACATTTTAATTCTCTTCATCTCTATAAATATGTAGTGAAGATTTCTCCAACTTGTTTTTTGGCTTTGCATAATTCAATAATGATTAATTCATGTTCTATGTTGTATGAGAAATAGTTGACAAACATTTTAGATAGGTCATTCAAATATATAATCAATCCCTTGGGTAACTTAAGTATCCAATCTAAAGTTTGTCTTGCTAAAATTCATAAAAACAATCGAAGTAAAAATAAAATACTCTAAGCCACCTCTTGGCATAATATAAAAAATTCCTAGATGTGTTCACGTGGGTCACCATTTCCTTTGTATTTATCAAATTTAGGTGCCTCAAAATGATGTGGAAAGGGTACTTGGAGAATGATTAAATCAAACAGATATGGACATATCTCATCAAATTTTTACTTTTTAATCTTATGCTGAGTCTCCAAATGTGACACAATCTCCTTCATAGAGTTCCACTGTTGCATGTTTGGTGCATTCATGGGTAGAACATAGTTCTATTGGGGTGGAATGTGCCCCTGTTGTTGCTATTATTAGGGTAGAATGTGCCCCCATTTTTGTTGTTGGGGGTGGAATGTTCCCCTATTGTTGCATGGATTTATGAGGGATGTATAATCTACATTCCACAAATTAGTTTTGATTTTATCCTAGATTCAAGTAAATAGGCCATTTATTCCTTTGAATTTATTGCCTTGAAATATACATGTTTTGTTGAAGTAAAAATACAATACTCTAAGCCACCTCTTGGCATAATATAAAAAATGCCTAGATGTGTCCACATGGGTCACCATTTCCTTTGTATTTATCAAATTTAGGTTCCTCAAAATGATGTGGAAAGGGTACTTGGAGAATGATTAAATCAAATGGATATGGACATATCTCATCAAATTTTTACTTTTTGATCTTATTCTCAGTCTCCAAATGTGACACAATCTCCTTCATAGAGTTCCACTATTGCATGTTTGGTGTATTCATGGGTAGAACATAGCTCTATTGGGGTGGAATGTGCCCCTGTTGTTGCTATTATTAGGGTAGAATGTGCCCCCATTTTTGTTGTTGGGGTGGAATGTTCCCCTGTTGTTGCATGGATTTATGAGGGATGTATAATCTACATTCCAAAAATTAGTTTTGATTTTATCCTAGATTCAAGTAAATAGGCCATTGATTCCTTTGAATTTGTTGCCTTGAAATATACATGTTTTGTTGATTTTGGGGAGTCCTTGGTCTATTCACCAGTTTTTATGTTAGTTGAGATGAACTAGCCAAATTGTCTTGAGGGATATCCTCAATTCAAATAAAATGTTTAGGTATCTATGTTTGTAAAGTAAAAAGAGTTTCTTGATGGTTAAAGAATGTGTGTTCCATGTCTAGTGGAACATTTTGTACTACCTCTTGTGTCTTATTTTTTTCATTTGAGACTCCTTGATCAATTGTTTTCATGTCATCAACCAATGTTTATTGTGTAGGTTCAATCACATTTCCTTGTTCCTTGGAAGCATCATTGTGGATTGAAGTATCAACAAAAGATTCTTTTAAATCTACAATAAGTTGATTGGAATATCATTGAATTAATTTTCTTAATCTTGTTAACAAGATCTTGATCAGTTGGTTTTGACTCTATAATTATTTCTTTACCTTTTTTAGAGGAAGAAGGTATGTTTATTTGAGAAAAATCTTTCTCTTTTTGTTGTTATTCTCCTTCTCTAACTAAGGTGTGAAATTTCTCTATAGGAAAATCTGAGGGTAGTCTAGCTCTAGATTCTATCAACCTAAGGAGTGCTTCATCTCAATTCTCTTGATATTCAATATAATCCCTTTTAGATCCTACGGTTGTAGGAATGTCCTCAAAGACAATAGAATTGTCTTGTCCATCATAAAAGTGCTCATCCTCATAGCTAGGGCCATAAGGGACTCCACTATGAGTGAACCTTTGGGTAATGTCTAGAAAGGGTTTCTCTATATGTTTGACTAAATTTGAATCAATTTTGTGTTAATGTTTAAACAAGGTATGGATTTGATCTTTCTTTTAAACAAGTGATTAAGGTACCAAAGAGACTATAAAATGAGGGTGGCTAGAAACCACACATAATTCAAAGAATGTGTTAACAAAATTACTCAACCTTGGGTAGGGTTGAAATCATATAAATCAGAAGAGGGTATGATAACTCAAAAAATCCTAGAGTATTACTATACACTAAAATGTAGACTTTTGAGATACGTCAATACTGTAAAAGCTAGTTTAAATTTGATGAGTTCACAATAGAAAACTAGAAAAAAGCTCTTCAATTTATGAAGAATAAAATGCAAACTAAGAAACTCATGATGTGAAAACATGCAATAATTCCTAAGTATAAAACTAAAACCAAATGGGTAGCACAACGCCACCACATGGTGATAGGAAGGGGGGATAGTATAAAATATGTTCTAAGGCTCAAAGTGCAAGTGATGTACAAGATGAATTAAGTCCACCAAGATGATAAGTGTGATTTTGAGTCTATAAAATGGCCCTCAATTCAAAAAATAGAAAATAGAACCCAAGTTAAAACAAATTTAATGTGCAAATGGCGAACCCAATTTAACACATCAACACTTAGAACTTAGAAATGTTCAATTTTGAATGTGAATTATCAATGAGGGACTTAATAAAATTTGAAAAATTATCTAGACTCAAATAGGTAGCATAAATGCACCAATTAGACCAATGTTGACACAATGTTTATGATGACAAACTTAAATAAGGAAAATATGATTTTCATTTGGACAATGTAACACCTCCTTGTTTAAGGAATTTGTGGACAATGTGTTTGGTTATGATGTTTTAGTTAACAAGCAAGTTTTGATCTAAAAATAGACAAAGTAATATAAGATAAAGACAAATCAGCTAATTAATTATCTTAAGCCTTAAACTGACAAGGTGTGGTAAAGTGGGGTTAACTAAACTAGCAAGTTTTCAAATGTTTCTAGATGGATCCCATGCACAAGACTTTCACATCAACATATAAGATAAGTAACACATCAGTTGAGTCTGTATCATATGGCTTGTTGTAAAAAGGTCTTTCCCTTTTTACAACCACTACATCTATCACTTAATTAGTGTAGTGTGATGTCCAACATGATCATATATCCTAGGTTTAGCCCCAATGATAAGAGATAGTTTAGCCACTCAATCCATCAATCCCAGTGGGGTGATCCCAATTTATATACCTCGACATGGAGAGGGGTTGAATATGATGTTGGGAGATGAATCCATAGGTAAAATATTCCTTAAGAACTTATGGGAGGTAATGAAGTCCCCCTCATAAGCTAAGATTCAATGAAAGTAAAAAAACCAAGTAAAAAGAGTTTTAAAGGTTATTTATAGATCACCCAAGGCATGCAGGTCTTGGGGAGAGCCTTCACAACTTCTATTTTATGCTTTTGGACTAAGGCACTTTATAATGAAGTTGGTGCTTTTGATCCCACAAGTTTCCTATAAGGGATGAGGGGAGAGCATATATGCACAACTCCCTATTTGCTCAAACAAAGCTAATCTAAGTAAACAATGATAAAAACTTTGTAAAAACTTGAAGTTTGTTTAATTTTAAAGCACTAAATGAAATGTGTGGTGATGTTCTTTATCCCTTTGTATTTAAAATGTAAAAAATTGTAAATAAAAACTACATAACATTCAAGCAAACATCTAAGTGTTTATTTAAGCACCTAAAATAAATGTTCCTAATCCTTTTTAAGCACTTTAAAAAGAGTTTAAAAAGACTAGATTAAGCTTGTTTAGATATTTTTTCAAGTTGGCCCTATAAGGAAAAAGTTAGAGTTTAATTTAGCCTTGAAGTAATTTTCCAAATGAGAAAAATAAATTTGTAAAGTTATCTCTTGGGTTTCACATAGTGAAATCCTACTACTCCACATTGCAATCCTATAACTGTACAAAACCATGACTCAGATAGGAAATATCAATACTCGGGTTAGTTTAATAGAAATCAAAATATTGCTACTTAGGCTAACAATATTAATATTTAGGTTAATAATCTCACTATTCAGTTTAAAAATATTTTTATTTAGGTTAACAATCCCACTATTTGGGTTTGATAATCCCATGACTCAGGTTGACAATCCTATGAGTTACAGGGAAATACCGCCACTGTGAAAGTTATGGTATTATCACTTATTCACTAAAAGTTTATCAATAATACTATGACTCAGTTAGGTAACCCATTACTCAAATGGGAAATTCCATGACTTAGATAAGTAATCCTATGACTTAGATAGGTAATCCTATGACTGTCAAGTTGCAATATTACAATATCATGACTAGCTAGTAGTAGGGTTATAATATCGCTACTTGTGAGTAATAGTATTATAATATAGCTATAGAATCTATAGAAAAAATAAAGGTTAGCCTAGAAAAAATAATTTAAAAACAATACCATGACTTAAAATGACAAACTCATGTCTGTGTGAGTTATGGGATTGCAGTCTAGAGGACAAAACTATACTTTCAAAAAAATGGACTTTTGCTCAAATTTTTACCTTTTTTGCTTCCTCAGTCCAAGACCCTACATGAAAATGGTTATTAAGTTTATTTTAGGTAATTTTTGATCTAATTAATGGGGTGTCATCCCACTGGGAATGCCAAAATATAGAGTGGATTAAAAAAAATGTTTCATCAAGCATTAGTCCAAGAAATCAAGGAAAAATGCTTAGAGAGCTAAACACATCTAGCCAAACTATTCATGTGGGGGTTGATAATGAAAATGGAGAACAAAATGAAATAAATAAATACTAGTTACATTTATAAATTGATTCCATCACCCAGGAGTGGATCCAACTATGTTCTCCCCTTGATCAAACATTCTTTTCTTCATCAACAATGGTGGCAAACTCTTCTGATGTCTCAAGAATACTCCATAAAACCTAGGCTCATGATATTGAAACTATCTAATTGCCTATCAAATGAAGCTAATCCAAATATGAAAAATACAATAATAAAAACACAAATGAGTTGTGAATATATTTTATCATTATAATATTATAATACTTGATCTTAAAAATGATGTTTATGCCCTTTTATTTATTGATTTTTGAGATTGATCAAAATGAATTATGACTGTCCATCTTGAGATTCAGATGTGTGGTCAAGAATCCATTCAATTTTGAAGGCTAAAATAAATAAATGACTTGATAATTATTTGAGAAGAAGGGGAATTAACGAGGTATGGGAGGCATTAATGAGGCATGGGAGGCCATGATTTAGATATTTTATACATTTTTGGCCTAGGGATGCCTTTCCAAGAAATGATGTCACTTGATGATGCAGTTAATAGAAATAAATTTTCAAAAATAAATATTCAATAACCTCCATGTAAAATACACTTAAGATCTTGATTTTAATTAATTATCCTTAAACAAGATTAATAAATATTTATGCAATTATTTAGAAACTGGCCCTTAATTAATCAATATGGTCAAAAAGTCATATTACTAGGTTGTAATTTGACTTGAGAGGAATTGAGAGATGATGTTATATGCATTGGAACCATATTACCATTTAGGATGTTTCCAACAAAAAATAACAAAGGTACATGATCTGTATTGATGAATTATAAGGAAAGAGTGATCTAGAGTACAAAAAGGCAAAATTATCATTATGACTCAAAATGAATTGATCAAAGTTAGGTATCATATAAAATGCATTTCCCCATTTAGGGATACATTAGCCTAAATTAGCACTTGTTTATGACAATTTCAAACCATTTATCACATTTTAATGATTTTGACCTGAAATGTACATTTGAGTGCAATTCATGTAAGATTAACAATTTCAACACAAATAGTGTTTAGAATTGGATGTATACACATTTGGCCTAAAGTTTATGTTGGACCTCGCATATATGGAAATATGTAGGTAGCATCCACTTGTCTCATGCATCTAGAGTCAACTCAATTACCCCTTCCTTTTCATATATTCCCCCATTTTGCTTGTTTGTTTTGTTGTCTCTTATAGCCTAGGGGGAATGTTCATTGTATTATTTATTCTTTGTTTATGCTAACCTTGTGATTTACCATTATTTGTGTTTATATCATGTTGTTGTTTTTTTATATTATTATATCTTTATTTTTTATTTTTTTTGTATTTTATCTTTTTATTTGTTTGTTTTCTTGATTGCCTATTTATTTGCTTTCATTGTTGTGCCTTGAATTAGTATATCTGTGTTCATTGTGCGATTCCTTTTGCATTATACTTAAGTCCATCCATATATATACATCAAGATTGTCATCATGGTTTTTATCATTGGTGTATTGTTTTATATTGTCTATTAGATCATGTGTCAATCCTTATGCATATTTTAGTTAAGTTATCATGGTGTTTTATATCATGATTCTCAACATTACGTGTTACATCAAAAATCAGCTTGAGCAATCTTACAATCAATGCATCCATGGTACTTCTCCTTGGAACTTGAAAAATTATCAATATATCCACATCATTTCCCACATACAGAGTAATTTAATCACATTTTTTTAATCCTTGCTAGTCAGGACATGCATCTCCACACTAGCATGTTTCCCAAATTCATCTTTCTCCTTTGTACCAGCTTACTCTTACTCTGTGAGTATGGATTCAATATGTAAGACTCCTATTCCAATTTTCCATATTACTCCCATCATTCTACCATTGATTCTAACCACCTTTAGGAAAATCATTATGTTTTTGATCTATCTAGAGGTAAATGATTATCACAATCTTTAGGAAAATCATTATATTTCTTCCACCCAATTGGGTCACATTTTCATTATGATAATGCTTATAACCACCTTTGGTTAAATCATTATCTATATCCACCCAACTGGGGCATGTTTTTATCCTATCAATGATTTTAACCACCTATGGGAAAATTATTATTTTCCATTTTAATAATTATAACCATCTTTGGGTAAATCATTCTCTTGTTACCCTTATCCTTGGACTAATGATCATAACTGCCAATTGTAAATCATTATCTTTTTATCCTACCTTTATCGATGATTATAACCACCTTTGGGAAAATCATCCAAACTAAGGTAGATAACTATGCCACTAATTATAATTACATATGTAAAAATTAGTCTTTTCCACCCCTTTTACCTTTTAATCCAATAATTTCCCTTATTTTGAGGGATCTATCACTAACCTTCTTTGTCAACCACTCCATCAAGGGGATATCCAGGGCTCATCTATTATTATTGAATAATTAAGCATACAAGACCTTTTAATTATTTGAGAAGATGTTACTATGCCTATAGCTTGTAATACCTTCCTCAATAGGGACAAACTGTAGACATCTAATTCTAGCCACAACTAGCTTCTAACTAGACTTTAGATTGATTCCTACCAAACATTGTAAATTAAGCCTAAGAATCATTGAACATCACAATTTCATTTGTGCATCATTCATCAATGATTAAATTCATGTTTAGACATCCCTATTTGGGATACTAGCTTTTATGCAATAATAATCTCTCACAAATTCATCCCTAATCACCTTACAATATAACAACTGTCAATTTGGCCTATGGACCCATTAAGTGTGGAAATTGATAAATTATCAAAAGAAATAAAGTGCTAATCAAATTGAATTATCTTATTAAACAAGATTAAGTTCTTAGTTGAATTATCCATTTGTAATTAATGAATATCTAAAAATGAAAATTCCAAAATTCAAAATATCAAGCCTTTTAATCATTGTCTTTATGAGTTGTCAAGCTCTTCCAAAATATCCTAAAATATATAATTTGAGATCTTTGCCTATCAATTAAAAATTATAATTAAATGATAACTATTAACTCAAATTGAGTTGGTCTCAACTCACCTAGGGTTAGTTTGAACCCATTCCATGTTTAAACTCAACCTTAACTCATCTTGGATGAGGGTTAATTCTTGAGACTATAAATATAAGGCCATACCTATTTATTTCTTAGCTTGGATATTGTATAGTTATTATGGAGTATTTCCTCCATAATAGTCATGAAAGTAATGTTACCATGCCTAATTCTTACGCCAAGTAATCAAAGCCAAGGTACCAAGGAGTGGTGAAGCCAACGAAGCTCCATTGATAAAGATTTCTTGAGGCAAAAGTCGAGCAAGGCATTCAACAAGCCATTTAGAAGCTCCAAAGAAGGTAAAAAAAGGTGTTATTTTATGTTTTTATTATTTTTTAATATGCATGATTTTTACCTAATCTCTCTCTAGTGTCTAGGCTAGAGGTGTTACGATTTTAGTGTGTTTTTTTGAGTTTCATTTCTTGAACTAGCATAAGATTAACCTCTCCTCTATGTATTCCTTCTCCACACCATTCACATATTATTAAGTTAGTCTTATCCTTTTAATGTGATTTAATTATTGGTTTCTATTCTTCCCTCACCTTGAAGGGGAATATTAGTGGGGGCATGTCATGGAGGCATGTTCTTCACATTTGGCATAGTTTTTAGATTTCGTGGGGACATGATTTGAAAGCATGTTATCCAAACTCATTTAGTATTTAACACACCTAGATTCACTAGGGGCATGATTTAGTAACATGTTCTCCATACTTATTCACACTTGGCACAATTTTTAGATTTAGTGGGGGCATACTTTGGAAGCATGTTCTCCACACTTATTTAGTATTTAATATCTCTAGATTACATTGGGGGCATGATTTGGAAACATGTCATCTATAATGGCACTTATTTTAGGTTTTAGATTTCTCCATATATAGTAAGGGCATACTTTGGAAGCATGTTATCCATACATAGTTTTTTAATTGGAAAAGACACACAAGTATATGATCCAGATTCATAGTTGTGGCATAACTCTATACATTGGTATTATTGTTAAACACAGTTTCGACATTAGACATATGTAAGGTGTATATGCTATGTAATATGAGCATAATATTAAAAATCTATTTTTTTATTTCACAACACACCCTATTTTTGCTTTAGACTATGGTCTTATACCTTTCAGGACTTCATTGTGGTTGATTGGTTCAAATTAGCCTTCTTGGAAATCTACTATATGATTAGTTACAAGTGACTAAATGGGTTTACTTTAACATGTTTGAATTTATTTAGTTTATTCCAAGATTTCACCTACGAATGAATTCATTTAAATATATGACTTTACATAATTCTATTAAGTCTTCGTCTATTTTTTTGCTTGTGTTTTGAAACACATTTTATAGCTTCCTTTTAGACTATTTAACCTTAGGTTTGTATAAATAACTTAACTTTTACAGAGTTTCTACCTCTTTTCTTGAATGATTTTCATCCATTTCTGCTTTAATTTCAATCTATATGACTAAATGTTTAAAGGTTTTAGTTTTTAACTTAGTCACTTCTCATAAAAATAGATGAAATTGGATTTGGAACTGAGCAAATGACTAAGTTGTACAATTTTTAGTTTATACTTAATCATTTTTTTGGATTTTGACTTAAAATTTTTATTCAAATACTTAGCCATTTATTTTCAAATGCTTACCCATTTATATTTTAAATACTTGGCTATTTATTTTCAATTATTTATCTGTTACTGTTTAAATCAAAGTCACTACTTGTACCTATTCATATTATGCCCATAAGTACCCAAAGGGAGTAGTTGGAGGTTTTGTGTGAATGAGAGTCTAAAAAAATCCCAAAGACTTTATGAGATTTGTCTAAGTATTTTAATATTTAGGAAAAATGTTGTGATTTTTTTAGAACTTTTGTAGACAAAAGCCATGAAGATAAAAGTCATGAAAAAAGGTTCTGAAGGCTTTTTGAAAGTTTAGTTAGAGTTTGGCAAAAGATGCTTGCACTTTTACAAGAGTGTCAGAAGTTTTGAGTGAGTGAGAATTTAAAAATGTTTTGAACACTAATTTTGAATAAAATTAGTAAAGAAGGAAAAGATCCTTAAACACTTTGTGATAATTTTCTAAGTGTTTTGATATTTGAAAAAATTGTTGTGAAGACTAGTTAAAACCTTTATTACAAACAAAAGTTCTAAAGAGCAATGCCTAGACACAAGTTATGTTAGAAAAATTTATAAAGAATAAGGTAAATTCATGAAGGATAAAAAGTCACATGGAGGTATGGAAGTGTGAAACATCAACAAGGTATAGCCATTAAATTCTAGGAATTAAGAACCATTGAACCAAAAGTCAAATAAAGTTCACAAAGATAGAGTCCCCAAGGAAAAACCACATGGTGGCTCCTTAGTGGGACTAAAAGCACAAAATATTAGAGACATTAAACATTGGATTAAAGTGGATAGATTTAAGAGAATGTTTTATGGTATTAAAAATCCAAAATCTCAAGTGGTCAAGAGGATATATAGATGTTGTGTGGTAGCTTCTCAAAACCCATAAATCCAACCAACGAACACTCCCTTGTGTCAGATGAGTTAGTATCCTAATCTAGATAGAAATGTTAGATCTTGGGATATCCCAATATAATGAATAAATTCCATTTAGCCTGTTGTTATATTAGTTAGTCTCCTAGGCCTAACAGAGATGTCAGACCTTGGGAGAGCCTAATGTATCATAACATGACACATGACATAATCAAACATATTAGTATGTGGGGTCCCAAGGTATTAGAAATCTCAAAATGAATTTTAGGTGAGGATCAAAGGTTAACAAGAAAATTTCATGTTGTTTACATAGCCAACACAACATGAGCCTTAATTTAATTGCCTATTTGGCTATCAAAACCATCAAGAGGCCAAGAATGAATTATGTATCCAATTTGATTTGATAAATCAAACTATAGTCTAAATGAATCATATATAAGATAGGATTCATTAGTGTGGAATGTATATCATGATTACTCATGAAACATAAAAGATAAAATATATGCTTTAAAGAGGTCTGACTCTAATTGCACGTGATGTGGGTGTTAACCCAATGCAATCTCAAATGCATTCCCTTATAGGTTTTCATTCTTTATTTGGTCTAGCATGATTCTATATATTTTCATGATTAAATTGAGTGGGTTTAATTACTAATGAACCTAAAGTGGGATAGCCACATTGATGATTACTATAATTTCCCATTAGTGGGTTAATTTGAGTTTGAATTTGCATTTAAACTCCTTAGGCCTACATGCCTATATAAGATCAGCTATTATACCATAATCAGGGTTAACTCTTTGTGGAAAATATAAACTTTATTTTGATTAATAGTATAATCTCTTACCTTCTCTCATTTTATCCTTGTTATAGAGCTATTTTTTGAATCTATGATGATTGTATGAATTCTAAGATATTGTTAATCAAAATTAAAAAAATTAATAATTAGAAGACTATTAAGTCTATATGGCCATTCTCTACACATTTTTATGGTAGTTATGTCCATATTTATTGTAGTCACTCTCCCCTCAGGATCTTTCACCATCTTTAGTTGGACTTTTTCTAAGTTTGGCTAAATTAAAGATTGGTTTCATGGGATTCACTTGGTCAAATAACTCTAGGTTCATCTATGTTTGCATCAGGTGTTTTACTTCTTTATCCATAATGTTTTGTTCTTTCTTTATGATCAAGTTAGTCTAGGAACGTAACAATTTGAATTTAAATATTTATCTTGATATCATATATATATATATATATATATATATATATATATATATATATATATATATAAGTTTATCATCATTATTGCATTGTTACATTCATATACATGATAAGATAATGAGGGAAGTTAGGTTGAGTTATGAAGTAAATCTTAGAACCCTGATTTCTATTAGAGTCTGAACCCTACAAACTTATCTAAAGAGGAGTGTGTGGCCTATTTTGAATCCCTTAGATTTATTTGTACCTCCTATTATAATGGAATAGTTCACATCATCTAACTAAGTGAAGACCAATATATTAAGACTTGGTAAATTTAAACCTTGGGGAGGTATTTTCTTCATGGGATATCCCTCATTTTAGGAGAGGCCAAAGTTTAAAAACCCATGTCTAAATGTTGGTTATGTCAAAATGCACATCAATAAAATCCAAATCATTTTCATATTTTAAAATACTCTGAGGGACTATAAACACCTACTAGGTTGGAACTTTATTGACTATATTTTACCAATATATTGTAGTAATTCATTCAATTTTGGTATGGTTAAGGTGATTAAATCACTCAATATTACCAAGTTTTTAGGTTGGAATTGATTGTATCATCCAACCTCACTAGTTCGATTGTATGAGTTGAATTGATTTACTCACATTCACCATGTTATAAGTATGGTTGGGTTGTATGGTTGAGATAATATCAAATGTTGGGTGGCAAGTCACCATTTATCCAAGGTTGGAGGCATGTTCTTTCTAATCTCTCTTTCTCTCTATCTCCTTAGATATATAAATTTTACACACACACACATAGTTATAATCTTATTTTTAGAGATTTATAATGATATATATTTTCAAATAAAGTTGACAATAGGCAAGACAATTGTATCGATATATAGGTGTACTCCTAAATTTTGCTCTCTCAATTTCAATAATTTAAAATGTTTTCAACTTCATATTATATGCACTAATTATATACTGTAACATGCTCTTAGTTGCAGGTCATTCACTAAAAA
The DNA here is from genome assembly GCA_037957365.1 of Torreya grandis. Classification (NCBI taxonomy): domain Eukaryota; kingdom Viridiplantae; phylum Streptophyta; class Pinopsida; order Cupressales; family Taxaceae; genus Torreya; species Torreya grandis. The sequence goes on from JARHVA010007037.1 coordinate 698,007, forward strand.
ATCACTTAAATTGGATTCACGCAAAGGCAAGGTGTGTTATACACACCTAGGTAAGCATTTATTCTCCTTTAGACTCATAATTTCATTACTGAATTAAAAGGGGGAAATGTAGATGATATTTATGGATTATTGAACACCTCAGTCTTGTACACTTGGAAAACTTAGACCTTAGCTATTCCTCTCAATTTTGAACCTTTCTCATTTTCAAATGTCTTAGATCTACTCTATCTTGTTCCCTTGGGCCTATCTCTTGGTTTGACCAATCTTATGTTGATGACCTAAACCTTATATCTTTCCCACAATTCTTAAAATATGTGTATATTATGGTCCTAAAATTTATGATCATGTACCTAATTTCTAACTGCTAAGACACAAGTGATAGCCCTATACCCCAATGTTAATGCTAGGGTTCTAACCTAACATAGGTGTCCAATACCCTAAAGTCATCTAATTTTCAAATAAAACATATCCTAATGGTCAGCCTAAGTGCTTTAATGTGAGTTATTTCTCCAAATGGATTGATATGAATATAAGATCAAACTTCATTCATTACTCACCTAGAAAATTCCTAAGGTAACTTATGAAAGCATTACATCAAGCACTTGATAAATCAAAGCTTCTCTATTTTATCCTATTTTCATATTAGTCATAGGTATAACATATACACACATCTGAATTAATGAAGGATTACCCTAATAGATAGATTTTCCAATTTCCAATCTAGGTCACCATTGTACTTGCTTTCTACATATTGCATGATTAACATAAAATCCAACATGCAGGAGAGAACTATATCAATTTGAGGCCCACTTTAAATTATTGGATATGTAGGTAGTGCTCATTGATAGAGGGGCTTTTGGGGTCAACTTGACATTGTGTGCTCATTAACTCATTTTTCCAAAGGTCAATATGAATATGAATAAATAAGGTTTTAAAATTTTATGAGGAGTAACAATCCATGAACCATATCTTAATGCACTAGAGCAAATTTGAAGACAAACCCAAAATAATCTAGGTGGCCCATTATTTTCTAATAAGTATTCTATATAAAACACCTACATCTAGTTTAGATAGTAACATCGATGCAACCATCCCATGTTGATACTAGTGCCTATGACTCTAGAGGCACTTAATCCAAAATTTGGAAACTATTCTAGAATCATCTTCTAGTCTGCTTCTTACCTGTTATAGTTTCAAAACTATGTTAGCATTAGAACCATCTAAGTACATTATTTATTTAGAATTACATATCTATCATATCTATATTTACTGTTTTTATCTTATCTCAATTTAATGAATTTAACACATGTTATATCTAAGTTTAACATTTAATTTGCCTACTGTAGATATGATTATCACCCTTATGTATTGTCATTTTTATATTAACCCTATCTACCCAAGTAGGATACATATCCAATTTGGGGTTAAATAGGACATTCAAGATCTTTACTCTTATATTTTTTAGGTGTCTACTCTATGCCAGGATAATAATTGTATTGACCATACTCGACTTCTAAATGTTTGTAATATTGGTATGGCTAAAAGTCATTGGGAATAGTAACTAGATTATAGAATGGGTTATTTTTAGGCATTGGCAATGTATAAGGGACTACATGTACTTCATAGATCTAAGGACACCCAAGAAGTAATTTTTATGATAGATTAATTTATATGACATGGTATAGGGTATCATGGGTGATAGGCTGAATAAAGACAGTTATGAAAATAGTGCCTTATGAGTCTCTACATTATCATATGCCTTGATAATAATGGTTTCTAACTATAAATCCACTAAAGTATACCCTAAATGTTTTATCAATTTCATTGAGGCTATAACTAGACTTGAACCATTGTCTATGAAAACCAATTTAATATTTTGGTAGGAAATGATGGATTCAATGTAAAGAGGGTTGTTGTTTAGGGGACCAAGGTGTGACATGTCACTTTGGTCAAACATAAGTTGTTGGCCTAGGGATAAATGTGACAAAATTACTTGGAATGTGATAGGCTCAATGTTATTTAGAACATTAGATTAACAGAAAATATCATACAATATTTATTTATAGACTTCATACGTACACAAGAGATATAAAATATAAATTTGTGTCAATGTCTTATTTGTTATTCCACAAGATCATATGGCCTTTTAGTGGAAGGAGATGGTTTGGACTTTGAAGATAATGTGTTTCAAATTGGATTATTATTCAAAGAAAGTAAAGGACCTTGAATTATAACCTTTATACACTAAATTATGACATTATAATTTTGAGCTAGTAGAGGATTACTTGAATTAGAAAAAGGAAGGTGAAGACCTGGAATAATGACCTATGGACATTGAGGAACAACAATGCTATTTTGAGTCAAAAGTAGACCATTAAGATACAAAGTGAGAGGTCATAAAATGGATGAGGCAACACTCTAAGGTGTGTTGGAAGGTTAGCGTGGATTAAAATTTAATGGTGTATCCATGATTATTAGTAATGCGACCTACAACATTATTGTAGTTATATGGGACATCATGGTAACTAGTTTCATTAGCTTGGGATTATTGACCTTGATTATGATTTCTCTAATTTTGATTTTGAATTTGATTATTAATTTGATTATAGGGTTGACATTAATTATTGGTGTTATGCTTCAATAATGGGTCCTTATAAATGCCCATGTTATGAGTACATAGAATCAATATTATCTAAATCAACGTGACCACATTCAAGTAAATATTAGATGAATTTACTTAATTTCATGCACCTATGAATTCCATACCCTTTGAAATGATGGTAATCAAAATATTCATTATATCTATACCATGTGGGGTTTGGTTGATCTTCTAGAAAAGGTTTTGTATTTAGCCAAATGACCATGTTATCCTCAATGAATTCTTGGAACACTACCTTTATAGGCTCACCAAGGTCACTAAAAATATATTTTAATATTGATTCATTTGTGGAGGTGGTATTTGCATTGTAATAAATGGAGCAGGTGGTGTATTTTTTACAAGGGATAGTTTCCCCATTTGCACATATCATGATTCTATTACTCTATTACCCACTACATTCATGTTTCTATTAAATAATTTTGGATTCTTAGATGTGCTTACCATGCTTACAATGGAGCTTGACCCTGTGTCTAACTCTAAGAATAAATCTTAACTAGGCCTTTGTTTATAAGTTACTTTTAAATTTATACTCCTTTATATATAATCTCCTTAAATTTATTATCACATGAAGTCTTAGCTTATGAGCCACCTCTAAATTGAGATTTAAAGAGAATATATTTTATAATTGCTTATCTAAAATATTATAAGGGAAGTGACTAGCTAAAATTCTCCATCATTGTAGGAAAGCATAAAAACTTTCCCCACCATGTTATTTAGCACTACATAATTCCACCATGGTCAATTTGTGCTCTATATTTTAGTAGTTCTTTACAATTTTTTTATACAAGTCATCAAAGGTGGTGATAGATCCTTTTGGTAAATGTAGAAACCATTCTAAGGCTTGCCCACCCAAACTACATGGAAACAACAAAAGTAGATAGATGTTGATATAGAATATTTCGTGACATGCCACAAAGAATTATTTTAGGTACTCTCTAGGATCATCGCTTCCCTTTTACTTGTCAAATTTTGGTGCCTCTACATATTTTACAAAAGGTACTTGAAGAAAACTCATATCAAATGGGTATGGGAATATATAATCAAATTTATACATTTTGCCTTGATTTCCTACTTGGAGCTCCAAAATAACATCCTTTATTTCTTGAAATTCTTGGAGAGTGGGAACATTATGGGATGGAGGAAGTGTATTTTGATAATTTTTTAAAGGGGGAATAGCTTGATTTGAATAGATAGGTGGATTACTATTGAATAAAGTTGGAATGGGTACCATTTGGGCCGAGTTATTAGGGTTGTTCACCCTATAGCTGGGATTGTACTATTGATAGGGTACCTATTACTGACCAGTATTGGGAAGTGGATTAGTAACACACTATTGGGTTGGAGGAACACACTGTCGATAAGGGGTATTTAATAATAAAAGCTATGAACCTATCATAAAGGTGATTTTTATTATAAAGTGAGAATTTAATGTTGATTATAAGGGATGCATTTTAGATTAATAGGGATTTTTAAGGGGTTAATCACAACCTATTGTAGTGGAGGATTTGTAACTTGGTGTTTTATATTGGTCTTGATTTGTTGTAATAGAGTATTGTTCGTAATTTATCATTATAAATTGAAAGAGTTGGGATGGGAACTAAGAGGAACTTTTTGGGGTTGCAAAACAACCTATTATAAACTATAAGCAAGTTATTGAGAGTTCAAAGGAATTTGTTGAAAAATCCAATTAAGGTGTTGGGAATTATTGTCAACATTTTTTATATTAAAAGGTATTTATTATGAACTAGAATTAATTTATTTTGAACTTGGAGGTGTTTTTTGTAAACTAGAATAAATTATCTGGGAACTAGGAAGGAATTGATGAAGATTAGGAAACACTTTTTTTAGATTGATAATATCTTGTAACAATGGATCCATAGGAGGGGTTAATACAGGAGCTATGAATGGATCTACACTTGATGAAGTATTAATTAGTGAATCTTTTTATTGTTTCTCAATGGGTAGATTTTTATCCATAAGAGGGGATTTTTTAAATAAGTAACATCTAGGGAAGCAACCAGAGAGGCTAGAAGCTGACTAGTCTACTGTAATTATGTAATAATGAGATTATTATTTTGTGCATGATCTAAAAGTTTCCATTTTAATTTGTTTGATGACTATGGAATTTGACTAGAAGTTAAAACAAGGGCTTGTTTGTGAGTAGAAGTTAACTCTAGAAGTATTTAATCTATTTGAACATGACTATGCACTTTTTTTATTAGAGGTGGCATATCATCATACACAGGTTGATGTACCTCTTATTCTTGGTTTGCATGATTTTAGAAAGACCCAAATGAATAATATATTTATTACTTAATAGAAATAGGATTATATGTAGGCCCATTTCTTGTATATCTAGGCATGTTTGGATTAATGATATTTGTATTAGACTCAAGATGAGATATTTGAATAGACTAAATATGAATGCATGCAAAGCTTTAATTAATAATTCAAATTGGATTTTTAGATTTGTGAAATGCTTTTGAAGTTAATTATAATCTTGATATATTTTTGGAATACTTTTTGATCAAGGTAGAAAGTTCAATTTAAACTTGCCAAAATTAGATATCAAAGTAGAATAATGTTTGATTTGAATTATTTTTTCGAAAAGTTATATCAAAATACTCAAAAGGTCAAGGATAATATATGAATGTGCCTTAACCAAATATGATATCACAATCTTTAAAATCTCTTGATTTTGACTCAACCTTTGACTTTGATTCAAATTTTAACTTTTAAAGTTGAATTAATGTTAAATTTGACTTTAGTTATTTTTAAAATTTGAATTCATTTGGATTTTAAAATTTGACTTCATTTGACCTTTGAAATTTGAATTCATTTGAATTTTGATTGGAATTAGATTGTTGGTTCGAAATGAACTGATTTGGTTTAAAATGAGAATTGGATTTTCGTTCAAATGAGACTGATTTATATTTGAATATAAATGGGTATCATAACAGTGCAATGGGAACAAATCACCACTCAAAATGGAAAACAAAATGCTTAGAATGGAATAAATATGACTCAAAAATTAGGTAGAGTAATGCCTTATCATGTGAGTTTAAAATGGAAATGTTTTGGACTTAGGAAATTTATGACTTTTTGGATGTGTAAAAAGTGTAAAACAAAATTAAGATACGACAAAAAATAATCCACAACATGCATTCAGAATTAACCCTATCCTTAATGGAAGAACATGTGTACAACCATAGTGTAGTACATGTAACTACATTAATTGAAGTAGTGATATATTAGTTTCACCTAACCCTCACTTCAAGTAGTACATCATGAAATATTGGGGGATTTTGATTTCCATCACACTATAAGTTATTTATGACCAAAAGTCTTAATCTAAATTTTTCACATGGATTTTATAAATGGTCCCCAATATATCTTGCATTAAATTGGGTTAAAAATTTGTTGAATAAAAACAAATAACATGTGATTCATAGAGGGTCTAGCCCCTCCATGACCACTTCAACTATAATGTCTCAATGAAGTGCCACCATAAATTTAAAATCTAAGGGTGATGTATGATAGCTTAAAATTAGGGATAAACCCCTTGTTATCACAAAACCCTTAATGGGGAATTTTTCTATGCTCTTAGAAATAAATTGCCTAAATTTATATCCCTCATTAGATGTATGGGGTTGGTATGTATGATGGGAGATGAAACCCTAGTTACCATAACCTAAGAATTTGAAATAAAGAGATGAAATGTGCATACACATAATATTTTTAAAATTTTATCAATTAATGATGCTTTATCTCTTAGAAGAATCTATTGAGTCTCAATCACTCTAAGTGCATGCCTTAAAGGGTGCATTAGGAAAGGGTTAGGTAGACCATTAGTGCTTCACAAGATTAGTGTCCCCTATACCACCACTTAAAACTAACACCAACCTCTCCTCTAGATTTCCCTAAGCTTTGACACCTTTCTTATACACTCCTCTAAGCACTTCATCACCTCAAATAATGCCTACCTAAGCCAAAACATATATTTGAGTTTAACCTAACAAATTCGGCTTGAGATAACCCTATACCTAATATATATGAACACTTTACGGGATTAGTTTGGCATTGACTAACCTAGTTAAGGACCTAACTAATTTATTAATTAAAGATATAGGGTTGATTGGGATGACGTTGTTAGATAAAAATTTAAAATAATTGAGGGTTAGATCCAACTATATTAACACATCATTTTATCCATTTCATAGAGAGAGAAAAATGATTTAATCATATATATTATGCATTTGCTTATCCACTATTCTAATTAAGGAGCCATTGCTTAGGGTTTAAATACTATGCTTGGAGATATGAATCTTGTCTTTTAGGAGAAGTATTTTAGATGCATAAGAGAAGTCATGTAACCTAGAGATCTTAAGAAGCACCTTGGTCAAGGGAAAGATTGAGGCTCGATAGGTTCATCTTAAAATATAATTATTCCTAACTCTTAATCCTCTATTTTAAAGTAAAAAGATTTGCATTTATTAGCTTATATACTTCTCTCTCCATGCTTTAGGATTACCTCTACATTGACTTAAGTAGAGTTCTTCTATGCATGTTTAGTTTTATGTTTACTACCCCCATTTTGTGTCACATGATTTGGTGAGCACTAGGTTAGATTTTTATTTACTTTATCATTTACTTGTGAATAAGAAAACATAGGACCTAGCTAGGGTTATCTCATGGTGTTATTTGAATAGAGGCTTTGGAACTGTCTCTAGTGATATCATGGTAGTAAGGGACTCCTTGGATATGTATAGTAGATCCATATTGGTAATGACCTTGATTGTCTTAAAATGTACCAACAAGTGAAAGGGCTAGTGTGATTTATCTTCTTTGAGCTAGGATTGATTTGTAGATCAACTTCACCTTCTTTTATATACATTATGGTGAACCTGACATGAATCTAACCCTTACAAGTGTTCCTTCATGGCTTAATTTATTATAATCTTTTATATATTTTTATTTTTACATTACTAGATCAAATATTTTTGATACAGTCTAACATTTTATGTGTAGGTTTATTTAGTTTTATGTTTATTACCCCCATTTTGTGTCACATGATTTGGTGAGCACTAGGTTAGATTTTTTTTTGCTTTATCGTTTACTTGTGAATAAGAAAACATAGGACCTAGCTAGGGTTATCTCATGGTGTTATTTGAATAGAGGATTTGGAACCATCTCTAGTGATATCATGGTAGTAAGGGACTCTTTGGTTAGGTATAGTAGATCCATATTGGTCATGACCTTGATTGTCTTAAAATGTACCAACAAGTGAAAGGGCTACTGTGATTTATCTTCTTTGAGCTAGGATTGATTTGTAGATCAACTTCACCTTCTCTTATATACATTATGGTGAACCTGACATGAATCTAACCCTTACAAGTTTTCCTTCATGCCTTAATTTATTATAGTCTATTATATATTTTTATTTTTACATTACTAGATCAAATATTTTTGATACAGTCTAACATTTTATGTGTAGGTTTAACACACAGTCATTGTGATCAACTCTATATTTCTCTATGCAGGCCATCTTCAACAATAGATAACTAGATCAATCAACTTAACTTGATTTGATTATTTACATATAGGTTTTTAGACTCATTCAACCTAGTTAAATATTTTAGTAGGATAAAAATCATCATATGAAATACATAGTATAAAAATAGTAACTTCAACATCTTCAAAAATTATCAGGTTTATTCTTACTTAATCATTTTTGTTCTTCATTCATAGTCCTTTTTTTCATAGTTTTAAGTCTATAAAATTGTAACCCTATAGAAAATTGGGTTAAATAGATCGACATAGTTATGTAGGTTGTTTTCCAATCTTTAAGACTCAAATGATTTATTTGACTATGTTATTTTGGCTCTTACTTCAATAGATAACATCAACCCTATCAAATTTGTTCTATATTATTTGCATACATGATCACCTGAATCAACCTCGTACTCTTCAAAAAAAGGAATTAACTTATTTTGTTAGTAATTAATTCACTTTTCATTTTTGTTGCTTGATTTCTTAGAGTAACACATGTAGAATAAATATGAGGTTTTTGATTTATAGATTTAGTCACACTATTTTTATTTTTCACACTTCCAAACCAAATAACATCAAAAATCATTAAATAACTTCTACCCAAGGTTTACCTACTTAGATTTCATCACCAAGGAAGAAGTCAACTTAGTTTTTTGGCCAAGTATAAATAAGTGGTTGATGGTATATATTAGAAAATCACTTAATACCCTTATCACTACGAGATTGTGAAATGAGGGAGTAGTCCCCAATACCAATCCAATACTATCACCAATACAAATCCTTTTCATTCTCGATTACCTAAAACCATCCTTATATTAATTTTTCTATTTCCTTCTTATAGCCAACTCTCTATCACATTTATTTCAAAAATTATTACCACTTAAAAGATTTACTAATTACCACTTAGATTAACATTTCTATGTTTTCTACTCGCTCTCTAATAATTGTATACTATATTATAAAAATTTCATTAGTCAACATTAGTGCAAGGTTTATGATGTGTGCCATAACTAGATTAACTAGATTGATACAATTGTTTTTGCATTTCTTTTAAGTATTATAAAAAATAAAACTAGATCATTTATAGTCATAATTATCATAACATGTCATTATTTTCCTTCAAAACATGATTGATTTACTTGAATGTGTCTCCGATAATATCTACTTTCCCAAAGAACATAGTCACTCTATTTAACCTAGTATCTTATAAATTACATATTTTATTTACTTTTAAAACATAGTTGACCTATCCAAGTGTGTGTCTTCTAGAATCTCTTAGTCTACCATTTTTAGAACATAATCAATCAATTTGACTGTGTCTTTTATATCATGTTCTATTTACCATCTTATAAGATATTACCGACTAGTTTGACCCTGTATCCTATAGGTGGAACTTTATTTTTACAAATTTTTTAGTCTTTATTCATTATGAATTTATTAATCGAGGATAATAAATAATTAAATAAATCAAACATGATGAGTTTCACCAACCCCAATAGGTTTCTTAAGATGCATATTATGATACCCACCTTGGATAAACACAATATCCATATTTCTACTAGAACCACAAACTATGGGACTCCTCCCAATTACTATTCAATACTTAACCCTTTGTTTTCTTTACAATATGAGAATGATCTTGAATACACCATGAAAATGCTTTTATACACTAATGAAAACTCTCAATTTAGAGGAAAACATCCTACAACCATCTATAATCTCATGATGGGACCTCATTTAGGAGAACCCCATTCACCCTTCCCTACCTTTTCCCAAAGATTTGTTGGAACCCCTTTTTTTCATCCCAATATTTACCCTATATAATGTCTCCTTCCCATACCATGACATCATCTTTTATGTCTTCTTTAACCTCCATGCCATGTATTTATACTAAGATCATAGGTTCAACTTCTATTGGGCCTCTTGAAAACACCCACATCATTAACCATGCTACCAATGCTTATTTTACTACCAATGTTTCTTTTGATACTAATGCTACTCATTATATTAGAGTGGTGTATGCTAATAACTCATCACACACTCATAGTGCATCACAAGCTCCTAATACCTCCCATAGTACTCATGCATCATATGATGCATCCACTAGTCAAAATTTTGCTCAAATTAATCAACTTATCTTATAAAAATTTAACCAAATGCATATTTTTCAAGCCAATAATGAAAATTAGATGATGAAAATTCAAAATCATCTCATACATCTCCAAAACCAACCTCACCAAGTTTTATAGGGAGTGCAAAATCGTGGTGCTCCCCACCCCTGCCCCCAAGGAATTCCCATGGTAACCTTAGACCACAACTGACACTCATCAATAAAACCATAAAAAATTTACATAAAAAACGTATAGTACCTCAAATTTATAACATTGACATAGGAGGTATCACCCCTAACATCATCTATAATGGATATACTGATCCCACCTTGCATCTAAAAACATTTGGTAACCTTTATAAAGATTGGGTTAAGCTTAATACCTTTATCACTACAAAAATATTGGATAAAATTCTCTCAAGAGATGCTTTATATTGGTACACTCAATTAAAACCCCAATTTATCACTATCCTAGAAGACTTGGTCAACTCACTAGTCCAAGAATTCCAAACTAGTGATCTTCTTGGAAACAACTTAGCCCATTTTATAAATTAAAAATAACTCAAAACTGAAATGACACAAGCCTTCATAAAATGGTGGAAAAAATTATCTAAAAAATGTGAGCATAATATGGTAGATGAAAACTTCTTCCACATATTTAAAAATGCTCTACACCCAAAATTATAATATCAGGTTAGGACACTCTCTCCAAAAACCTTGGAAGAAGCTCTTGACCAAGATAAATGACAAGACTTCCTCATGTGTCAATTTGATCCACCTCAACCTAAAATAGTCAATCACATGCTCATAAAAAATAATAACTTTCATGCAACCAATGATGGTGTTATCAACACTTATGACACTATACATACCATCTAAACTATTACTCCAAACAACACTATTGATCATGTTACTTCCCCTAACAACACTCCTACTACCACATTTTATCAACAGAACCACACTAATGTGAATAAACCATTATCCCTTGTATAACTTCAAAAATATCTCCCAAGACCTCTACCATGATATACTAACCCCACTCACCCTATGAAATCATGGTATGATCTAAACGAATTCTGTTGGTTTCATAAAAGTTGGGGCCATTATCATGAGACTTGTAGGAAACTATGAAATATCGCTATGGATTTTTCTTCTTGGTCCTAACTTTGATCATGAATACCTTATCTATAAACATTAATAATATTATGACATAACTTTTAAAGCTCATGAAATGCAAAATAAAAACCAAGCTTTAAACCAAGCTAATGCACATTTAGCTATCTACAAAGATCCCCTTCCTAACCACCAAGACAACATAAAAAAACCTACTCCTAATACTAACACCATTAAAATTTATTATTGACCTTACCACCAATGATGAAAATATGGTTAATATAACTAATATGAAAAGAGTAATTTCTTTTATTGACTCAAATCCAACACTTACACATCACACCTCTCAACCATTCTACATCATTCAATATACTTCCCCATACTACCTTATAGAATTGGGGCAAGAGGAAACAATACCCATTACAAGTACCACTCTAAATAACACAACTTGATTATACCTCTCATACCATTTCTACTCTTCCACCAACATATACCCCACAAGATAACATACCCCAAATTCCAATAATATTTCTTCTACCCAACCACAAGAAATACCTCAACCAACTAACACATCACCTAAAGTAATTAAACCCAATTGAAAACAACCTAAACCAACCATACCTTATCAGCACAAATTTAATTATACCTCCAACCCTCCTTCCTAGGATTTCTTGCAACACTATGCACCTATATATAATAATCCTCTCATGGGTTATGATGAATGGGATCTTATTGTGGAACTTTCCCATCTCCCATCTCAAATACCTTTCTTAGAACTAATGAGAACTTATCCTCATCATCAAAACTACCTAATGCAATTTTTTTAAAAAGTGAACATCCCTCATCCTCCTCTTGTTGGACATGAAGATACCTTCTATGTATCCAAAGATAGTATACTTAAACAATGTGAAGAGATGTACATCTATGTTGATGAAATAATGGAAACTTATCTCTCACTTAAGTTCCCTATCACTTCCATGATTATTAATGAGATATTGATTCATGTAGATGATCTTCCTCTATTCATGAACATCCACATCAATGATATTTAGGTTAAGCATACTTTATTTGATGAAGGTTTAGGCACTTGTGTTTCCTCCCTTGACTTCATTAAGACACTTAGATATTTTGAATTTAACCTCAAATCTACACATAGTACATGTCAAGTCTATGACAAATTGAAAATTCCTCCTCTAGGTTGTGTTTGGCTTCCCATTACCATTCCTCCTATTACCGTCCATGTCAAAGTTATGATCTTTAACTTTCCACTTTATTAAAACATCTTACTCAATCAACCTTGGACTCATCACCCAAGAGAAATCACTTCATCTACATGCCTATGTCAAATTCCCTCACAATGGAGCCATCTACAAGACTCAATAGGACACAAACCTTGGGAATTTTGAATAATTATAAGAATGCAATATCTTTAAAATTCCCACCCTTGAACCCTTACCTAGTGTCCCATTTTGGGAATCTCAATAATTCAACTATCTAGTTAACTCCACTTGAGGTTATAATGGTCATCCCAAAGTAATTCAAATTATTACAACTAACTTATTAGACTATGATGATGATGATTCAAATGAGATTAACCTTAATATAAAAACCTCTAATATTTCCCCTCACATCATCACCTAACTTCCTCCTTCTCTTCAACCTTAATATCATCAACTACCTTCCAATTCCATACCTATTATCTTAATCAAAACTAGAAACTCCATTCATAATGCTTCCTCCAATGAAAAAATAATTCCTACATGTACCATTGAATTGCATACACCTAACTATGATGAAATTTATGATTTAGACAATATAATTTTAGCTAGATTTATCCAAGCTAGAATGCAAAAGTTATTTAATATCACTCTTCTTTATTTCAGCCTTTTCATTCTTATTATATCCTTCCTTATTTTATAACACCTAATACTAGTTTTTACACTATTGTTCATAGGTTAAAGATGGATCACTCACATGGTATACCTCCAATCACAACAGAGTCCCTCAGGAGTATGTTCATGGATAATGCCATGACAAAACCCTATCATTTTTTAGATGCCATGACCTTAATAGTATGTTCCCTCTAGAAATGTTAGCCATTGTACTTAGACCCACTATAAACCCCACCTTACCTATCAATGAGCCTAGTTTAGTTTCTACTTCAGCCCCACCCTTCCTCAATGATGGCCTTCTTCCCTTACCTTATCTTGATCCCTTTTCCACATAATGGGTAGATCAGCCTTATTATGATATTCATAGAGTTTTTGGTCATTGGACCAAGGATTTTCATTTATATTAGCAACTATAGGCTTTTCCTTCCACCCATTTAGATATTAGACCCCCATAGTCTACTCATAAACATATTTGTTGATTTCATGGGACACATAGCCATTCCTCTACCCACTACAAGAAATTCAAACAATATATTAGCGCATTTCACCCAACCACTGCTCAACCCAAAGATAAGGCCATACCTCCATGTAAGCTATTACAATATTATATCCCTAAATATGGGGAAGTATATTGTCTTTAGTAGTAATGTGGTACATATATTATCGATCGATGTAAAGTGATACATTAACATCTTCATGATTTACCATAGTTAACACCAACACCAGTTATTCCTCCTCCTATAAGTCACCCATGTAAGAAGGTTCCTCATTCTCTACTGGTTTCAACTCCTTCCACATCCATTCCTTGCCTTGAGTGTCCCACATAGGAGGAACCACATGAGCATTAATATTCATTAGCTACACCTACCTTTTTAGTTGAGATGATATGGAAAGAAGACTTTGCACAAATTTCCATGAAGATTGATGAGACTATGGCTATCATCAAAATTTAGCTTTATAGAGATGTTTCAAATGTTATGAATAATATTTATGGTCAAATATATCAATATTTTAAAACATAACATGGTGTTCCTACACATTGTTCTATTTTATGATTTGGATTGGAGTTGTGATCCATTTTTATATTTATTATAAACTTGACTATGTGTCAAATTTGATTTCACTTATCTATTTTACATGGACCATTATATTCTACTTTATGTGATTTACATGGTTTCATTTTATTTCACTTTTTATTATAGCTTCTTATCATTCTTTTCATTAATGCAAACTTATGTTTATGATTTCACTTCTTTCATGGTTTCCTTTATTTTTTATATAATGATTGTTTGCTATCTTATTACACTCAAAATTAAATAATAATTATTATGAATTGGTTATATAATCTTGATTAATTTAGTATTCTATCTCTACCATATGATCAATTAGCAACCAAGAATTCTCATTGAATTATTTCTATACATTGATCTATTTTGGATATCCTTTCTTCCCTTATTTCCCTTTCACATACTAAGCATACATGTTGTTAAAACTTGAGATTACATACTGGTTCATAGGTAAGCCTAAGGTTTTAGTCTGTCATACCTCTAGTTACTTATCCTCCTTTAAACTAAAGTCTAAAGTTCATTTGTGTGTATTAATTTTATCACTCATGCTGGTTATTCTAAATTTGCATGGAGGAGGAATCATAAAATCCATAAAAAATTAAAATGTAAATCATTTAAACAAAATATAATGATTCAAAAGGCAATATACAATTCAAAAGTCTAATCAGACCAAAATACATGATTCATAACACATATCCTATTCCTAATCAAAGTTCAAACTCCAAAATTGGCCTCATGATAGAGCCAAAATCCATTAGGGTGCGGTAGGCTAGTAGATTAGGATAAGAAAATAAATAAATCTATAAGTGTTACCTAATTTCTCACATAAGTACCCAATCTTCATAGTAGATCGATGAATCTGTAAGAGGTCCTAAGGAATGGGGAGCATGTTTTTGGAAGGTAGGTTCATTTTAATTTCCTTGTTCATATAACCTTCATGAGTTGATCTTATTATCTCCCTATTTACCTATACAACTTTGTGCTTATTATAAGTAGGTATCCTTTGTATTTTGATGGTCACTACACTCTTAGTGTCTCTCCTGTTTACCTATTATGCCTCATGTTTACTAAGGTTTTCTCATAAATACTCATGTCAATATTTTTACATTCCCTCTTTCATTATAACAATCATAATATTTATCCTTGAGGGATGTTATTTTGTTAATGATCATACCCCCTAGGGTTTCCCTTTGTGAGTTACAGTGTAAGACCATGGATAGGACTAGGTTTTCCTAAAAAATTACCATAATAAAACATTCCCTTATTTTTACCCTTATTACCATTCACCTCATTAGTGTTTAACTTGTGAGTTGTAGTGTAAGACCATGGATAAGACTAGGCTCTCCTCACAAATTACCACATTAAAACATATTTAAATTATTTCCACCTCATTGGTATTTTTTTGTGAGTTACAATGTAAGAGCTTGGATAATATGAAGCCCTCCTCACAAAATATTCCAATAACCAGTTCATACTATAACCAAGTATTAATAAAATCACATGCTTAAATTTTGATATAATTTGTGTTACATTATGATTTACACATCATTTACATACTTCCAATCTTCATTTAGTATGTTTTATGCTTACTTCATAAACACTTCACTTTTCTATTCTTATTTTCTGATTATGTGTATATTTACTACCATTTTATTAAAATTTTCATACTTCCCATATTTCTTCAGTATGATTAATTTGATTTATACTTACGTTTTATTTTTATTTTCATATTTCCCATCTTGATTTAGTATGATTGATTAACTTTATTGTTTGTTTGTTTGTTTTTATACCATTTGGTTTTCACATGTTTTCTATTTTATTTCAAATTTTCTTGCTTCTCAACTTGATATAGTATGAATTTTATTTGTTTTAATTTGGTGTAATTCTTTTACATGGTTTGAATTTTTTTTTTTACCTTTTACTTTACCATTTTAGTTTCTTATATTTATTCATCTTTTATTTTTATACATTTCTAATTGTGATATAGTGCGTATTACATTTTATGATTATTTATACTTTTCCAAATCCTTGTGCTTTTCTTTTTTAAAACATGCACATGTATCACATATTTCTAGAAGACAAAACATACATCATAAATTTACCATATCATATACAATGAAAGTAAAATACATGTTCTTGAAAGGAAATATATCCATACATCCATCCACATACAAATACAAATCATAGACCAAGGAATGTCCATATCAATATATATACCATGATTTTTATTTAATACAAGTTTAAAATACAATGCTAAAACTCTAAGGCTTTGCTCTATCATGTTTATCCTTTGGCCTAGACACACTACCCATGCATGCCTATGACTGACCCCTCTGAATGGTGCACTATAATTTGGTGGTTTGGGATCTCAAGCCATCAATCTGACCCTATAAATTGGCCACTTGGGCCTGCACGCATCCAAGTGCTATAGTGGTCACCATATGAGTGGATGAATTTTATGCCAACACCTACCAAGCTTGAGCCTTTCCATGTCTTACCCCTATAAGTGGATGTGAACCATCTCCTCATGACTATAACTTTTGAGTAGCCTCTCCCACCAATCTAAACTAGCTAGAATAATTTAGAGTAGATGGTACCATAGTATTAACCAGGGTGGACAACTCATAATGCGATAACATCCCATCTAAAATATCATGTTGTGGACCATAATCATGGCTCCCCATATGATCTCCCCTAATGTAGTACATGTAAAACAAAAACCAAATATACATCAAATCCCACATATGTATATATCAAATAATATATCTATCACTAAACACATAAATGATAATGTAATTATTGATCTATGTCAAAAAATTAAAAAAATCAAAATGTTTTTCACCAGTGTCGGTATCACCAACCATAGTCTCTCCATTCACTCACCCACTAAGCAGCTCTTCTTTCGACTACCTCTACATAAGTTTAAAACCAAGACACACCACCTGAGATCATTTTTATCCTCTCCTTAGTGGCCTCTATATCAACCATCTATGTCCCACATCCACCGTAGGATCACTTTATGCAATTGTTTGCACCTATGTCTCCTCTCATTGATGGTGCCTCCATCTCTAATGAGCTCAAATAAGCCACTATCACCCCTACTATGGCTCTACTCCCATATAAACCACCTTGATTTTTTATTTCCTTGAAAATTGAGTTGAGAGGTCCAAATCTATTTTTAGTTTGTAGTGACTTTTTAACCATTTATCATAAATGCCTTAGGCATTTATTGGTCTAAGTCTTTCTCATCTAGTACCATGTTCTACCCCTAATCTTCCCAAAATTTTCCTAGGGTAATTTTTGGTATCTAAATTTTTCATAACATCAAATTTTATACATTTAGATTAATTTTAATTAAAATTACTCAAACATTTAAAACTAACATTTCACTTACTTGAGCTGCAATCATCATGGTTGCTAGGCATCCTCTACGTCGTAGTTATCATCTCCTCACCATGATCACTCTTAGGGCTCAATTAAGTATTTTAGAGTAATATATTCTCATCATATTAAAAATAAAAAATGAATTAAATTTCACCCTATTTATATTTACTATTCAAAATTATTTACCTGTCAATTATTTATAATTATATTCTATTTTTCTCCCATAAATCTATTTCTACTATCTCTTTTTCTGAACTAAAAGATATTTTGGAATCCTGACTTCATAGAGCATCTTTCCACATATTATGTATATTTTTTAAAAAATAATTTTTTCCTTATTTTACAGGTTCACCTAAGGTTCCCTACGTTGGACACCTTTACATTTATCTCACTTCCTCTTCTACAACACTAAGGTAATTAAATGTATGTATTTTTCAATTGTATCCTTTCATTTATCTTATTCACTTCTTACTTTAATTTATTTAGATTTAGTATTGTGTGTTGATATTTTCTTTTCCCAAAGGACCATCCCATGTTACAACTGCATGACATGTGATGATATTCAAGTGGGGCATATGTATACACATACTATTTTTAAAACTTTATCAATTATTGATGTTTTCTCTCTTGCAAGAACCCATTGAGTCTCAATCTCTCTGAATGCACACCTTAAAGGGTGCATCAGGAAAGGGGTCGATAGACCATTGGTTATTCATAAGATTATTGTCTCTTATACCAACACTTGAAACCAACACAAACTTCTCTTATACATTTCCATAAGCTTTACCACCTCTCTTACACACTCCTTCAAACACTTCACTGCCTCAAATAACCCCTACCTAAGCTAAAACCTCTTTTTAAGTTTTACTAAATAAAGTTATCCTGGGCTAACCTTATACTTAAAATATTTGAGAACATTACAGGATTAGGTTAGCCTTGGATGATCTAGTCTAATACCTAACTAATTTAATAATTAAAGATACAAGGTTGATTTGGTTGACTCTATCAGCTAAAAGTTTTGAAGAGTTTAGGGTTAGATCCAACTATATAAACACATCATTTTCAACATTGCATAGAGAGAGAGAAAGGAGTTAATCATAAATTTATGCATCTACTTATCCACCATTATATTTTAGGATCCATTGATTAGGGCTTCAATACTACACTTCAAGATACAAATCCTGTCTTGTAGGAGAAGTCATTTGGATGCATATGAGAAGTCATGTAGACTAAAGCTGACCCATCTTTGTTATCATTACAAACCATAAAAACCTCTTATGAATCACCTTGGCCAAAGGAGATATTGAGTCTCTATGGATTCATCTTTAAAGGTAAGTATTCTTAAATCTTACTCCTTTTTATTAAAGTAGATAAATTTGAGACTTGCGTAGAGTTCTTTTATGCATGTTTACTTTTATGTTTATTACCCCCATTTTGTGCCACATGTTTTCATAAATAATAGGTTAGATTTTTATTTAATTATGAATAAGAAAACATAGTAACTATCTAGGGTTATCACATGGTGTTGCTTGACTAGAGGCTTTGAAACCATCTCTAGTGATATTGTTGTGGTAAAGGACCCCTTGGTTAGGTATAGTGAATCCATATTGGTGATGACCCTGATTGTCTTATTATACCAACAAGTGGAAGGGATAGTGTGATTTATCTTCTTTGATCTAAGATTGATTTGTAGATCAGGTTCACTTTCCCTTGTATATAAAATCCACCCCACACATTCAAAAGTGAAGAAAGAGGGACACAAATAATTTGTGTTTTTGGTCACCTAGGATTTTTCAAAGGGGAAAAGGGAGAGAATACACACAATATATTATTCACAAGTAAATAAATAGAGAAAACATGTAAGAAAATAAAGAAATATTATTTAGAACACCAAATGCAAGTATTGATTTCTTTTAAGTGCACAAAAATGAAGTGTTTTTTGAGTAAAAACCATGTCTTTGTAAAGTGGACTTGAAATAAACAATTTAATCTTTTTAATTATGGTCTTTGGTAAGAGAAGGAATTCAAATAGATATTTGTTTATCTAAAAATAAAATTACATAGAGTATCTCACCATTTATTAATGAAATCCCATCATTTCATAGGGAAATCCTATCATTCTATATATATAAAAAACAATAAATAAGAAACTTGTGATTTCACCGATTAGTAGGGTGATATTACCAATTTTTAGGGTGATGCCATCATTAAAAAAGGCATTTATACCAATTTTAAAATGATAGAAATGAATAGAATCTAGGTTATTACCTTCATGATGTTTCCATTCCACAGGCCAATTCCTCCAAAATATAGCACATTACCACCAAAATGTAGAGCATTCCTACTATAGGGATTTCAATACCACCATTTATATTTTTAATGGAGCTAAGAGCATTATGACTGATACTTAATTAATTATTGTTGATATGTAGAGTGTTTTTATTGATACATAGATCATTCATGTCATTTTATTGGAAACATAGAGAGACAAAAATAAGGAAGAAGCTATATCACTGATTATGGGAAGTGAATTTGCTGATATGCAAAGCTCCCATCGATATGCAAAGAACTAAAAAACATAAATTTTAGAAAAAAAAAGTGAAATTAGGCTAAAAATAATCTAATTTCATAATTAGAGGATAATATAATGTTCTTAATAAGATTGTGTGGTGCATGGTCCCAATGGGCGCGCCATATGTAAACACACAAATAAGTGAGTTATTTTTATTATTTGTATGAAATTGAAATTGAATGCATAAAAACCTAAAACCCAAGAATATGTCCTCAGATTGGGAAAGGACATGGAAGAGATATATAATAAATAAATAATATAGAACAACATTAATTTACATTCCTCTTTGGATGTCTCTAGCTTACCAACATAGAGGTTTGTTTGGCCTAGATGTAGAACTTGGAGTTTTTTTCAATGTCATGGCATCATTATTGAAGTACTTACCCTTTGTACTATGCATATTTATTTTAAGCAATGAATAAATGGATGAATATTTGTTAGATTTTGGTAGAGTAAGTTTGCATAAAAAAACTTGTCTATAAAGGAAAATGAGCCTTGTATTTATAGACTTATCAAACTGATTTCAACCTTTAAATGAAAATCAAGATGTGTGGTCTAGGTTCAGTCCAATTTGGGTAATAAATGTAATTAATATTTAGGATAGAGTTTGTAATAATTGAGCATGGGTTGCATATCTGATATTTAATTGCATTTATGATTTTCCAAATTTTGGTAATTGGCCCATGATGTCATGATGAGGATATTTGTTGAATTTTTTTATTTTCATAATTAGGAATTTATCCAATTCCCATGGATTTTATGTTTATCTATTTGATTAGCTAACTAATTTTGATCATATTTTGTGTGATTTATGTAATATTGAAATTAAATTAATTCTTCAACCTAATTAGTCTAAAACATCATTTTCAAAGAAATAATTTGACTCTAGATGAATTAAGTGTTGTTGAAGATTGAATGTAGTGAATTTCCATAATTAGGGAAGCCCCAATGAATTTTAGATTATTCACATCAAATGTGTGGCTGATTTTGAGTATTCATTGCTATATAAAGTCATTTTGATTTGTAATTTTGACATGAAAGTGATGAAAATGGAGTATCTACAAGTCATATAATCAATTAAAGGAATGGTCCTATATCTTGAAATAAGAAAATGAGGGAGACATTATGATATATATGGAGGTAATCTAGAGGTATTGAAAATGTATTATAATTTGTTACTTTTTTCATCATAAATTTTTTCAAGAGTGACATGGAGTTTTGGATGCATGTTGATGAACTCAAGAAGAGGTGGACTACTAATATGAGAAGTAGTGGCAATGTGATATTAAGATTCAGAATTTGTAATATGGATGCTCCAAGGGTTGGGATCTTCCTCATGATTATAACATTGGCCATTATGGTTAAATTTAATTCATTAGATATTGGAAGATGTAATATCTCTCATGTGATGAGTCTGTTAGCCATTTTGGCCCATATATCAAGCTTTGCTTGCAATTAGAGGAAGAAGCCTAGTAGGGTCCTAATAAAGTAGTAGATCAAAGGTTTGAAATAGGTCCAAAAATACAAATAGAGGAATCTAATTAGGTTCTCATATGTTCCAAGATTTCAAGAGCATGGAATAGGTTGTACAAGCCTTAAAAAATCATTATCACATTGAGATAATGATCAAAAGATGAGCTATGCAAGTTTTAGAGCCAGACCATCACCAAGACATCATGTAGGATCAAATGAACCACTCCACTTGTGAAACTTTTATCTTCACTTAGGAAAAATCATGTGACTAGTAAATCATGCGTAATTATAGTTAAACATACTAGGATTATCCTCTAAAATTTTCATACCTGTGTGAGATTTCTAGCTCGAGTTATAAGCTTCTGAAGTTGGACCTACAACATAATATGTCCACACTAACATCAAGTTTAAACTCAAGTAAAACAAACCATTTTGAGATTAAATTTGATGGTCACATGAAAGTCAATGATGGTTGCACAAAAATCATTTGAAAAGATCATAGATGTTAATTATAAGCTTATGAAATAGCCATTAGTTTTCAAACAGTGTGTCCCAATAGATCTAATGGTCATTGCTCGATCGTACATCTTGATCTAACAGTGTGAGATGGGTCAATATGTCAAAGGATATTCATGGTAGGAAATTAATGGACCATGTTGTTTCATACAATAAGATGTAATAATGTGAGATAGGTCAAAATGTCAAGATCTACCAGTAGGATCCATGAGACCAATTGGAAAAAAGATAAGATGGAGCATTGTAATTGGCTCGAGTAATAATCAACAGACAAAGTAGAACCAAAGTATCATTTTTTAACCAAGATAAAGAAGGTCTTGTAGGGGTCATAAATCTAACATTAAAGCTCATTCCCATTCCATTAAAGGGACACACTGATAGAGTCAGACTAAATTACATTAAAGGGATCCCCATTAAAGCTTGAAATGGACCTCTGGCTTGAGGGTGTGTGTCATAGAGGGTTCATTCTATGACTATGTTCATATTTTTTAGAATAAAGAGATAAAATTTAAAAATATTCCATGAAGGCATACACATAGACCTAAACTACATGAAAAGGGCCCTTCTCTCCACTATGCACACCATGACAAACCAATTAGGAGTAATTAATAACAAGATGAAATTGTAATAGACTAGTCTAGTTGTTGTAACTACATGGATATTAGAACCTATCTTGAAACAACTTGTACCCACCATTATAACCATAAGGAACATTAGTGGAGGAATAATGTAATTGATTAACAAACTGAAGTGACCTAAATAAATTAGGAGGCTTAAATGAGCATAATTTGTAGAGGTAATTGTAGCTACATTTAAAATGAAATTGAGATTAGTTGATTCCCCTTTTGAGCACCAAAACTCCCTCTTTCTTGATTTATTTCTTCTATAAATATAGCCATTGAGCTATTGTTCAGCATACCTCAGGCTGCTATGACAAGACTATACCATATTTTGTATTTTATACCTCTTGGAAGTAATGAATAGAGCATTTTATAGTATTTTATCAATCTGTGTTAGCTTTCTTATGTTTGCTTGATATTGGAAGTGGTATAACCCTCTCTTTATAATGCTAAGCTCAATTTAATTGTTAATAACTTTATTTTTAGGTCATATAGTGTGTCTTAGATTTGATCTCTTTTTGGATATAGTGGAATATTGAATGTAAGTGCCTTTAACCAAACCTTAATTTCATTTCTCTGTAGTCTTAGTGCATCAAATTGACCTCTATATGAAATATTGTTACTTAAAAAATATAATAGACATTGCATTAAGTCATTTCATAGTCCATTAGTATGTTAAAGAGTCCAGGCTTAAGAGTGGATATAACAAATTCAAGGTGCATCACCATAAGTTAGATAGGCTTACTTTATGGAATTTATTAACTCTTTTCATCCCAACCAATTTTTTTAGGTTTTAGAAATAGAGGTCCAAATTATGAAATCTAAGGAGCTATCCTCATAAAAAACCCTAGATTTTTGACCCTGATATAGGATACACATATCCTAGGGTCATTCCCATATTGTGATAGATTTGGGCAAAGGACCTAAACAATCCCTTACCTAGCTAAGGTGCAATCTAGATCTCCAATAATTTTGGCATGCTCAATGGGACACAAGAAGGAAATGTAGACATTATATTGGAACATATTGAGGTGTGGAATAACATATGAGAAGTGTTGGATCAATCATTAGAAGATTGAATACCAACTCATGTATCGGATCTCCACTAGGTCTTATAAAAAAGGTAAGGAAGTCCAATTTGTAGAATTATCTTTAGATAGTACAAGAAAGAGAAAGGTACCTATTTTAACCCCCAATAAATCACCCCCTAATTCTTTCACTTCCCCAAGATCTACAAATCTTACTCCTACTTGACCTATTAAGAGTCCACCAAGGCAAGTGTAAATGGCAAGGCCTATATTGTAAGCTTTTTACCCTTCAATGGTGGTAGCAATCTTAACCTTCAACATAATGATGAGATCCCTATTTATTACTTAAATATTTTACCATAATTTATAGTAGATAATGCTACTACTCCTATATAACACATTGTTGACATTACAAATATTTGCTCAGTGCATAATATCACACAAGAGAATGTAGCCATGAGGATATTGGCCACCTTTTTAAAAGGGAAAGGCTTGCAATGGTATAGGAGTCTAACTACTAATTTAATCAACACTTGAGATGAGTTTGGTGAATTCCTATGAAAGCATGTTGAGGATAGAAGTGACCATGTGTTCTTTGTTGGAAAACTTACCTCCATCAAGAGAGCACCCCAAGAGTCCATGGTTGATTTCAATTATAGGTTTCAAAAGACCTAGGACAGGATCCTTGTTATCATCAAGCCTATCCCTAGCTATGTTTTTCTTTATTATTTGAGAGATTTAAATTTAGATATTGCAGTCATGATCTAATCTATGGGTGGGACAACTCTGGCTGGAGCCTATGGGATATCCATAAGGGTATAAAATTTCTTAATACAAGTAAGGAAGTTCATGCCAAGACCTCTTATGCCAATTTTAACTGAGATTTAACCTATCCCACCTATCATTGCTCTATTTCCTACTATAAATCACCAGGATCAAACTTATGATAGTCAAGTGGATAAGTTTGCCAATATTGAAAGCTTATTGAAGGCACAAAATAATAAGCTAGTGTATATAGAAAGGCAATAATAGGCTTCACGTAGACCATTCCAAGGTCCCTTCCAAACCTAATACCCTATTTAGTCTTATAATAGACCCCATTATCCAAAAAATAAATAAACTCAAGGTGAAATTACCCAAGGTAGATCTAATAATGGCTACAATTCTATAGCTACAAATCGATCAAGAGCCATGGTCCCCACACAAAATAATTTCATCCAATAAGGTTAATGATAGTTAAGGGGATAACCTAATGAAATGGTGATGGATAATACTAGAGACATGTATCAAGACCCTATTTAGAAACATGCTCCTCCATTCCAAGGTCATGACATGATGCCTCCTCCACCATAAAGCCTCCAAATGAGTCAAGACAATATGCCTACCATGTCACTATCAGAAGCTCAAAGCTAATAATAAGGGGGCATGGGTAAAGCACTAGATGATACCACATGCATGAATTTTTAAGAAGGGTAACATGTGTTTGAGAATGTAGTAGCTAATATGGGATAAGTTTCACAAGGAACAAATGAACTAGTCATAGCTCATATAAGGGCTCATAAGAGAATGTTAGAGGATAGCTTGGGGAAACCTAGGACTTCTTCATCATCTCCAAAGGCTAGTTAGCAACCTAATTCTTCAAATGTAGCTGTTAAAGCTCTTGAAAATCAAAAATTACCCCAACATGATGGACAACATCATAACTTCCCCTTTGTTCCTCATGTTACTCAAATGCCAAGTGATGCTTCTACTTCCACGGTGTAGTCCAAAAGTACCAATCTTCCTTTTAATATTGTGGACCATTTTAAAAAGGATAATAAAACTTTGTCCATGTATGATGTTCTATCTAATCTAGGATAGAAATAGATTCTCCAATAAAAACTCTCTAAACTTTCTCATGTGGACAAGATAGTTGATAAGGTGAACACTATTTTCATAAATAATAATTAGCCTAACCAGTCTCGTAGCCAAATTTCTAATCAAATTCCAAGTAAAGGTCAATCTCAAAATGTTTTTCATTACTCTAAAGTTATTAAGCCCCTCTCCCCCCATTTTATCTATCATTCATCTTAGGGGATTGTTTGGTACATAATTACATGATAGATTAAGGTGTTTCAACCTCAGTGATGCCTAAAGCCATAATATATAAGCTTAGGATCAAATATGTGCCTAATGAAAAAGGTGTTCTTGAATTAGATGTATCTCCCAATAAAATGGTTGGCATCTTGAAAGACCTTCAAATCACATTAGCAACATGTCTAAATTGTGTCATTACTTAAAATGTAATGGTGGTAGACCTACCTCCATATGTTGCCCTATGCTTGTTCAGGACTTTATTACAAAAATTGGAGGATATTTGTCATCTGATTACTTATACATGGTTTTTAGAACCAGATATGGAACCAAAGTCACTATTAGGTCAGAATATATCTCTATGTTCCACCTAGAACCCTATATGCCTAATCTTGCAAATGCCAACTATGACATATTTGAAAAGGGTGAAGAGGTTAATGAGCAAGAACCCCATGATCATGTTGAAGGCATATCAAATCTATACCTAGATGAGTGGGAAATTGATAGTCATGTTTTTGATCCTTATATCAAGATTGAAGAGACAAACTTAGGAGTGTACTGTATGCATGAAGAAGGTGATACTATACCTTGTTTAACTAACACTGCCCAAGAAGAGGATGGTATATAGAATTTGTTCTTTGATGGTTCAAGGTCAAAAAATAGAAGTGGAGTGGGAACCATGTTGATTTAAACCTCAAGTCAAAACTATCATTCAGCTATAAGACTCTAATTTAATTGTACCTCAAACATAGTTGAATATGAAGCTCTTTTACATGGTTTGCAAGAAGCAAGGAAGAGATGTATAAAGATCCTTAAATTCAAGGATGATAGTGAGCTTATAGTGCAACAAGTGAGAAGCTTAAGTGTATTCAATAATCACCATTTGAAATCCTATAAGCATCAGGTATGGGACCTCATAGAGGATTTCTTGGCATTTAATATCCAGTCCATACTAAGAGAAGCAAACCAACATGAAGATAGGTTTTTAGCCATTTGTGCCCAATTTAAAATTTTAGGAGTCAATGGAAAAAAAATACAAGATAAAATCAAGGTTATATGAAAACCAATTGTACCTAACAATGAGATGAGTTGGAAAGTCTTTGACAATGATGATAAAAACATATGTTTTCTAATGCAAGAGGCAAAATTCTACCATAAAAATCAAGCCAAGTTATAAAATGAATATGATGATAAGATAGTACAAATAGGTTCTAATAAGATTCCTAAAGGGATTGAAACATTAAAAAATATATTCAATGAAGATTACTAAGTAAGAAAAGGGAAAACATGCATCTTAGCTAAGGATGAACACTAGAAAAGATAGAGATCTTTAAGGGCAAGTTGTTGAAGCTAGGAAAGGTCAATACAATAGAAGAAAAAGCTACATGTGTTGCCTTGTGCCAATAATTTTTTGATATATTTACTTGGAAGTATAAATAATTGAAGGGGTTTGACCCCAAACTTGCAAAACACACCATTAAATTATAAAGCAATGCCAAGCCAGTCAGGTAGAAACAAAGGCCTATCAATCCAAGAGTGGAAGAACTCATGAGAAGAAAAATATTTAAATTGATTGAATCAAAGATAATATTTCCAATTAAGCATCCCTCATGGGTGGAAAACCATGTTCTAGTGATTAAAAAAAATGGAGAGATTCGTTAATGTTTTGACTTTAGGGACCTTAATAAGGTGTCCCTAAAAGACTATTACCCACTGCCCTTCATGGATTAGATTCTACAAAAGGTGGTAGGTTATCATTTCTTGATGGTTATTATAGTTATAATCAGATCATGGTCAAATAATAAGATAGACATAAGATTACCTTCACTATAAAATGGGGCACCTATGCATATTGTAAAATGCCTTCTGGGTTGTCCAATACTGAAGCCACCTTCTAAAGAGAAATGGATGTTGATTTTCATGGTATTTTGAATGATATTTTTTTAGGTTATCTTGATGATATATTAATATTATCAAATAATCCTAATGATCACCTAACACACTTGAGAATTTTTTTTGATAGATGCAAACAAATTAGAGTTTCATTAAATCCAAAGAAATGGATTTCTTTTTACATGAAGGAAGAATTATTGGACATGTGGTGTCCAAATATAGTAGTTATAGTGATATAGAAAGGATAGAATAAATATTTGATATATCATTGCCTAAACATAAGAAATTATTACAAAGCTTTTTGGGCAAGATGAACTTCATCAGGAGGTTCATTCCAAGCTTTGCAGAGATGGTCAAGTTCCTCACTCATATATTGAGAAAAGGCAAAGAGTTTACATGGACAATATAAGGTAAGAGAAGATTTGAGATCATAAATGAGGCCATATCTCATGCCCAAAAACTCCTTAATCTTGATTTTAATAAGGATTTATATGTCTTCTTTACATTATATGCAATTTTATCCATGATTATGCAGTAGAATAGTGAATGTTTAGAATAGAATATTACTTTATTTAGTCAAGATTTAGAAGGGTATGAGGAAAGATATAATTTTTTTTAAAAACATTAATTTTTTTTTTAATAAGTTTGAATAAATTTAGACACCTGGTTTCAAACAACAAGATCATATTAATGGTAGCTCATTCAAGTGTAAAAGATTTTATCCTCAATAGGGACTTAAGCAAAAAGAGAGATGGATGGGTCACTAAGTGCATGAAGTATGACATTAAAGTCAAGGTCAAAAAACTAGTTAAATGTAAAGGATTATGTGAACATCTTTCAGAAGATGTGAAAATATAAAAAGAGATATTTTTGGTAGTTTAGGACACTCAACATTAATATGAAAGTACTTCTCCAATAAGCTGGACATAAGATATTTCTAGATTTATTTAGATAGGAAAGTGTCTAATGAATTTGAATGCATCAAAAAGAAGACACTTTATGATTAGATTAGTGTAATTCATTCTCATTGATGGAGTGTTTTTCAAAAAGGACATTGGAGGTATGCTTTTAAGATGTGTTGAGACTAGTCAATTTGATAAGCTTCTCAAGAAATTTCATGATAATATTTTTGGAGGCCATTTTGTAGCCAAGACCATAGCTACAAAAAAAATTAGAGATGGTTATTTTTGGCCTAATTTATTTAGAGATGCACATTAATGGGTTAGGAAATGTGGAAAGTGTGCAATGTTTATAGGGAAATAAAGACTAGTTACCATGTCACTGAAGCCTATTTAGGTTGAACAACCTTTCATGTAATGGGGTTTATAATTAATTGGAATGAATAATCCTTCATATAGTGATGGTAATAAGTGGGTTTTTATAGATACATATTATTTCACCAGATGGGTGGAATTAGTTCCCTTGAAACAAGTGAATGAGAGCTATGTGCTTGAGTTTTATGAGAGTCTAGTCACCCATTTTGGAGTACCTTATACTATAATATTAGATAATGATTTGGAATTTAGCATTACAAAGGTATGTGAATGGTATATTGTGTAAGGTATATACCTGACCTCTTCATCAAATTATTATACCCAGGGTAATGGAGTAATTGAGTCCACCAATAAGAACCTGATTTAGATCATCAAAAGAATAATGGAAGATAATTAGAGATATTGGCATATAAAGTTGAAAATTGCCTTATGGGATGATATAATCACCCCAAAAATTTCCACTGGTCATTCACCCTATCTCTTAGTCTATGGAAGAGAAGCAAGGCTACCAATTTCATTGGAGATGTCAACTTTAGAGCTTTTACACCAACTAGAGCTTCTAAAAAGTGATGAAATGGAGGTCAAGATGAATGAACTGAGAGACTTAGAAGAGATAAGAGATGATTCCATCCATACCATGTGGTCCAACTAGTACCAAGTGAATAATTCATTTAATAAAATATCTTCCTCATGGTAATTTCAACAAGGTGACATAGTCTTCAAATGGGATTAGGGTTATCCAAAGCTAGGAGATCACTCCAAGTTTGACAAACTTTGGAGTGGACCCTATGTCATCACAAGTTACAAATAGAGAAATGCCTTTGAGCTTGCTAGATTGAATGGAAAGAGCCTTCCCATCCTTATCAATGGGAGGTATCTCAAGTTATGCTACTAATTTTATTTCATGCTTTTTCTACATGCATAGATAGGTCTATTTTTCCTCCAAGTGATTTTTCACATTGATTTATTTTTTATTGCTTGGTTTATTTTATTGATTTATTATTATTTTCTATGACATTAATCCAAAAATTGTTCCCAAGGATCAAGCAGAGTCTTTGTGTAAGTAATATTTAATTTATTTAGTCATCTTAAACAAGCCTGATCAAAGTCTAGGTCTCATGACCAGCAGGCTAGTCAAGCCAGTTGAGTCACTATAAGTGTTAGCCATTTTATCCCACATATCAAGATTTTATTGTAATTAGAGGAAGAATCCTAGCAGGGTCCTAATGAAGCAATCGATCATAGGTTTGAAATAGGTCCAATAATGTAAATAGAGGAATCCAAGTAGGTTCTCATATGTGTTGAGCATTTAAGAGCATAGACCAAGTTTCACAAGCCTTATAAAATCATCAGCACCTTGAGAGAATGATCAAAAGATGAGTTGTGAAAGTTTTAGAGCTAGACCGTCACTAGGACATCATGTAGGAGTAAATGAACCTATCTACTTGTGTAATTTTTATCTTCACTCAGGAAGCCTTGCACAACTAGTGAATCATGGATAATTATATTTCTACATATTAGGATCATCCTCTAAAATTTTCATGCCCATGTGAGCTTTTTAGGTTGAGTTATAAACTTTTGAAGTTAGACCTACAACATAATATGTCCATGCTAATGTCAAGTTTAAGCTTAAGTAAAATAAATCCTTTTGATCTTAAATTTGATGGTTATGTAAACATCAATGATGGTCAATGAAAATATCATTTAATGGGAGTGAAGACATTAATTTTAAGCTCATGAAATATATTTTGGTTTTCAAATACTAGGTCCTAATAGATCTACTGGTCCTCGCTCAATTATACATATTGATCCAATAGTCTGAGATGGGTCAATATGTCAAAGGATCTTCATGGAAAAAATGATGGATAAAATTATTTTGTACTAGAAGATCTAATGGTATGAGATAGTTTAAAAGGTAAAGATCTACCAACAAGATCCACAAGACCATTGGGATCAAAGATAGGATGGAGCAATGTAATTGGCCTGAGAAATAATTGATAAATAAACTCAAACGAAGGTAACAATTTTCAACCAAGGTAAAGAAGGTCTTATAGGGGTCATCGATATGCCATTGAAGCTCATTCCAATGCCATTAAAGTGACACATTGATGTAGTCAGACTAAAGTACATTAAAGGGATCACTATTAAAGCTCGAAACAAACCTTTGGCTCAAGGGTTTATGCCATAAAGGGTCCATTTCATGACTATGTTTTCCATTATTAGAATAAGGAGATAGAATTTAAAGATATGCCATGAAGGCATACAAGTAGACCTATATTTCATGAAAAATGTCCTTCTCTCCACTGTGCACACCATGACAAACCAGTTAGGAGCAATTAATAATAAGATGAAATTCTAACAAACTAGTTTAGTTATTGTAACTACACGGTTACCAAAACCTAGATTGGAATAACATGCACTCACCATTACAACCACAAGGAACACTAGTGGAGGAATAATGTAACTTTGCAATGAACTGAAGTGACTTGAATCAATTAGGAGGCTAAATGAGCATAATTTATAGAGGCAATTATAACTGCATTTCAAATGAAATTGAGCTCAGTTGATTCCCCTTTTGAGTGCCAAAAATCCCTCTCTCTTATTTCCTTTCTTCTATAAATATAGATTTTTAGAAATTATTGATCATCCCTCAGGTTGGTATGACAAGACTCTACCAAATTTTGTATTCTACACCTCTTGAAAGTAATGAATAGAGCATTTTACAATTTTTTGTTAATCTATGTTAGATTTCTTGTGTTTGCTTGATATTAGAAGTGGTCTATCCCTCCATATATAATTATAAACTCAGCCTAAATGTCAATAACTTTCTTTATAGGTCATATAGTGTGTCTTATCTTTGATCTCTTTTTGATATAATGGAGTGCTGAATGTAAGTGCCTCCAACCAAACCTTATTTTCATTGCTCTTTAGTCTTAGTGCATCAAACTAACCTCTATATGAAATACTATTAGTAGACACTACATTAGCTCATTTTATAGTCCATTAAAGTGTTAAATATCTTAGGCTTAAGAGTGGATATAAAAAAATCATAGTGCATCACCACATGTTTGATAGGTTTACTTTATGTAATTTCTTGACTCTTTTCATCCCAATCAATTTTTTTTAGGTTTTATAAATAGAGGTCAAAATTATGAAATATGAGGAGCTAGCCTCATAAAAAACCCTAGAGGTGTGACCATACTATAGGATACCCATATCCTAGGGTCATTCCCATGTTGAGATATATTTGGGTAAAGGACCTAAACAATCCCTTGCCCAATTATGGTGTAATCTAGATCTCCAACATAGTCCATGGATGACCTAAGAGCATGTTATAATAATGTGGAAGATCTAAAACCATGAGCTTGGTGTAAATAATTTTGGTTAAAATCATGAGATGGAACCAAATATATCCAAGAGGCTTTTGATTCATTTGATCAAATTCATGAAAAGTGAGGTGAGTTTGTTTAAGTTTTTCTTTAAAGTATATAATTTATTGAAGTAACCAAAGAGAGGTAAAATTAATTCATGAGCCTTCATACAATTTTTTTTTTTAATATAATATTATTATGCTATTATTGATTCTAATCTTAATGAACAGAAGTGGATAATTATCTTGACTAATAATTTCATCATTAATCATGTCTTCTTCAAGAAAATCTATGGAGGATTTCATAGAAGAAAAAAGTAGAGAAATGGTTTCAATGGCATGAAACTCCATAGATGTGGGACGTTAGGAGATGGAAGTAGGTATATCATAATAATTATATGGGGGTTCTTCTATGTATTGAAACTATTGTGTAAGGAACTTAAGATGATAAGGAGAAGTTATTACTATTTTCATGAGTGGAATTTCGTAAAGCATCGGGTTAAGTTCATATAGAAAATTCCAATGTCATTTGGAGGAATAATTAGCACAAGGCTTCAGTTGATTAGAGATAATGTTCTTAGAAGGGATAAAAGAACTATTAAGGATCCAATTGTGGAGTTAGATCATTAATAGCGGAGTGGGTTATTTAGAAGACAATGTAGGATTAGTTGTAGTATCTTTAAGAAGTTGTTCCTTGATAGAGGGATTATTAGGTTTATTCATAGGGTATTTATGAGTAGGTATTTGATGGTAAATAATCTTTGTTATGATCATATATTGGGAATAAGTGTAATATTGGTCATAGTTGGCATCAATAACATAAAAATTTTCAATATAATGTTGTATATTAAGAGATGAAGAATATTTTTAAGGCTTTTGATTTATATATTTAGAAAAAGTTTGATTTTGAGAAGCTTTATGATATTTATTATGGTGAACCTTTACTATAACATCATGATCAAAAGTTTATCCCAATACGAAGGAAACCAATGTTTTTGGAAGAGCACATTTCTCATGAGAGTGGATAATGTTAGCATAAAACCAACAAAAAATGTTAGGATTGTACCATGATGGAGGATAAATAGTGGTATGAATGAAAAGTTTAGATGGAGATAACAACTTCTTCATTTATGACACACTAAAAGGTGGGTGGGAGAGAGTTTGGGTATCTAAGTTGGTGGCTCATGTTTTGGTTTGAGTACGCTTGAGTTGAGAATTGGTAAATTTTATTTCATTAATTGAATTTTGGAAAGATTCCTTTATGATATTATGTGAAGGTTCAAATTGAGTCATAATATCTTCTAAGGTTTGGGGAGAAAAGACCCTAACCTTGTTTTGAAGAGAGGCTTTAAGAGCAATAATGAATATTTTTAAAATATTTTAATCACTCATTATGGTTTGATTTATGTGATAAATAATTCCATAATTTGATAAAAGTGTGAGTAGTTTCATTATGAAGTTTATTAGCATTGATGAAATGGCTAAAGCTATTTTTAGGAAGATCATTAGGGTGAAATTCCTTGACTAGAGCATTGAATAAATCCTCTAGTTGAAGAATGGAATGTCTAGGGATTTGGTTATATCATTATAATTTATCTCTTGTGAAGGTTTTAAAAAGAAGTTTATTAGTATTAAAGGTTTTATTTTAGACCCATTTCTTATAGAGATTACTAAAATATTTAAGGGAAATAACATGATATTTAGTCTCATGGTATATGATAGTTTGAGAAATGTTTCCAAAGTTTATAAACATAATGAAGGGTGATAAAAATTTAATTTTAAGATGTTGTATCATTTTATTATGAATGGGAGGTTGAGGGATGATATTCTCATCGACATATCTAAGAGGATGAGAAACACATTTTTTGATTTTTTGAGACATGATGATGGGAGGTTGATTAGCCATTAGAAAGATGTGATTTCATAGTTGGATTATTTGGGATGATTAATTTTTTGCATGACATTAATTTGTTGAAACATTTATGCAATGAGTTGAGTTGTATCAATAAGAGGATTTTGATCAAAAATAGTATAAGGAGGATTGCTAGTATTGGTATTGGGAGAGGGACTCCCAGTATTGATACTAGGATGAGGATTCTTAAGGTTGGTATCGATCGATACTAATATGAAGTAAGGAAGTTTAAATGAGTTATCATTTTTGTTAGGAGTGTAAATGGTATTGTCATCAAAGTTTATACATATGTTAGACTTATCTAGATCATCATTTTGAGCTATTTCAAGTATATTGCATGCAATGGATCTAGATGAATTTTAAAAATAATTTTCCCATGAAGTGTTAGGTTTAGTGGTGGATAAGGCGGGTAGCAAAGAGAAACACATATAAAACCTAAATGGGTTGAATTTATCAATAAAAATTTAATAGGTGACCTCATGATGACTGATTGGATTATAAAGCTAAATCATAAAATGTGATGGGTGACTAAAAATAAACACTATTAGTTAGGCCAATACATTTGGTTACTATTGTTGGTAAAAAAAACTATATCAAATAGGTTGATGTAGATCAAGGAAAAAATGGGTGCTATTGGAAACTACTCATATCAAACTATACTAATTTGGTTGATGTATTCAGGTATGAACTAAGAAAATGAAAACTATATCAAGCTAATCGATAGAGTCAAGTTAGGTAAAAATGAAATCAACAAAAAAATGGTATCAGGTTGTTTAATGTAGTTTAGAGGATATAGTGATGACAAATAGATTGAATTGATTTATTTGATACAATCAAAGATGAAGATAAAAAGAAACATAATATATCATATTATTTGATGTAGTCAAGGTGGAAAATATAAGAGACTAGATTTAGTTGGTCGATATAGCCTTCACACACAAATAACTATATTTATACTAGTTAATGTAGTTACATCACATAACATATAACTGTATTGACACTCACCAATATAGTATAGAATATATAATATAATAACAATAAAAAAATTGAAATATAATTAGTTTACTAACTATTTTTATAAATAGGAGATCAGGTATGGGCTTAGATTTTACTACATGGTATGTGCCTTTCATGTGTACGGTTTAGGAAAGGGAACCAAGTTATAAGTCCACATATGAAGCTCCAATGTATGGGGTTTTGGAAAAAATGAAACCATCATGTTTCCAAGGTCTTCCAATTACAAGGGAGAAGGGTTTGGGAAATGAATAAACTCCAAAGTCATCCTTATCCCACCCCCATAGTGTGGAGAGTGGATATTCTAGTCCATAATGGGTGAGAGTGGAGTCTTGATAAGTATTGATTTTTTTTGGATTTCATATGTTTTTTTACTTGATATGAAATTTATTTTAATTTACATTATGTGGAGTTTTTTTGGGGGTGAATATAAAATCCTTTTGATATAAGGAAGTTGTTAGTTAAGACACCTAGTTCTACCTCCTAGTTGAGCTTGTTACCTTTCCATTATCCACCTCATTTTTTGATTTTATTACCTTAACTCAAATATTTTTTTCCATTTGTGTACACAAATAAATTTAATTTCCCACATTATCATCACTAATATTACTATTAGTCGACACTAATATTACTATTAGTTGACACTAATTCTACCTATCTCATTTACTCTAATCAATCCTGTCATAATATCACCCCTTTTAAAATTAATTATCTAATATCCCCGTCTACTATTCTTCATATAATAACTTTTATTCATCTCCACCAATCAAATAATTTATCCTAAATCCTCATTATCCCATCCTAATCCTATCTTACCTATTATTTGAGAATTTGAAATTCTCAAGACCCACCTACCCACCTACTAGCCTATCTTTAGAATCTGCTACATCCCTAGTCCCTAATGACTCACCTAATCCCTATCTAATCCATCCCTAAGCCTAATTAATCCCAAAGAGGATTCTAGATTGGAAGATTCTAGAATACTCTCTATCTAACCCCTCCTCTTTAGAGGCCTCCAAGGAATTTTAATTTCCTTTTAATGCTCAACCCTTGATCTCCTTCCCCTAAATTCAAACATCCACCATAAATCTTTCCCTCATTTTTATATTTAAAACACTCCTCCCCTCCATTGGATCCAAATTGAATTCTCATGCCATATCCATATTCAATTATCAATCTAAGAAGATTATAGAATATTCATTCCAAATCAGTCCCAAGCATCATCATCAACAATCTATCATCATGCCATCATAATGTTAGATTTTTGAGTCTAAGGTAATCGCCATCCCAATCTCTTTATTTTTGAATCAGTTTGATCATGGTTTAGAGAATTTAGCTTTAAGATTATAATGGTGGTTTGAATAGTTTGTTCATATATTTTGTATTAGAACTTAATGGATCTAGACTTTGCATAAGTAGTTTGATGTTCGAGTGACTGAATTTTGTAAGTTTAATCAAATAACTCAAAAATCCTTCTACAAATTGGCGACCATGGTGGGACCGATTACCCTTTTGAACTAATTTTTTGTGTGTGAAGTGTGATAATGATACTTGCAAGAAAGGTTTAAGATAAAGTTGGTGGTTCAAAGTTTAAAAAATTTTCTATTCATGATCACTCCCCAGGTGTGTGACAACATTTTGTGATATAAATCTTTGAAAGCATGACTTTGAAATAATCCATGATTTTATTAAGACTAATTTGTGATAGTTTCTATGTTATCATAGTCATTTTGTTTTTTTGGCTCTATTTGTGATCAAAATAAGACCTATAATATAGCTCATGGAATATAGTTCATGGCTCTATTTGAAAGCATGAGAATATACCACTATGCCTCCCCATGATCATCCATTTGAGTAAACACAAGTATCCATTTGACCATTATCATATGTAATCTAGGTTATTTTATAAATAATGTTGTGAGGGTTTCAAACCTTAGACCTATTGACATTTTTTTCCATTTTATTTTTAATCCCTTTTGCAATTACCCTAGTCCATAACACCATTGGGGCATTTTTATAAATAGTTATACTCTTTTTGTACTATTGAGGTATTTTGTAAATAGATCTATGCCATCCACCATACATCCTACCTTGGCCAAATAAATATATGGACTCCATCTTAAAACCCATTTTGCATCCACCCAGTAACTTTCGAACATTACATTCACCATTATAATCATATTCATCAATTTTTATGAATGTTAAATTGTCATCTTTCTCTTCCTCTAAGATCTGAATGATCGTATACTTCTCAACCAGGGCTTACAGTATGTATATTAATAATTCCCTATAAAAATATCTTGAAAAAGGCTGTAAAAGTTATCCCACAAGGTAAAACCTATCTTTAATACATCATATCAAATAGTTCATTAAAATAACACATTTCTTTGAGGTATTTTGGAACAATACCAAGGTACCTTTGTATAACAAAGGCATTGGCAAAGGTGAAGTGTATGTTGGGGGTGGGGAGCATTGGCAAAGGTTGTGGCATTTGGTGTTACACCTAAAAATTACATCTACCTAAGTAAATTCCAAGACATTTTTCAATCATCCCATTTTGTGCATACCATATAACTATGACATTTCATGAGATTACATTTCTTTGAGGCATTTTATCGAACAAATGGTTTACTTCATATTAGATATGGTCATTTAAGAATTTGGTCTAGTTTCTGTAAGTTGGTCTACCTTGAGGTTTTTACCTTTTCCTTTTATTTCTATCCAATAATCCACTTTGCATCTTGTGTCCTTTTATATTCATACTTATTCTATCTCATGCCTTTATATCTGCTACCCCTTAGACCTTTTCTTTGATTGGGTAGTTACTGCCACCACTTGAAGGGGAAAAGGGTGAGTAGATCATGTTAACTTCCTATTTGGGAGACAATATCAATACATTATGAGGCTACTCATACCTATTAAGTTACATCATCTTATTCATTCATTAGTCAAACATTTGGTTATGTGGCATCAATAGATACCATAATAAATAAAACTAGGGTATGGAGAGCATCAAATCAGCCAAAGGCATATTTGGTGACAAATTTTGAGCCTTATAACACAATATGTCTAGCTAGTTCTCTAGGAAGAACCAATTTCATATCACTCTGCACCTTACACAAAGAGAGAGTCTCCTTCTTTATGTATT
Source organism: Torreya grandis (assembly GCA_037957365.1). NCBI lineage: Eukaryota > Viridiplantae > Streptophyta > Pinopsida > Cupressales > Taxaceae > Torreya > Torreya grandis. The sequence goes on from JARHVA010007037.1 coordinate 736,675, forward strand.
TAGTGAGCTTGGATGACTCTCCAACTAATTCTTCAAAAATATCATTCATGAAGGAGTTCATGATGCTCATGGATTTTCTGGAAATGCCAATCTCAGGGTGAACCTGCTTGATCACCTTAAATATATAGACCTTGTATCTCTCCATTAAAATTTTGGAATTTAATAGTCCAATACCTATCAGTCATGCTCCTAAAAATATGACAAATTGATTAGGTCATCTACCTGTTGAGGTACTCAAAGTGCACTTGTCTTTTTAGTGCCATGTTTTCATGAAACATTGTTAAATATGGCACCTTTTATTTTTTTATATACCCAAAATCATAATTGAAACAACAATACTTGTTTATAGTGCCTTTTTTATCATTCATTTGTCCTATTTTGACTAGATTCTATTTTGGTTTGACCAGTTGGCAAAACCAATGAAAAGTGTTTTTTTAGATATACTACCAGAAGGTTTTACTTAGAATATTATTTGAATAGTCATTAATTGATTAATCTCATACATTTTAATATTAACCTTTAGACTTTTATTTTTTATAAATTAATATGAGATGGTTGGTAATTTAATCGACTAGCCTTTCTATTGTTAGTTTAATCATAATTTTTTAGCTATATTGTAATACCAATTACATAGAAAGGGTGTAACTTTTAATATCTAGATATTCATGGTCATCAAAGGAATCAAATTTGTCCAAACTACTAACACTTTCCATTTTGGCCTTGTCACCTCTACGAAATGATTAAAAACATTTGTTTTACAGGTTGTCTCATTTAAAAATTAGATACAAACATCATTTTTAATCATTCATATAATTTTTCTTAATTTGACATGTAATTTAAGGTTTGATTGTTTCCAAATAAAACATTTAAAACTACTAATGAATTTTTTTGTAGGATTGACTGTTAAAGTTATAGATTTACCTATAGGACAAATGATTGAAGACCAATTATATATCAAACCATTAATCTTATTCTTTCATGCCACCTATCAAAGACTCTCTTATGGCATTTTAAATTTCATTTTAACCATTTTATCTTATACATATCTATTTAATCATTTAATCATTTTGTCTTGTACATTCTTTCATCTTATAAATATCTCACACTTAATCTTAATTAGTTAATTAATCCTATTATCTGCCTATTTGTTACCCAAGGGATACAATGGTGTATGATATCCTCCTTGTGTCCTTATGAAAATCCCTTGAGGATCAAAAACCACCTATAAATCCTCCCTATTTTATTTTATAGGGGTCGGTGATGTGGATTTCACCACCATGTACTAGAACAAACTTTGTGTTCTGCTAGAGTCTAAATATTAGGAGAGCTATCATTAAGCACCTAAGAAAAATTACCTATAAGGGGTTCTATGGAGTGAGGGGAATTTAAGTTCCAAGATACAAGGTGGTTAGAAAAAATCTCATATGACCTTGGGCTCCATTATACCTTCATGCATATAAGGCGTGTACCTAGATAAACCTTGTGTATACCTAGCATAGGATCTTTTGACCATAATAGGCATATTGTTTTCAAAGTCAATATCAGCTCCTAAATAGCCATCATGTGAAAATGGGATCAAGAGGGTTTGATATATTCCATAATAGGTCACCATCCTAAAGCCTTACCCACAAAGCCATATAATGGTGTAGGCATCAAGTTTCACTCCCTTTAGTTTACTAATCATAGGTTTGTGGTTTCCTTTCTTGGGTGTGTGTTATGTTAAACTAGTGTTGTTTATGAGCCAAGTTAGCCTCCACCAAAGCCTATACACCATCTATCTAGGTCTTTGCACAAACCATATTGTGTATCCTTGCCTGCTATCATCTTATACATCCTTTATCATCATCCCATTATACATATTATCCTTTTGTATATCCTTTTTATTATCTATCCCATCTTCCATCTTGACTCTATCCCATCCTAGTCTAACCATATCATTTTCATCATTAGTTATCCCCCCTCATCACCTACATCTTATCTTGTCATCCTTGTCATCATCTCATTTGTACATATTGTCCTTTTTATACATCCTTGTCTTAATCCCTTCTTAGTCTATTCATATCCAACCATAATTGGTCATCACCCCATCAATCACATCTTCTCATCATCATCTTGTATATCATACCCTCTTGTACATATCTTCATTCTCTTGTACATCCTTTTAGTAACACCCTATCACTAAACCCAACTATTATTAGTTATACCCCCTACCTATCCTAATTACATCATATCTCATCATCCACATCCCATATTAAGTCCACTCTATCCATCATCACTTATCTTGACCTTATATTCATCACCCACCTAATCTGACCCTATCCTATCTTATCCTAGTTGGATATTTAGGTCTCACCTATATCCAAATCATCCCCATCACCTATCATCATACTTGTCCTTATTTCATTATTTTAATCACCTTCCTCATAATAATGCCACCCCATCCCATCTTGAGCAAATCAATTTAAGATTTTAAGCTAGTCATTTTATCATCCACATTATCCTATCATCCTAATCCACTATCAATCATTCCTTGGTAAGATCTCATACCTGGTCAATATCCTGCTAGCATCTTATCACTTTGTTGGTTTCAATCTAACAAACCCATCATCACCACTCTCATCTCTATCATCCTTGCCTATTCATAAATAACACCCATCATATCATCCTCTTACTAGTTTTGAATCTAGGCACCCATCAAATCCCCAATCCTTTTTTATAACTTGATAATTAAGCATTGTTGATAGGTCATTAACACCTATTATACTCTCAGTCTGAAGTCTGATCCTAGTCTTTAAACCATCCATCTATCTCATCCTCATCATCACCTTGAATCTACTTTATTTAAGAATCCATATCTAATCCTTAGTCTACCCTTGCATCAACCCCATTCATCATCCATCTTTTTCTATCCTCATGGATTCGGACCCAATTCGTGTAGATCAATACATCTTGGCTAATAAGGATGATATTATTTTATGATCTCTAGAAATGGGTGATCACCTACCTTCAGACATTAATCCCATTCACCCCAACCCAACATCCCACATCCTTACTTATCCAAAACCCTATATCCCATCAAAATCAATCCCCACATTCCTTGATATGGTCACCCTAATCAATCAATACGTCATGGAAAATAAAAATGAATTCCTCCCATGGATACTATAGATGGACACTCACCTTCCCAATGAAGTTGAGCCCAAAATCATAATGACATATCCTAATAAATTTATTCCTCATTCCCATCCCATTCCTTTCCACCATCAACTAGTCCTCGTCCTAGCCATGGCCTCTCCAATTCACAAATTTCCTTATTTTATAAATATCTTGATGAAAACCCATAGGTAGTTTTATTAAAGGTCCTTGAGATGGGTATCCAATTTCTTGATGATTTTTACCCCATTCAATTCACTTTACCCTTCATTCAAACCCATCCATGTAAGTTTCTTTCCAATCCCCCATCCACTAGTCATAGTCAGTCATCTACTCATTCTTATAATAGCAAAGGGAATCTTATCCTAGCCACCTTGTCTGCTACTAGTTCACCTATCCAATCACATAAAAAATCATCTGATCATAAGTCTAATACTTCCACATCTAAGTCATGCAGTGAATTAGGTCCTTATTCTACCCTTCTTATATCATTGAAATCCCTCTTTAACCAACTTGTCACCACCTACATGATGGTTTATCCACCTATACGACATCTCATTCCCACTAAGCCTAAGCCCTCTTGGAATAAAGCAAACTGATACTATGTATATCATCAAACCTAGGGGTATTCCATTAAATAAAGTCAAAAATTTTGATATGATGTCCAAGACCTCATCAACAATGGTGACATAATAATCAAGGATGAATTAGATGAATTTAAATCCCTAGGTTAACAAGAAGAATAATGTCAATATTCCATTCACGATCATGATCAAGCCCTTACCCTTCTAATCCTAGGTCAAGACATATTATCCCCCTTCCATGATCCTTCATAATAGACCAATCCTCCATCAACCACAAGTCCATTTCCCATATACCTAGTCCCCCTATATCTCATGAATCCTTCCATGACCCTATATTTGCTTAGTCCATTATTCATCCATCATCTCCATCTCAAACCTCAAATATAATAACCCATGTTGAGAGGAAAATTATAGATAATAATTATTCTAATATAAGCATCACATCTTATCCATTTAAGTTAGCATCAGAGCCACTAAAAGGATCATATTTAGTACTAACATCTGCATCAAATTCCTCATTAGAAACATCATCCCTCATCTATACTATAATAAATGATGATCATTCTTGCTCTTTTGAATATTCACATAATTAGGATGATACTAAGTCCCCCAACATATATTTTTATTCCAATTAGGATGATGAAGTCATAAAAAAGTTTTTGCAAGCTTTATCTATTGATTTTTAAAGTAAATTTGATCCTACTTTAGATGTACATACTACAACTAGTCATAGTGATCCTTTTGAGATCCTTGAGGACACTTTCTCTAAAATTGAGGATAGGATTCCTAGTGACCTTTATGAGGACTATGCTTCCAATTATCCCCTTAATATATCACACACCATTAATCATCTACCTGAACTCTATAATCCATACAACCCACCCCATGAAGAGAATGAATAAGACCATGCATAGTTAGATTCCCCTTTGCATTCAACATCATGTGCCAAAAATACAAAGGCCCAAGACCATATTCCAGAAGTCATAAATCATAATCAAATCATATTTGATCCCATTAGTCAAAGTCAAGCAAATTCAAATCACTAGCCTAATCTAAAAATGTTTTCCCCTAGTGAATCCCAATATCAAGCTTTAGGGGACCATCAAAGTCAAAATAATCATTATATATCAAGTCAAAACTCAAACACCCTTGGTGAAGCCCAAAAAATGGCACCAAGGAGCAGTTAAATCTAAATACCATCAATAAATCCAAAGAATATCACAAGTAATGGCCAATCATCTTCTTAATGTTTGGATCAAAGAATTGGTAAATCAAAAGGTATTGGATTCCTTAATCTCATGACAATAATCAAAAGAATCCCCACTACCATATACAATGATGTATGTAATTGTTGAAGCCCATTTCCACTCCCCATCCAATCATATTGACCATCCTAATCATATTCCTCATTCACAACCTATATCCCATTATCACAATCATGACAACCTTCCATCCACACCATATCTCAAATCCCTAGGCATCATTATCCCTCATAGGGGTTATAAAAACACCTAGTTAACATGTCTGGAGGATGTTAAATCAAGAGTTCGAAAGGCCACTAAGACATGATCCTAGCATCTTATATCTCAAAAATAGGTGTTGTCTAAAATATCCATAAAGTTTCTACATCTTGCATCTCGTACCCACATCTAATAAATCGAGATGCCATCTAAAGTAAAAAATCCCAAAAAAATAAAAAAAACATTCACCCAATGGTGAAAAATAGTCTTCTAGCACCTTGGGAAAGTACCATGATGAAAATCAGTCTCTAATATCATGGTAGAATAATATATTTTCCTCATTTTACCTTAATGCTTGGGTGAAAAATTCATATCACATCCCTCATAAACCTTGTCTATATCACCCATCCACATCTATCTCATCCCTTGGTCCAACCATCGTCTACCATCATTCCTTCCCATATTGACCTTCATAAGGAATGGAATGTATCATGAGACACATTCTCAAATCATCTTGACATATCCTCTACTGAACACTCAGGTAACTAAATATCTGGTTCCTTTATAATGTGGTCATTGGTAATCCCTAGTCTATTCTTCCTTGATCCTCATCCCCTTTTTTACATCATCCTCATCCTTTTGTAATACCATCCATCATTACACCCCTTTTATCCTATTTTCTAGGTTTGGTGTTCCCTTTTCAAGTAACCCCTTTTTTATAGTGTACATACATATCCCTAAAATCCCTTAAAATTGAAATATTCCCAAAAACCCTAAAAGTCATAAAATTTGTAAAAGCTAAAAATAATCCATCATGTCTTGTCTTATACCCCATCCCCTAGTCATATCCATCTCCATCCATCTCATATTTTCCCATCTTTGCATACCACATTTAGTCTTGAAATCCCATCCCAAGTGATCAACCATTTCTCTATTTGTTTAGTGTTATCCTTTTGACTAAGATTATTGACATACATCACCTTGTCAAAGACTTTAATCTAGCACCCATCACTACCTTATCATTGCCTCTTCATATCTAACACCCATAAAATAACTTCCTTGATAGTGTGATAGGTAATTGATCCCATTGCTTTCATTATCATTTCCTCTTCATATCTAGCACCCATCCAATCACTTTTTTTCTAGTGTGAAAGGTATTTGATCCCATCATCTCCTAGACTCCTTGCTAGATTGGACTCTTGCAAGGCCTTGTCTATTGGTAATCCTTGGTCATCACTTTTCTAAATCCCCTTGGCCACTTTTCAATTCAATTTTAAGACCAAGTCAGTATTCAAATACCTTATCATGTCATCTATCATTTTATCCTAAACTAGGGGCACTATCTCATCCTAATCCTCATCATGCTCATCCTATCCAAACCCAAGTATATCCTAAGTCCCAATTTCATCATGATCATCCTAGTCTAACCCATTCCCCAATCACTCATCCCATCCTTGGAAAAGACATTATGGCATTTCATGTAGATAATTGTGTGTGTTACTTGTCTATTGTTTATCTTGTTTGCATCATGTATATATCTTATTTTATCTCATGTTTTATTTTCATCCTATCTCTTTTCATCTATTAGGAAATGAATGAGGATGTTATGAGTTCACGTAAGGCTAAAATAATGCTTATAAGTTCCCTTAATGATGTAACATTCACTATTTTTCCATGTACCTTGACACAATGTCCTCTTGGTCATACTTATATCATGGGGCATACTACTGAGTGATATATCTATTGGATTGATTAGACTATGATGAGACTTATGATAGATATGATGGATTGATCACCAAACCCTCATCATTCATATAATCATCTCATCATCCTTATTCCAATCACTAATCTAATCCTCTCAATCCATCTAAATAACATCCAATCTTTTCATCCTCATCTAATCATTTGATTCATATCCTATAAACTCTAACATCACCCACTAATCACTAATCATCATCATCATCATCCCTAAGTTAGAATTACACCAGCTTGAGTTTTTTTAATACTATGTAAGTAGTGTTTGGCCACTTTTTTAGTGCTGAAAGATAGCTCATCCACTATATCCATCATCACATCTCTCTCCTCATCCCCTAGTTTGCATCAATCTGATCCATGAGCTATAATATCAATAAATTTATCAATCATCATCCCCATAATCATATCCTTAATATTTTCATTAATCATCTATTGATTGGGCTCGACACATCATCACATTTGTATTTCCTCCATCTTTCATCCCTTATCATTAATTAGTCAATATTATCATCTATCACTCCCTTGCATGTATCCTTGCTAGGGGTACCATCATTATTAATTGCATTATGGCTCATTTATTTGATGCAATGCATACTAAATCTTCTCCTTCAGTCTCTCACTCATATAATTTCTTCTCTATCATCACATATATCATATTGATCAATTTATCCTTGAGATACACACATCAATAATCTTATCAAATCAATCTTATCTTGGCCAATAGCTCTCCCTTGAATGCATCCTTACTTGGGATATATCTAAATCTTGTAGACTTTTAATCTAATCATCATCATGTTACAGTTGATTCCCCCTTGGGATGTGTCGATAATCATGACACCCATCATCTCTAATCCTTGTGCATGTGTATTTTCTAGGGGCATCATCCATCTGTAGCTCATTACTCAATTCAAATTCATCTTCTTCATAATATATCTCACATCTTGCATCTCATTCCCTTACCTTGTCATTGCATCCCACCCCTCATTTCTTCTTTTAAGTGGCCATCCATCTCATTCTTCCTCACATGTCCCCTCAAGGGGAAATCATATCCATTAATGTCATTCACTAAAATTCATCCATGATATGGTTTTTCTTTGAAATACCATTACCCATTCCACTTCACTCCACTCACAATACCCTTTCAAAAAGGATAAAAATGTATGCACCTAAATTCACTTTCCCACATTATCATCACTAATATTACTATTAGTAGACACTAATTTTGCCTATCTCATTTACTCAAATTAATATCATCCTAATATCACCCCTTTTATAATCAATTATCTAATATCCCATTCTATTATTCTTCATCTACTAAATTTTTTTCATCCCCACCAATAAATTAATTTATCCTAAATCCCCATTATCCCATCCTAATCCTATCTTACTTATTATTTGGGAATTTTAAATTCCCATGACCCACCTACCCACCTACTAGCCTATCTCTAGGCTCTCTTATACCCCTAGTCCCTAATCACTGACCTAATCCCTATCTAATCCATCCCTAAGATTAATTAATCCTTAAGAGGATTCTAGAATTGGAGGATTATAGAATCCTCTCTATTCTAAACCCTCCTCTCTAGAAGCCTTTAAATATAGAGGCTTCTAAGGAATTTTAAATTCCTTTTAATCCTCAACCCTTGATCTCCTTCCCCAACTTCAAATCTCTATCATAGATCTTTCCCTCCTCTTTCTATTTAAACCAATCCTCTCCTAAATTGGAGACAACTTGAATTCTCATGCCATATCCATGTCCAATTAGCAATCTAAGAAGCTTATAGAGTCTTCATCCCAAATCAATCCCAAGCATCATCATCAATAATCTATCATCATGCCATCATAATGTCATATTTTTGAGTCTAAGGTAATACCCATCCCAATCTCTTTATTTTTTAATTGGTTTGATCAAGGTTTAGAGCATTTATCCTTAAGATTATAAATCTAGTTTAAATAGTTTATTCATATATTTTGCATTAGAATTTAATGGCTCTATACTTTACATAAGTAGTTTGATGTTTGAGTGATTGAATTATGTAAGTTTAATCAAATAGCTCAAAAATCCTTCTACAATTTATTTCTAGAGATAGGATTCATAGGATTGGGGTTTCTTAGGGAATCCTATTAATGATATAAAAAGGATTGGATGTGAGCCCCTCCTTGGCTTGGCCTCATGAGTACACTTGGGAGATTGCTTGGAGACTAATTTTATTTTGTGGATTTATAATTATAAATGTTAAGAGAATTATTAATGATTAGTTTTAAGCCATTTGTATGTAATATTATATTGTCATCAATGTGAAATAAAAGGAAGGAAAAATATGATGTAATGATTATGAGATTTCACAAATTAGTTTTTATTAAAGTGATATTTGAAATAATTTTTGATTAAATATAATGAAATAAAAAAATTATGTTTTGAATCAAATTATAAAGTTGGTATGAACAATATCATTCAATATTTTTCATAGGTTATCAAAAATAAAAATAAAATATTGTTTCATGTTTCTCATTTCAATGGATTTCATTAAGCCCAAGAAGTGATAACTTAAATAATTTTTATAAAATTTCAAAAGATTTATTTTTTATAAAATTCAATTTTAATGAAAGGTATGATTAGTTAGGGTTCTACTACATTTTATGGTTTATTGTTTAACTATTATGATTTATCAAAGCTACACTATTGAAATTTCACTAGTTTTGTTTGTAATGTGCTTAATCTTTGTGTAATTTTTGTTCACATGAAAAAAGAAAAAAGTGCCCAAACCAATTTTATATGAAAATTTGAAAATTTTAGGACTTATTTTTTATTTTTTCATGAATTAAGGCTTATGATTTGTTCGCTATGAATTTTTGAATTTTGGGTGTTTATAAGGTAGTTGGAAGTTTGACAGGTCTCTTAGAAGGAAAACCACTTTATTTTTAAGGTATCTAATTATTAATCTAGAAGTAATCCATATGACTACATGATGAGGGGTTATAGGCCCTAATGTCTTATGGGAATTCTTGGTGTTTACTGTTGTGGCTAATAGTCTTGGTGATGTATGTGAACACTGTCATTTATGTCTTTATATTTAGGGAAATCACATGGATTATAAGCCACGTGGTGACCCAACCATGTGTTCAAAAATTAAGGGGGTAGAAAAAATACATTGAAAACCACCCAAACTTTCTTCCTAGTTATTTTAATAAAATAAATCTTTATATTTAGATATTACTTTTATTAAAACTATCTTTTCCAAAGTTTTTTTTCCTATGCAATTAATTTAAAATCAAATCTATTTCACCTAGGCATTAACCTTTTTATACAATCTGAGCCTCAGAGGTGGGGTGACCCAAAATGACCCCCTTAATTTTTTAATTCTCTTCTATATGGAATAGGTTTTAGGGCTTTAAACTACATATTTTTCTAGATGTGGCTCATTTTTCCAAGAGAGGTCCCTTTTAAGGTTTTTGACATTTGAAGGATCTTAGAAGCACCAGGATGGGTTGACCTAAAATAGAACCCTCCTTAATTTTGTCTCCCCTATCATGTGAAATAAAAATAAAATATGAGAACTCAAAATTAAAATTAGTTTTTTATTTAACCTTGATTAGTAGCCATTAATGGTTATGGTGGATCTTGAAGCTCCCAAAGGCCTCTTTACAAATTATGGGAGCCTAGAACTAGCTAGAGACTTTATGAGAAGATGTGTACTTGAAAAACCAACCCAAACATGTTTGTATTGAGATATATTTTCAAAATTAAATAAAATTGAAAAATGTCAAAATTTTGGAGACTTTATTAATAACAGTCACCCAAAGATGAGGAAGGATAAGAGGGATGAATACAAACAATTCATCCTCTAAAACCTCATTTCTCTTCTCCAAAATATGAAATTGAAACATAAAGAGTGATTTGAAACCTTTATTCACATTCTTAAAAATTTATAGGGTTTCTTCATCTTGATCAACTTTAGAAATTGAGATAGAAAGGATGTAATGGTTGAGATAGAGTGATCCATCCTTAAGGAGCTAAAAAAGGACAGTTTAGACCCATTTTGAGGTCATATGAGGATTATAGGTCATCCTTAATAAGTAATTTTATAAAAATTAATTCAATATGAAATTATATTTATTTGTGAATTCATGCATGAACCAATCCTTATGATTGACTGAAATTGCTTAGGATCCCCTTTGAACCCTATTGAGGTTTCAAATGAATCTCTTGATCTGGTGGATTCTTGAACCCACCTTTTTTCTTTGAACATCCATTATAAACCTTAGGTTCATGGGTACCACCAAGGTTTCTTAAAGAGTTATAGAATTTTTTGAGAGATTATTAGTTAATTAGAGTAAGTGGGACCTATAGGGTCATGTAGCAACCATTTTTCCACTTGTGCATTACCACCACACCATTTAGGCATGTAAGTTTGTTTTATTCTTGGCACATATCTTTCCATGAATATGGATAGCCCATGGGAAATGGATTTATGTAGGATGTGAATTGTACATTATGAAAAACAAAGTTAGCCTATTTTTTTGAGGTTTAAGTCATGCAAAATTTTATGCATAAAGTATTGGGATCAGATCACAATTTCAATGTCAATAGATTTGGGTAACTTTTGATCTTGTTATCTTGTCAATGTTTGGTGGATTTTTATTGTTGATAAATTTAGGTTCACTACTTCTACTTTGATTTGAAACTTTTATTTTAATGTGTAGTATGACTCACAAGGGATTAAAGTTTATATAATGTGACCTTGATAGTATTATCAATCTACCTCTAGTTACACATGCATTAGTAGACATCCACCATAAATACATCAAGAGATGTAGCAGATGCTTATCATATTATAGGAGAGAATGCTAGTCATATATGAGATTTATAAGGGGAATTGTCCATATCCACCAAGAGGTAGGTAGAGATCATTTGAGGGAGAGAAATAGGGGAACCAAAGCCCAATACCTAAAGGAGTAGAGGTAGATAAAGAGGATTAGATCCCATATCTCTTTGCACCTACATATATAAGGAGATATAATATATTATAAACATAGAGAGGACACCAATAGATGTAATATTATGACCATCCTCATAGGATAGGACCTTGATAAATAAGCAAGGACTTGATCATATTCTATCCACCTAATTTTGATGACATTCATGAACATTGTGTTACTAAGGCATGGCTAGCTAAATGAAACATGTCAATATAGTTTGCTAAAACTAATTGAAATATAAAACTAAGCTGAGATGATCAATAGAGTTTCTTAATAATGATGCATATAATAATAATAATAATAATAATAATAATGTATAAATGGAACTATATCGAGTAGATCAATATAATTAATAGGAATAGAAATGCAAATGCCAAAATAAAACTATATTGAGTACATCGACAAAATTAATAGTAGAGAGGTTTGATCATAACTATATCAAGTTTTTAGATATATATTCTTAGATTAAAACTAAGATCTAGGGTAAAACCATATCATGCTTATTGAAACAATATACTAAGAAAAACATAGATATGAAACTATGTCAGTCTATTCAATATAACTTTCCTATAAGAAAAATTACAAATGTGTTATGTCAATCTATTTGACATAGCTCAATGATGAAAAATGAAATAAAATGGGGTTGATCTATTTAACATAGTTCATTTAAGAGGTGAAGGAAATTTTTAGCTTCATGTTGGGTTTAATAAAATGTATGCAATGAGCTAGTATTAACATGTAACTACCCTATCTAAAGATACAGACTAAGATAAGGTAAATCAAGTAGATCCCATTGATACTAATTAAAATTAGGATATGGCAAATGGATCAAAAAAACCTAGCAAGGGAATAACCTAAAACACAATGTCAAGAGAAAGGGTTCCAAAGCCTTTAGGTAATCAACACAATAAAAGATCCCTAACTATGTCTCTATTTATTAAGTAATAAAATATCATAATCAAGTAATGTAAATAATAGGAAGGGTCAAAATCATATTAAAATGGGCAAGGGGCCATGGTAGGCAAATGGGGGCCTAGGGTACCTATGTTGGATAGATGGAATGTTTGAATAATCCTATAGCCATACTAAGTTTAAGTGTAGAGATAATTCAAACAAGGAGATACACATTCACAAACCTATAAATTATTTCAACTTTTATCTATCAAATAAGAAAGATCTAGGTTTATAATATACTTACCTTGAACAAGATATGTCAAGCCTTAATATATCCTTTATCCAATGGTGTTTTGAAAGTTTTTTGTGGTTGTAAGGATTTTCATGGTTGAATCAGGATCTAGGCTAAAGGGACTGCTACTACATCCAAGACTCCATAAGACAAGATTTTCCCTCCAATAAAAGATCTAAGCAACAACTCCTTAAAATGTAGAGTTAGAGAAAAAGTGAGATAAATAACAATTGAAAATGATTTTTCTTTTATAGTGGATTGAAATGGAAACTTGTATTTGTAGTGGATAATGATACTTATCCCTCTTGAATATTAAGTTGATGCTATCATCTAGTTAAATTTAGTCCTAAATAGACTGAATAACCTTGGACCTGGTTGGCCATGTTGAGCTACTTGTGAAGTGTGTGCTAGAATGTTTAGAACTACATCAATTTAATCGATGTAGTTGGTATGGGATGGATAATGGTTATAACTACATCAAATAAGATGACATAGTAGGAATGATAAATGAGTATGTTGTTGGTATAAGATGGATAATGGTTATAACTACATCAAATAGGATGACATTGTAGGAATGATAAATTAGTAACAATATCTCTCATGAAGCACCATCAGTCTGCCCACCCATTTCCTAGTCCACCCTTTAATGAACATACTTAGGAATATTGAAAATTGATAGGTTTATGCCAGAGAAAAAGCATAAATAAATGATAAATTTTAAAAATATTATGTATACAACTTGAAAAGTTTGATTTTGTTAGGTATCTATTGATATCATTATTAGGCATATATAGGAGTGAATAAGATGTATGTGGAACTAAGACAATTATATCACTAGGTCAATTTTTGGCATGAAATCATAAACTTCACAACTCATTACCTTAGGTATCAGAGGGTCAAAGCCAAACATAAACATCCTACCAAGTTGATATACCCCCATAAGATACTATAATAGAAATGGGAGACCATCCCCATGGAATTCATTGTTGGACTACCTACCTTGTCTTATCATCACAATGTGATCATAGTGGCTATGGATAAATTGATGAAGATACCTCAATTTTATCTAATGAAGATCACTTAAAATATCACTTCAGTGTCACATGTTTTCTTGGATGACAGATTGATTGCATGGGATTAACCATAATACCATATATGATCAAGATCCTATTTATACATCCAAATTTTAAACCACTATAGAGAATTCATTTGGCACTTAACTCAATTTTAATATATCTTATCATCCTGATATTGATGGATAGACTGGGTGAGTCGATTAGGCTATATATGACATGATTCACATGTTCATAATGGACTAGTATTCTTATTGGTAGGATTAATTATACCTTTTAGGGTTTTATTATAACAATAGCCACCATAATTTGATCAAAATGATTCCTTACAAGGTCATAGATGGTAGAGATTTTAGGACCCATTTGAGTTAGGATCACATTAAGGACAAAATTTTCATTGGTCTTACCACATTATACAAAATGAAGCAACAAGTTTTTCATATTTGAAAGTGCCTTGAGGAGGCATGATAAAGGTATACTAATTATGTAGATGCGAAGAGATAAAATCACCACTTTGAAGTGGGAGACAAGATGTTATAGAGAGTGACACCCAATAAGAGCCCTATCTATTATGGATAAGGTTTGAATTTGACACCTTATTTTTTTGGTTATTTAAGATATTGGAGACCATAAACACTATAAATTATTGTTTGGCCTTTCCACTTAGCCTATCATGTGTTCACAATATGTTGCATGTTTATATTTTGTGTCACTATATACCTGACACTACCCATGTTTTGGACTAGATGACATTGCAAATAGATATATATGAGAGTTTAGATTTAAAGCTTATATGGATTATAAAAGGTAGAACAATGGTCCTTAAAGGCCAAGAGCTAGACCAAGTTAGGGTTAAATAGGACCATTATGATGAGATAGATACCACATGAGAGGATGCAACACTTTTTAGGGTCCAATATTTTCACCTCTTTTAGTGACTTCTGGGAGGAATTCTACATAAGGAGAGGGGATGTGAGGCCCTAATTTTCATAGTGATAGTTTTGTTGGAATGTTTTTGTATCATAAACATGTATTAATATGATATGTTCCTTATGTCATTCAATACATGATATTTTTATTATTTCACTATTATTGAGACAAAAAATTTAATGTTCTTGATGATATTAGTTGTTTACATGAGTATTATTTAGATGTTGGTTATGAATGGTTTCACTTTGAGTATTGAGATGCATTTGTAATGCCCCCACATTAGCAGTTGACTTACTCAGTTTTAGGCATACTTACTATTTGTAGTAAGTTAGCAGGACGTAGCGGAGGCCAGTTTTGATGATTGGATTTGATACTCCTCACCGAGAGCTTTTTAGCGAGCTATCACTTGCACCATTCAGAGTCTAGTTGCTAGCACATTTTAATGCCTAAAGTTTTGTAAAAAGTAACATTTAACCTAATTGCAAGATATTAAGTGTTACTTTAAATATTTACTTTATGGGGATGATACCCAAGGGAGACATAAGCAATATTCTAATGTATAAACTGTTACACATCCTTTATCCCACATTGCTCAAGTGAGTTGAGTTGCCCCTTGGAGAAAGGATAAAGGGAAGTGTTTGTGGCTTCTTTGGGCATGTTGGATAAGAAGAAAAGAATTGTTGCACTTGTAGCTTGTAGTTTACTTGGACATTTGAGAACATCCTTCTCATTTGTAGCACTCTAGACATCAATCCTTGGGATTGGTCTTTGGAGTTTGTGCTTCCATCCACTGTAGTAGCTACACCACTATAGCAGCCATGCCACTATAGCAATTGTGCCATTGTAGCAGCTGTGCCACTGTACCAATCATGCCACTGTAGTAGCTTGTCACTATAGCAGATCTGTCACTATAGCATCTCGTAATAGCCTAGAGAGTTCATAGATACAAGCCTATAGAGTTTTTAAAAATCAGCCTACAGCCTATAGAGTCCATAGAAGCAGCCTACAGAGTCCGTAGACATAGCCTATAGAGTTCATAGAAGCATTGGACTAGCCTACAGTGTTTGTAGAAGCATCTTGTAGAGTCTGTAGATGTAGCCTACAAAGTCTGTAGAAGTGCTAGACTAGCCTACAGAGTCTATAAAAGTATCCTATAGAGTCTATAGACATAGCCTACAGAGTCCCTAGAAGTGCTGGACTAGCCTACAAAGTCTGTAGAAGTAGCCTACAGAGTCCATAAAAATCAGCCTATAGCCTGCAGAGTCTATAGAAGCCACCTACAGAGTCTGTAGAAGTAGCTACAGAGTCCATAGAACCACTTGTAGAGTCTGTAGATCTGGCTACAGAGTCTGTAGAAGTGGCCTATAGAGTCTATAGAAGACACTATAGAGTCTATAGAACCAGTTGCAGAGTCCATAGAACCAGCTGCAGAGTCCATAAAACTAGCTGCAGAGTCCGTAGAATCAGCTGTAGAGTCTATAGAACCAGTTGTAGAGTTCATATAACCAGTTGTAGAGTTTATACAACTAGCTACAGAGTCTGTAGGACTAGCCTATAGAGTCTGTAGAACCTACCTACAGAGTTTGTAGATCCAATTTGTAGAGTCCATAGAAAACTAGCCTGCAGAATTCGTAGTTCCGCTAGATGGAGAACAAAATGAACGCACCTTTGGCACTCACTGGGATATTCACTTAAAATAATGTTCATATGATCACTGGAGTATTTAGTGAGTTATCATGTGATCAGCATTATACTCGTTTACTCATTTTTCAATTAATATAAATACAACGTGTTGGTTATTTCACCTGTGTGTATCTATGCTGGCCATTCTATATTTATGTTACATGCATTAGTCTTGGTAAAAAAAATACAAGCAAACTATTCTAGAGTCATAAGGAGTTCCTGCTGAGTTAGTTTTGGGCACAACAGGGGTGCCCATTATAGTGGTATAAGAGCCTATTTTTCCTGCCATCCTATGAGGTTTCATGCATCCAACACATTAGTACTTCTTGAGGAAAAACCAGAGAAACCCAGACTTACAATTTTTTTCATAGATTGAAGAGGAGGGTGACCCTTTTTCATCACCAGCCATGGGTGATAGAGATGGGGAAAGGGGAGAATCTAGCACTAGGGTGGTGCTCAGTGATCTTGCCAGGGGTTAAAGGGAGATACAGGTTACATTATAGCAGATGCCTCTAGCAATTACACAACACTTGACTAGAGCAGATTAGGGCAATAATGCCAACCAGGGTAATAATGCTAACCAGGTAGGTGGATAGGGTAATGGAGGTAATGGGGATACATCGATTAATAGAGGAGCCTAGACATATGCTAGAGTAGGTTTTTTTACTACAAGACCACTCATGCCACAATTCCCTCTGAGACAGAATGACCAAGATAACATTGGTCCTACTCAGCAAGAGATACAGGACCAAATACTGGAGGATTGCAGAAATTCTAGACCAAATTTTTAGGGTGAAATGTCCTTTAGGGAGTATATGGATGTTACACTCAAGCATATGCCCATAAGAGGAAACATGTAACAAAATTATGAGATGAGGAATAATTTGGGAAAGTTGTCTATTCCATACTATGATGGTACAGGGAAGACTTCAGCATGAACATGGGTCCAAAATTTAGACACTTATTTCCAGCTTAATCCCATGCCTGAGGAGGATGCAATTAAAGATGCTGCATTACACTTGGATGGGAGTGCCCATGAGTGGTGGCACCATGGTATGGTCACACTTGGCCATAACCAGATAGATACCTATGTAGAGTTTACTGAGAGACTCATTGACAAATTTGACACTAAGGACCCAAAATTGCATTTCAAGGAGCTAGCACAACTAAAATAGTGGGGTTTTGTAGAGGCCTATATCACCGAGTTCCAAAAGTTGGTAGTATTGGTGATAGATATATCTAAAAGGAGACTCATTGTTATTTTCATGGATGGGATTTTTGATCCCTTGCAAGGATGGGTAAAGGGACACAACCCCTCTTCACTATAAGAGGCTATTAAGAAAATGAGAGACCTAGCATCTTCTTCCTACAGGAGTAAACTTCACTCCAAGGACCCTCATTTTAAGAAGGATAAGGAAAGGAAGACATTTTAGAAGGACCCTCAGTGGCCTAAGGTGGAAACTAAAGGGTTGGATAGTGACACCCTCAACGAGCTCAGGTAGAAAAAACTATGTTTTCATTATAGGAATCCATGGAATCTTTCCCATGAATGTCCACTTAAGGCGAAGGCTAAACCAATGGAGTATTTTTTAGCAGATGAATCACCTTCTAAGGATAAGGAGAAACATTCAAATTTAGAATCTAGTCAGGGTGGTAGCACTGCTAAGGAGAGTTTGGATGATGAGAAGTCTCTTGCTCAGTTGATAGGGGTCCAGAAGGCCATTACCTTTAAGGTAAGAGGGATGATTTAGGGGCAACGTGTGGTTTCATTGATCAACACAAGGGCAATGCATAACTTTATCGATGCAAAATTGGTGGCCAAGAGAGGCCTTTAGACCGAAGAGCACATGGGGTTCAAGGTCATGGTGGCCAATGGCCACAAGTTATTATGCATGCAGAAGATTTCAAATCTTCACATTAGATTGGGAGGAGATTATGAGTTGGAGGATTATTTCTATGTAGTTGACATGGGAAATTATGATGTCATCTTGGGAATGATGTGGATGGCTTCTCTAGTAGAGTTTACCTTCAACTTGGCTAAGGTTGAGATGAGGTTTTGGCATCAGGGTAGGAAGGTGGTGCTTTAGGAATACCTAATGGGGGGCTCAGGGTGGTATCATTAAAGAGGATGTAATGGTTATTTAGACATGATGATGTAGAGTGGATAGTTAAATATTTGATCATGCCTATGCCTCCAGAGTATCAGGTTAAAAGCTACCATCCAGATGTATAGGAGATCATTTCTAGGCATGATAAGGTGTTTGGTAGCATTCCACATGGGTTTCCTCTCGAGAGGAGTATAGAGCATGTTGTCGAGCTAGAAGAGGGGGCTAAACCAGTCATCATCACCCCTTACCGCCATCCTAAAAAGCATAAGAATGAGATAGAGAAGTTGATAAAGGAGCTATTGGATATGGGGCATATTAGGCCAAGAAAAAGCCCTTTTGCTTTAGTAGTTATTTTGGTAAAAAAGAAGGATGGGACAATGCATATGTGCATTAATTATAGATCTCTCAATAAGAAGACAATTAAGAATAGGTACCCCATCCCTAAAATTGACGAGCTAATTGATGAGCTACATGGAGCATGATATTTCTCTAAGATAGACTTATGGTTAGGATACCATTAGATCAAAATGTGAATGGAGGACATAGAAAAAATTGCCTTCAGGTGTCACTACGAGCACTTTGAGTTTTTGGTTATGCCATTTGGGCTAACCAATGCTCTAGCTACCTTTCATAGTTGTATGAATCAGGTGTTCAAAGGGCAGCTTCAAATATTTGTATTGATATTCTTTGATGACATCTTAGTATTCAGTAGGATGTGGGAGGAGGACCTACATCAATTAGAGGAGGTGTTGATCATTTTGGAGAAGGAATCACTGTATGCCAAGGAATCGAAGTGTGAGTTTGTCATGAAAAAGTTGCTCTACCTTGGCCATATTATCAATGTTGAGGGATTTAGAGTGGATCCAAAAAATATTAAGGAATTTGTTGATTGTCCTACTCCAACAAGCCTTACACAATTCAAAGGGTTTTTTGGATTATGTGGTTTTTATAGGAGATTTGTGAAGGGATTTTCACAGACTGCAACACCATTAACAGACCTCACCAAGAAGGGTGCTTTTGTATGGACAAAGGTAGCATAATAGTGTTTTGAACATTTCAAGCAGGTGATGTCTTCATGTCCGGTCCTAGCTCTACCCAACTTCATGAAGCCTTTTGAGCTTCATTGTGATGCATCAGGTGATGGGATTGGAGCAATATTGATGCATGAGAAGCACCCCATTGCTTTTGAGAGTAGGAAGCTCTGAGGGGTGGAGAGGAGTTATTCTATTTATGATCGAGAGATGTTGGCCATCATGCATGCCTTGGCCAAATTCTAATCCTACTTGGTGGGAGGGAAGTTTGTGATCAAGATGGATCATAATAGCATAAAGTATTTCATGGGCTAGCGAGACTTGAATGATAGACAGTAGAAGTGGGTCACTAAATTGTAGGCTTATGACTTTGACATTGAGTTTGTTAAAGGGAAGAAGAATGTAGTAGCTGATGACTTATCTAGAAGACCTCACATTTGTGCTCTTATAGGGATTTCAAGAGATTGGTGGGTTAATATTATAGCAAAATATGTCAGAGATGCTTGGGCTTCAGGATTGATTTCAGGTACTATACAGGATGACCGCTATGAGGTGATAGATGGATTGATCAGATTTCAAGACAAAATTTATTTGATTCCATCATCACACTTAAGAGAGATGATACTAAGGGCATTTCATGATGCACTTACGACTGGTCATCCGAGGGTTTTCAAGACCTGTAGGCAGATCTGAGAGTGGTTCTCATGGAGAGGGCTCAAGGATGATGTTCAGAGACATGTCAGGGAGTGTGTAGTTTGTCAGTAGAATAAGGAAGAACACACATTTCCTATTGGTTTAATATATCCCTTACCCATTCTAGACGAAAAATGGGAAAGCATTTCTATGGACTTCATCACTGGCCTACCACGAGTGCATGGAATAGATTGCATTTATGTGGTGGTAGATAGATTGACAAAGTTTGATCACTTATTTGCTATCCCTTCTACTTACATAGTAGCTCAGGTGGTAGATTTGTTCTTCAAGGAGGTTTTCAAATTGCATGGGTTACTGAGATTTATTGTCAATGACAAGGATAACAAGTTCATGAGTGCCTTTTGGTAGGAGTTGTTCAGGCTGTGCGGTACTGACCTTACACCCAGTATGAGCAACCATCCTCAGACAGATGGGCAGATGGAGATAGTAAATAAATGGGTGGAAGGTTATTTGCATAACTATGTGACTATGCAACAGAGAGCCTGGGTTAAGTGGTTACACATGGGGGAGTATTGTTACAATACCACACATCACATGACCATCATGATGACTCCATTTATGGCATTGTACGGGTATGAAGCCCCAAGCTTCATGGATATGGTTTTGGGGGACAACAAAGTGCCCAAAGCTAAAGACCCATTGAAGGTTAACCAAGATATCCTGAGAGCACTCAAGGAGAATATACAATAGGCTCAAAATTAGTAGAAGTTGTATGCTAATCAGCATAGGGTAGAGCATAGTTTTGAGGTAGGGGACATGGTGTATTTGAGGCTACAGCCATATAGGTAGTCATTACTCAAGAAGAGTAGAATAGAGAAGCTTAAGCCTAGATTTTACAACCCCTATAAGGTGATTCAAAGAATGGGTGAAGTTGCCTATGAGCTTGAGCTTCTAAAGGGCAGTCAGGTGCACAATGTATTTCATGTGTTTAGGCTTAAGAAAGCCATTGGTTAGAGTGTAGTGATTTTTGCAAATTTACCCCCTTTGGATGAGGAAGGGAGGCTCGTGTTAGAACCTGAGGCTATTCTAGACACCAGAGAGAGGAAACTCAAAAATAGGATAGTGAAGGAGTATTTGGTTAGATGGAAAGACCTACCAAAAGAGGATGCTACATGGGAGAGTGAGCAAGTTATTCAGCAGGCTAGGCTGAGATTGTTAGAGGACAAGCAATTTCAAGGGGGGTGGACTATAATGTCCCCACTTTAGCAGTTGACTTACTTAATTTTAGGCATACTTACTATTTTTAGTAAGTTAGCAAGATGCAGTGGAGGCTAGTTTTGATGATTGGATTTGATACTCCTCGCTGAGAGCTTTCTGGTGAGCTATCACTTGTGCCATTCAGAGTCTAGTTGCTAGTACATTTTAATGCTTGAAGTGCTATAAAAAGTAACATTTAACCCAATTATAAGATATTAATTGTTACTTTAAATATTTAATTTATGGGGATGATACCCAAGGGAGACATAAGCAATATTCTAATGTATAAACTATTGCACATCCTTTATCCCACATTTCTCAAGTGAGTTGAGTCACCCCTTGGAGAAAGGATAAAGGGAAGTGTTTGTGGCTTCTTTGGGCATGTTGGATAAGAAGAAAAGAATTGTTACACTTGCAGCTTGCAGGTTACTTGGGCATTTGAGAACATCCTTCTCATTTGTAGCACTCTAGACATCAATCCTTGGGATTGGTCTTTGGAGTTTGTGCTTCTAGCCACTGTAGCAGCCACACCACTATAGCAACTGCACCACTGTAGCAGCTGTGCCACTGTAGCAGCCATGCCACTGTAGTAGACATGCCACTATAGCAACTCATCATTATAGTAGATCTGTCACTGTAGCATCTCATAACAATCTGGAGTGTTCATAGATATAATCTTGAAGAGTGTATAGAAATCATCCTATAGCTTGTACAGTCTATAGAAGTAGCCTACAGAGTCCGTAGATGCAGCCTGTAGAGTCTATAGAAGCACTAGATCAGCCTATAGAGTATGTAGAAGCAGCCTATAGAGTCCATAGATGCAACTTGCAGAGTCTATAGAAGTGCTAGACTAGCCTATAGAGTCTATAGAAGTAGCCTGTAGAGTCTATAGACGTAGCTTGCAGAGTCCGTAGAAGAGCTGGACCAGCCTACAAAGTCCATAGAAGCAGCTTGCAGAGTCTATAGAAATCAGCTTGTAGCCTGTAGAGTCTGTAGAAGTTTCCTGTAGAGTTCGTAAAAGCAACTGTAGAGTCTGTAGAACCACCTGTAGAGTCCATAGATTTGGCTGTAGAGTCCATAGAAGTGGCCTGCAGAGTCTGTAGAAGCCGCTGTAGAGTCTGTAGAACCAGCTATAGAGTTCGTAGAACTAGCTATAGAGTCCATAGAATCAGCTATAGAGTCTGTAGAACCAACTACAGAGTCCGTAGAACTAGCTGTAGAGTCTATAGAACTAGCTACAGAGTTTGTAGGACCATAGTTCATAGAACTTGCCTGCAAAGTTCGTAGATCTAGTCTACATAGTCCATAGAAAACCAGCCTGTAGAGTTCATAGTTCCACTAGACGGAGAACAAAATGAATGCACCTTTGGCACTTTTTAGGATATTTTCTTGAAATAATTTTCATACGATCAGTGGAGTATTTAGTGAGTTACCGCGTGACTGACATTATACTCATTTTGAAATTAATATAAATACAATGTGTTGGTTATTTCAGCTATGTGAATCTATGCTTGCCATTCTATATTTATGTTACATGCCTTAGTCTTGGTAAAAAACAAAAATGAAACAATACAAGCAAACCATTCTGGAGTCATAAGGAGTTCCTGCTAGGTTAGTTTTGGGCGCAATAGGGTTGCCCATTACATCATTCTACATTATGGTATTAGTTTATATAATAATGCTTTATCATGTGATTTTAGATTATGAATATATAGATGTTATCATTTTGAGATTACCTCCTGGATTATTGAGATGTTATGATTTGGATGTTTTACCTATGAATTTTGTATTATTTGATATGTTTAAATTTAAAAACTTTAGCTACCTAATGTAGTGTGGTTTTATGTATGAAATGATGGGTAGGTAAAATGAGAGGCCAAGTGAGGGAGCTAATACTAATCCAAGCATAAATGAAGCATTAGTTTTAGTTTCATAGTGGCTTCATGTATCCTTTAGATTAAAATCCAATCATAATGTCATTGTTTAATCTAGTTTTGAGTTTTGAATCTATTTGACCTCTTAGCACTAATTGTACCCCCTTGATGCTATTCATTACCTTTTTACAAGACCTTAGAATTCACCTTAATATTAAATTCATTTATAAAGGTAAATGTGTAAACCACTTAAGTAGTCCCCTTAACCAAAACTCGAATGGAAAATTAGAACCATGTTTTCAAGTGGATGTAAAAGTTTTTAGAGGTGGTTTTAATTGAATTTTAAGACCCCTTATGACCAAGGGATGAGATAAGATTTTTTTTAATCTATTTTTAAAGTTATAGGATAACCCATGTGCCTATTTATGGATGGGGAAGTGAGAACATTAATGGGTACTTGAAAGTCTAGATTTCCCACATGGGTATGTAAGGTGAGTTAATGCCAGAGAAGAATTTTTGAAGAAGGGCCAAGGAATGGGAAGGTAAAAGTGTCACCTTGCCATTGTCCATTAGGTTGGATTATTTTATTTACAAGAACATGGAAAGCATTTTTCAGAAGAAATTTTTGTTGATTTTTAAAATTAGAGAGCTGAGGAGAGCTTGAGGAAGTAAGATAAGATCTTAGAGAAGGAGGAGGAGAGCTTGGTTTGGGAATCAATTAGCTTAATTCCAAAAACTTTAGGAGACCCCTTTGTGTATATAAAAGAGGTGAAGCTATCTTAGAGTTCCATGTATCCCATTTGCTTTCAATTCATTATTTTAAAAGTCATATTTCTTCCCTTCTTACCTTGTGTTTTCAATAGGATGTGATACCATTTGGCTTACAATATCTCCTTGTTGATTTCTATGGTTGTGTATATGGTCACCATGTGTATTTATATTCCCATCATTTTCCATTAGATATTTTTATAGTCTATTTTGAGATTTAAAATCATATCATTATGCTTCAAAAATGGTTTTAGATAGTAATACATGGTATATGCCTTCTTGTGTAGGGTTTGGGAAAAGGAACCAAGTTTTAATTCATCCTAAGAGGCTCAAATGCATTGATTTAGGGAAAAGGGACGTTCCATTCTGATTCTCCTCTAGATTCATTATTCTATTAATTTTTGGATTTTTTGGTTAATAGCTAGTCAATTTCTTATGTTAAGTGGATGGATTAGTAATATGTTGATTTGTGGACATTTATTTATTACTTATGATCATGATCATTAACTTGTTACTAGTTTTTCATATTCTATTATGGTACATTATGATCATGATTATTTAGTTTATTCAGTTATAATAATTTATTATGATTATTTCATGATATGATCTAACTATTATTTATTGTACTAAGGTGGATGTAGGATGAAGTCCACCCTCTTGAATATGAAAGAGGAAGGGTATCATCAGAGAGGATGGAAATGAGTGGGGGATGAGATAATGAAGCTAAAACCCTGCACACTCCACTTAGTTAATATTTCTACGTGTTTTTTTTATTGATTAATATTATTGTTTGAAATATGCATTATATTACTAGCATGTTTCCTTAATTAGTAATGATTGATTATAGTTATGCATATTGATTTAAACCTTGTTGAAGTATTTGATATTTTCTTACATATCTCTCACATTTTTTTTGGTTGAAATTCATGTATACAATTATCAAAACTTGTGCATTAATACCTTTTGATGATCTTGCTAACATGTAAAGTCAAATATTATAGTATGTGTTACAATGGTATCTTCTTGAGTTAATCTTGTATGGTTTTTTTATTTCATCAACTTAACACTAATTTGAGTTTGAGACTAGTATTACCTAGTTTGAATGTGTGTGGCATGTTTATGCAATGGTAATTAAATTAATTGATGTTTAAAAGGTGGCATATAATCAATAGCAATTGAAATGATAGTTTTATTAATCAAATGGCATATGGTTTTTGCAAGGGGTTGATGGATAACATTGGCCCATGTTTGAGTTTATAAGGGTCATAGTTTTTAAAACAAGGCATGATTTGTTTTAGTCAAATGTAATCTTTTGAACTATAATGTTAAAAATGATTATGTAATTAGGAATATATTAGGAATATAGGGTTTTAAACTATTGGGTTTCTAGACTATTAAAAGCAATGAGTATTGGAAATCAAAATGTGGAATTTGTTTAACTACATGTTTTGGCTATGATTACATTGGTTTATTATGGAATTTGACTGTTGATGATTGCCATGCCAAATTTTCATAAAATGATTATAGAACTAGAGATTCATTTTACAAAGACCTAATTTTGTGGAGTTTTTAAAGGTTTTTTTCATGTATATTGGGGGAATATGGAGATATATGGAGGTAGAGAGAGTTTAGAGAAGGGGATGAGGAAGAGAAGAGGTTTAAAAAAAAGCATTCAGATTGACACTACCTAGTCTACTTATTTAGGTAGGGTTTGCTGAAATTTTAATTATGGTTTTACCATTTTGAATGTTATATGAAATACTTTGTAATATCATTGATTTGTTTAAATGGGTTCTTATTTTCATTATTATAAATTTGAGAAAAAAGGGTATATGCATTTGACCCTAAGGATGGGTACAACCCATCCACAGGGCTGAACACATATAAACCCTACCCATTCATATAAGACTATGTATTTTGGTTTTAGGTATAAAAAAATGAAACTAGGGTTTGTATTTTTGCTTAGTAATAATAAAATAATGGGGGCTGGGATACAATGATCTGTAGTATTAGATGTTGGTGATTTTAGTTGATCAAATGATTAATTCATATATCATAGCTATTGTACTCTTTTAAGTTTGATATATATGGGTTCAAGTGTTATGGGAAACTTGTATTTGATTAATATATTTATCAGTTTGGAATAGTATTTTGAGTTACTTCACACACACACACACACACACACACACACACACACACACACACACACACACACACACACACACACACACACACACACACACACACACACACACACACACACAACCTTGGGGATAGGTTTCAACCCATCCATAGGTCCTATTAAAAATGAGCCCATAAATCATGCCATTTAATTGTTTTGCATGTTTAGTATCCAAGAATGTAATTTACATAGGGTTTTATGATTATTTGGTTAAACATTACTCCTTGCTAAAACCTTTTAAGGTTGTGTATATACTTGGGTCTAGTAATGGAATTATTCAAGATGTATGTGCTTATGAATTTTTTTGAGATTCAAAACTTTTAGATTATTTGCATTTGTTGTTTAAGGAATGTGGATAGGAAGTTAATTCAAGCCTTCTTGATTTAACAAAGACTTCCATTTTGACCAATTTTGATGTATTAAACATTTGGGTTTTAGTTTGATTATTTTGATAATGAATATATGATTGAGTTTTAGTCAAAATAAAACATATTAATGAATTAATATTTATTATGATTATAATAGTTAAAGGATCGACTTAATTAACATAAGTTGAGCCTGTAACTGTTATAATGTAGTTGTGAGGCATTAGGTTTTGAGTTCTTATTGAATAGTTTAATGAGAACATTTAGGTTATGTTTTGATGTTATAAATATTCTAAACATTGTTTAAAACCTATAGCTTTGTGTGAATCAATTATATGGATCATTTAAATCAAATTTTGTAATATATATATATATATTCTCTCTCTATGTGTGTGTGTGTGTGTGTGTGTGTGTGTGTGAGAACACATATATACCAAGGTTTAATTGATTAATTCCATTAAGATCGTAATTTACACACACACATTTATATATAGTTGTTTTATATATAAATTTGTAGTTGTATGTTATTTTATGTTTTTATGGGATTGTATATAATCTTAAAAAAACATACTCTTATATTACACATGAGCCTTACCTAGAATTTAACCTATATTTGGTGTACTTTGCATAAATACTTGTATGATGGTAATTATTATATAAGTAATTAAATGATAGTTATATCTGGGGATTTATACCTTCAAATAGATTATTCATTACATAGAAATTATAAATATTTCATGATATGTTAATGGAATATTATTTGGTCAATGCATGGAAATAAACTCTGCACATGCATTAATGACATTTTAGGGATTATGTTAAGTGTTGTGCATATTTGGTTTTTAGTGTGAGATCAATATTATTATGAAATAATATTAGACTATTATAGTTGTGCATATGTTGAGAATAATTAGTTTAATAAATAGTTATGATTTTAATTTAGTTAGTTATTTTGCACTATTATAATGTATATAATGGAATATATATAATTATATGATTTATTGTATTCATCCATGCTATTGTATTCTTTATAGAATTTATATATATTGTAAATCTATGAATTTGATCATTAATATGCTTATCTGATATTAATGACATGAAATAAGTAGGTGAAAAAACTTCATGTGCTTAATTAATGTCAATAATATCCCGATAGATGATATCTAAATGAGTTGTGTGTGAATTTGACTAATCTTGAGATATGGAAAACTATATTAAAAATTTGGCCAAAGTAATATTTATGGTTTAAACATTTTTAATTCATCTGTTTGATTTAGTTTTCATGTATTACATAATATCAAGTTAGAATGTATTTATTTATGATATGCTGCATGTGAGAGTTATCTTACAACACAAGGTTCTAGTTGACATTCTTTATTTCCGCACTGTCACTATCTGCCCATCTATAAAGGGAGGTCCATTCTCTTATTAGAAGATTGTGCAGGGGATCAATGTTCCATGGTTGGTATGAAAAATCACTTAGATGATACTCTCCCTCCCCTTCTATCAATCAAATATTACAATATTTACTCATTATTACTTTTAGATATTAACGAGTTTATTTAGATTCATATTTTCTATGGAACATTGTATATTTGTAATGTGATATTTAGATATGTAATATTGTATATTTATGCTATTTTATGTTAATTATATAACAATATCAGTTGTATGTTTATATCTCTACCAGTAGTGGTTGATTTGTTAATTTGAGTAATTTAGTACTATTCTATGTTTTACATGTGAAAGTGAATCAATGTTTTTATATAATGATCACTAGCTAAGTGAACCATATGGTTAACTTAATGGTTAATATATTAATTTTAATTAGATAAATTAATATGTTATGAGTTTAAAAAAATAACTTAATTCTATTTTAACCCTGAGGGGTTGTTACATTATGGTATCATAGATGAGGCTCAAACTCTTAGACTTAATGAGTCCACTAACATATTATTATTATTATATTATCAAAAAGAATAATTTCATGTCAAAGACTAGATGGTGAAGGTACATCCAATCCCAATAATATTAACCCTTCAATTGACCTAAATCAGTTTGCCACTAAACAAGTCACAAAGCTTGATTAGATTCTCATAGGCATGAATGAGACTAAGGACCAGATAGTTTCCATTGAATAGGAAGTTTATGACCATGTAGAGGAAAATAATCAAATGAACTTAAAGATCATCTTGTTGAGAAATAATTTCTTGAGGAACCTAGGAAAGAGGAGGTTCCTCAAGTGTGGGAGCACATGTAACTAAAAATCTTACATGAGATATGAATAAATTTAATCCACCCAAGTTCGATGGAACCATTTTGGGAGATGGAGAAAAAGTATGGATAAATGAGATGGATAAGTATTTTGAGATACATAATTACTCTCTAAAGTTACAAAATTATTTTGGTGAGATTACCATTTGGATGGTGAAGTAGTAACATAGTGGGAAAATGAGAAATTGGAGATGAATCTTGACTCTACTACCACCTTATGGGAACAATTTGTGATCTTGTTCAGATCACATTGGCTGACCCAAATCTATTTTGATAAAAAAATAATAGATTTTTTAGAATTTGAAGTAAGGAAACCTTTCAATGAATGAATACTAGGAGAAATTCACCAAGCTCATAAAGTATGTTCCTTAATATTAGCTAAACAAGAGGTTTCACATCAACAAATTGATAATGTGATTAAAACCCTAAATTGAATGTGAGGTGGATGTACATGGGCCATTCAATATGGATCAAGTATTCAAAAATGTAGTAAAGTAGGAGAAAAAACTAAAGTCACTTTATCAAGTCAAAAATAAATTCAATAAAAAGTTTGGAGGTCCTGAAATGACTTTCAAAAATAAGAATTAAAAAAGAAGTGGAAACTCTAAAAATCAATTCAAGTTTCAAAATTCCAACTTTCATAGTGATTCATGGAATAATAAACTGGGAAATGGTTTCAAGGTAGGTTTCAACGAAAATCAACAATATAATATGAAAGGACCACCTGTTGGATGTTTCATTTATGGAGGTGATCATTACACCATGAAATTTATTGAGGGGAAATCAAATGGTAAGAATAAAGGTTTCACTCCACAACAAGGATGTTTTCAATAGAGAATTCATGTAGCTATTGACAACCATCAAGATGATTTTAGGATTCTCCTATTGAACTATTAGGTACTTTATTTGGTCATTCAATTTTAATTTTGATTGATAAATGAGTTATTAAATGTCTTATTGCTCCTAAAATACTTAACAAGTTGTCTAGAAAAATTAGAATTATAGTAAATGCATGGTGAGTTCAATATAGAAATGAATCTAAGGTCAAAGTTGATAAATGTTTGGTCTAAGCTAGGATCAAACTACCTAAATTCACCATGGTAGTGGATCTATTTGTAGCACCACTAGGGTCATATTATGTGGTCCTAAGAGTAAACTAGTTATCTTAGCATAAATCTAAGGCATATTTCTTTTTAAAAGGTTGAATGTCTAGATGATTTGTGGAAGCAAACCCAAGTCTAAGGAGTAAAAATGGAGATAAAACCTAGATTTATATAATTTAGTTAAATAAATCACAAATAAAAGGGTGTTAATCATTTATTGTAAAGATAAATGAGATGGAGGAATTAAAGGAACCCTCCATCAAAGATTTTGCTTTTCTGCAAGTTTTTTGAAATGTTTTTCCTAAAGGATTGATAGGTTTACCCCCTAAGAGTGAGTTTTCTTTCTCAATTGACTTCATTCTAGGGTTTAAACCATAGTATAAATACCCTTATATAATGATGAAAATCAAATTGTTAGATTTGAATATTCAACTCCAAGAGTTGTTGTCCAAAGGCATGATTCTACCAAACGTATCACCATGGGGTGCACAATTTGTGTTTATTTAAGAGAAGGATGGAACCCTTTACCTGTGTATTAATTATAGGATGTTGAACAAGGAGATGATCAAAAATAGGTATCCTTTAACTCACTTTAATTATCTCTTTGATCAAATGCATGTAACAATAATTTTCTTAAAGATTGATCTTCGAGTAGGATATATTTAGTTAAGGATTCATGAGGAAGACATTATGAAAATATATTTAGAAACTCGATATGGGAACTATGAGTTTACATTTATTATTTTTGTGCTAACAAATACACCTGAAACATTCATGAATCAAATGAATAGTGTGCCAAAGATTATCTAGATCATTTTGTGTTAGTATTTCTAGATGATATCCTCATCTATTCACAATTTAAAGAGGATCATCTAGAACATTTGAAGTTGGTTCTACAATATTTATGAAAAATTAAACTTTTGGGAAGTTGTCAAAGTATGCCTTATTATAGAAAAAGGTATAGTACCTTGGGCACATTAAATCTTCAAGAGGAATATATATGGATCCTTATAAGATTAAATCCTTTTTGAAGTGGCTGACACGTAAAAAATTTATGAAGTTAGGAGTTTTATGGATACTATAGGAAGTTTGTTCTAAAATTCCAAGATAGCAGATCCTATTACCTCTCTTTAGTGAAAAATCAAAAATTTGTGTGGTAAGGGAAGTGTGAGGAAACTTTTAGGAACTAAAAAAAGGTGTACCTTGACACTAGTGTTGAGAGTTCCTGATCTAAATGGCCAATTCTCGATAATAATCAATGCTATAAGAGATCATTTAAGAGGAGTTCTCATGAAATAAGATTTTTTTTGTAGCTTATGAGTCTAAAAATTTGAAGTCGTATGAGGCAAATGATGCCTCACATGATCTGGAGTTGCTTGTAATAGTTCATGCCTTGAAATTTGAGGCATTATCTATTTAGAAAACTATTTGAGCTAAAGACTGACAACTTGGGGCTCAAATATATCATCACCCAACCTAACCTAAATGCACATCAGAGAAATGGTTAGAGTTCTTGTTATATTATGATTTTGACATTAACTAAATAAAAGGTAAATAAAATAGGTTTGTGGATGCCCTTAGTTGTAGAAGGTATATAACAACTTTGAATACTATCAAGAGTACCTTTCATGATCAGGTAGTTCAATTCTCTCCAGGAGATGAATTTTATGAATAGGTAAAGTTTATATTAGCTCAAAATACTCACGAGATTAAGTATGATGGATTCAAGTTTGAGGATGATGGTTTGTTAAGGTATAAAGGAAGGATTTATGTACTAGATAAGGAGAATTTGAGGAGTGTAGTACTTAAATAACTACATAATACTCTTTACTGATGCCATCTAGATGTGACTAAGCTCTTGGAAGAGTTAAGGATGTTATATTTTTGGAAAGAAATTAAGAATGATGCAACAATTTCTTTTCATGATGTTTAAAATGTTAGTGAGTTAAGGCTAAACATGTACATCTTACTAGGTTGCTATACTTGCATATTGTACTAGAATAGAAGTGGTAGGTCATTAGCATGGACTTTATCCAAGGTTTGTTGATATCTCAAAATTGATATAACAAGATTTTGGTGGTTTTTAAACTCACAAGGTATGTCACTTCATTTCTAGTAATATTTCACATGATGCACCTATGCTTACAAGAGATTCATGAAAGAAGTGTATAGATTGTATGGGTTTCTAGAAATATTATTTTAGATAGGGACCCCGAAATGACTTGTTGATTATGGTTGATTCTCAATTTAGTTTTGGGTACATAATTAAACTTAAGTAAAATATACCATATAGAAATAGATGGACAAAAAGAGATGGTGAATCAGGTCTTATAATATCTTCTAAGAATGTATTGCATTGATCAATAATACAGATGGGAAGAATATCTTCTATTGGTTGAGTTTGCCCACAACAATTCATACCAATCATCTTTAAAAATGGCTTTGTTTGAAGCATTATATGAAAGGAGGTATTAGAACACCAATCAATTGGGAGAGGTTAGAAGACAAGGTAGTCTTTGGTTTAGATATGCTTCTAGAAATGGAAGAGAAAGTTAAATTGATAAGGCAAAGGTTGGTTGAAATCTAAAGATAGAAAAAATTATCTATGCTGATCTAAAAAAAAAACAAGGTAGTTTTTAGTGGGAGACAAAGTATTTCTATGGGTTAAACCACATAAAATCTAGATTAAATTTGGAAAAAAAATCCAAGTTATCACCTTAGATATGTGGGACCCTTTGAGGTCCCAGAAGTTGTCAATATTTTGGCATATAGGATTGCTTTGCCACCAATTTTATCACTCATGCAAAATGTTTTTCATGTGTCCTATCTTAAAAAGTATGTTGTTGATCCTTCTCATTTATTGGATTGGAATGACTTATAACTTCTAGGTCCTAAGGTGGTCACAGTAGAATCAATTAGAATAATTTACACTCAAAAACTTAGTTTATGTAATAGAGAAGTGTCATAGTTCAAGGTCTCATGGGGCCAATATTATGAAGATAGTTCCACTTAGGAAGACTATGAAGAGTTTAATAACCTATTTACATATATTTTTGCTTAATATTTTTATAGATATTATGTTTATTTTCTTATAAACACTATTTTATTCAAAACTTTTATTAAAATAAGTGTCATCAAGGTGATGACCAACTTTAAGGGGGGAGGATGTTACATCCCTATTCTCCTCTAGATTCATTAATCTGTTAATTTCTAGAAATTTTTGTTAACGATTGGTTAATTTATTATGTTAAGAGGCTGGGTTAGTAATATACTAATTTGTAGACAATTATTTATTACTTATGATAAGGATCACTAACTTGTAATTTGTTATTCATAGTTTAATAAGGTGCATTATGATCATGACTATTTAGTTTTTTTAATTATAAAAATTTACTATGATTATTTTATGATATGATCTAACTATTATTTATTATACTGAGGTAGATGCAGGATGGAGTCCACCATCCTAACTATGAATGAGGAAGGGTATCATCATAGAGGATAAAGTAGATAGAGATGAGTGGGGATGAGAAAATGAAACTAAAACTCTACACACACTATTTAATTTATCTTTTTACATGTGTTCATTGATTAGTTAATATTATTATTTGTAGCATGCATTATATTATTGATGAGTTTCCTTGATTGGTATTAGTTAATTATTCTTATGCATATTACGTTAACCCTTGTTGAAGTGTTTGGGATGTGGTTCCATTTCTCTCATGTTTTTTTGGGTTCCAATTCACATAAATAATTTTTGAAACTTGTACATTAATACCTTTGATGATCTTGCTACGTGTAGTCAAATATTATAATATGTGTTGCAATGATATCTTCTTGAGTTAATCTTGTATGGTTATTTTATTTCATCATCTTGGCATTGATTTGAACTTGAGACCGGTATTACCTAGGTTAAATGTGTGTGGAATGTTTATGCAATGGTAATTAAATTGGTTGATGTTTAAAAAGTGGTATATATAACCAATAGTAATTGAAATGATTGTTTTATTAATCAAATGGAATATGGTTTTTGCAAGGGGTCGATGGCTAACCTTAGACATGTTTGAGATTATAAAGGTTATAGTTTTTAAAACAATGCATGATTTATTTTTACTCAAACATAATCTTTTGAGCTATAATGTTAAACATGATTATGCAATTAAGACTATACTAGGAATATAGGGTTTCAAACTATTGGGTTTCTAGACTATTTAAAGCAGTGAGTATTGGAAAACAAAATGTGGAATTTATTTAGCTACATGTTTTAGCTATGATTACATTAGTTTGTTATAAAACTAGACTGTTGATGGTTGT